>SJYW01025785.1:422086-460283 GCA_006410735.1 Raphicerus campestris | reverse complement strand
GGTTGGGAGGGAGGGAGGGGTGGGGAGAGGGGGAACCGAGCAGGCTAAGCTGGAGAGGAATGCTGCTGCCCGCTAGGAGGTGCCTGGTATGACCACCCCCTCCCATCCTGGGCAGGGAGGGCCCTGCCTTCTCCTGACTGGGTGAAGAGGGCGCCCACAGGGGAGGGGGGGTGTAGGGGGCAGCTGGAGAGAGAGAGGCCCTTTGGGCTAAAGAACAGAGCTGCTTCTGGAGAGTCCCTTATGTCTGGGGCTCTGGGAATCTGTTTCTTCCCCCTGAGCCCCTCTTCGAGGCATCCTTCCTGCCTTCCTCACCAGGGGCAGCCCAGCCCTGAACTTCCCTGCGGCCCCAGCCTTGGCTGGAGTCAGGTGGGTGGGCATACGGTCTGCAGGGGCTGCGTTGCACTGGCTGGGCTCAGACTGGGAAGAGGGTCTGAATGCCCTCATCCGGGGTCTTGGAAGACAGGAGCTTCCTTTACCTTCTTTCACTCCCTCAACAAGGAGATACGATTGCCCCTTGAGGTGGGGGTCCGTGCGTAGTGAGGGGCACACGCATCCTGCCCCCCTCGGCCCCACCATGCTGGAATTCACAAAAATGACTCCAGAGTTGAGGGGTTCCACTGCAGGTCTTCTTGCCCACCACCTCACAGGCAGCGTTAGAATCGCACCTGTTTCTCGAGGTGCTGCCCCCCACCCACCAATCCCCAGGTCCCAGGTCCCTGTGAAGCAAAGGGCTTCACAGCCATTATCTTGGCCACTCCCACACCTGGAAGTAGGTATTACCCTTGTTCTATATGTGAAGAAACTAAAGCTCAGAGAAGTGACTTGCCCACGGTCACACAGCTAGGAAGCAGCAGACACTGAGCTCTTCCCCCTCACCGTGCCGCTTCTGTTTGCACATGTCCAGCCCCAGGGAGCTCACCCCCTAACGAGGCAGCCAGCTCCACTTGCAGACAGCTTTGAAGAAAGAGTTTTTGGTGGCTCAGACGGTAAAGCGTCTGCCTGCAATGTGGGAGACCCAGGTTCAATCCCTGGGTCGGGAAGATCTTCTGGAGAAGGAAATGGCAACCCACTCCAGTACTCTTGCCTGGAAAATCCCGTGGACAGAGGAGCCTGGTGGGCTGCAGTCCACGGGGTCGCACAGAGTCGGACACGACTGAGCGCCTTCACTTTCATTTTTCAAACTGAAGGAAGCTCTATTGTAAGCTCTGTTGTAACCCCATCCTCAGGGGCTGCCTGGAGGCTGCAGGCTGGTTCTTCTCTCACACCCTAGCCCCTGAGAGGTTTGGGGGCAGGGATGGCTGCCCTCGGAGGCTGTGGTGCCTTGGGCTCACATCCTTCAGTCCCTAGGCCAGGCAGCATGACTCCCACCTGGCACCCTGCCCGCCAGGCTCCCCCAGCCCCCAGGCCTTGTTTCTTCCAGGGCAGGCACTCACGGTGGCCCTTCTGCTGTCTCCCCCACCCCAACCACCCCACCCCAGGCTGCTGAACGAGAGCGACAAGCGCCCCTTCATTGAGGAGGCCGAACGGCTGCGGATGCAGCACAAGAAGGACCACCCAGATTACAAGTACCAGCCGCGGAGACGGAAGAACGGGAAGGCGGCCCAGGGAGAGTCAGAGTGCCCAGGCGGGGAGGCTGAGCAGGGCAGCGCGGCCGCCATTCAGGCCCACTACAAGAGCGCCCACCTGGACCACCGGCACCCGGGAGAGGGCTCCCCGATGTCAGACGGAAACCCTGAGCACCCATCGGGTGAGCCTGGGGCTGGGAGCTCAGGTGGGAGGAGGCTGTGGGTAGCGGGCCGAGGCAAAGGCTGGAGAAGGACTTGAGACCCGAGGCACTGGGAAGGGCTGGCTGGGCTGAGTTGTGGCCCAGCTGGGCTGCAGGGGCCCAGTGGCAGTTCAGAGGGGGTTCAGGGGTCAGGGGAGGTGGCTGGGCAAGAGGGCTGTGGCCAGGACTGCTAGGAGGGGCATTGGTTCGGGGTGAAGAGACCCGTGAAGGAGGCCTGTGGAGGCCAGTGGGCCAGTTACACCAGAGAAAGGTGGGACAGGACGATTCTGAGAAACAGGAGGGCGGATGGAGGACAGCGTGTGGCCTCTCCCCCACCTCCCAGTCTGACGAGGGAGACATGGCATGTGACACTGAGCACGTGGCGTGGCGGAGCCAGACGCAGGGCGTCCTGTCTCATCCTCACTGGCGATGAGCGCAGCTGGCATTGACTGAGCGCCTGGGCCTGCACTGCGCTGCTCGCTGTGTGTGAGCGCGTCCGGTCCGTCTGCACTGTGATGAGGCAGCCGCTGCCTGCACTCGGACCTCACCTGTGTGGCGAATCACTCCCATGCTACAGAGTGGACTCTACAGAAAACTGAGGGTAACTTGCCATGTAGCTGAGGGCTCCAGGGCCTCTGCTGGCACCATAGCTACGTCCCTTGTGCTTGTAGCGGACAGGACAGTGTGCTTGGGGCCCAGCTCCTGGCCAGTGTCAGTGAGCAGAGCTCTGCCTTCAGACGACACACTCCTTTGTGCCAGACCTGGAAGCAGACGGCAGGCGTCCAAACGAGATGCCATGGTCCCTGAACCCTCCTGTCGCCTCCCATGGGCCCTGGTCCCTCAGGAGCCCACATTCTATAGAGGGATGAGCAGTGACGAAAGCACGTGGATTAAGTACAGGAAGAATCAAGGGCACGTGAAGCCCACGCAAGACCCAGAGGAAGCATGACCTCTAGGGAGGAGTCACCCCCCGTCCACCCAGTCACGCTCCAAAAATATCCAGCTGCCCATCAGTCTCTGGTCAAGGAAAGCTTCCAGAAGGAAGCCATGTCCTCAACTGCTTGGCATCATCTCTGTTTTACTGACAAGGAAACTGATAAGAGAAGATANGCAGTCCACGGGGTCGCACAGAGTCGGACACGACTGAGCGCCTTCACTTTCATTTTTCAAACTGAAGGAAGCTCTATTGTAAGCTCTGTTGTAACCCCATCCTCAGGGGCTGCCTGGAGGCTGCAGGCTGGTTCTTCTCTCACACCCTAGCCCCTGAGAGGTTTGGGGGCAGGGATGGCTGCCCTCGGAGGCTGTGGTGCCTTGGGCTCACATCCTTCAGTCCCTAGGCCAGGCAGCATGACTCCCACCTGGCACCCTGCCCGCCAGGCTCCCCCAGCCCCCAGGCCTTGTTTCTTCCAGGGCAGGCACTCACGGTGGCCCTTCTGCTGTCTCCCCCACCCCAACCACCCCACCCCAGGCTGCTGAACGAGAGCGACAAGCGCCCCTTCATTGAGGAGGCCGAACGGCTGCGGATGCAGCACAAGAAGGACCACCCAGATTACAAGTACCAGCCGCGGAGACGGAAGAACGGGAAGGCGGCCCAGGGAGAGTCAGAGTGCCCAGGCGGGGAGGCTGAGCAGGGCAGCGCGGCCGCCATTCAGGCCCACTACAAGAGCGCCCACCTGGACCACCGGCACCCGGGAGAGGGCTCCCCGATGTCAGACGGAAACCCTGAGCACCCATCGGGTGAGCCTGGGGCTGGGAGCTCAGGTGGGAGGAGGCTGTGGGTAGCGGGCCGAGGCAAAGGCTGGAGAAGGACTTGAGACCCGAGGCACTGGGAAGGGCTGGCTGGGCTGAGTTGTGGCCCAGCTGGGCTGCAGGGGCCCAGTGGCAGTTCAGAGGGGGTTCAGGGGTCAGGGGAGGTGGCTGGGCAAGAGGGCTGTGGCCAGGACTGCTAGGAGGGGCATTGGTTCGGGGTGAAGAGACCCGTGAAGGAGGCCTGTGGAGGCCAGTGGGCCAGTTACACCAGAGAAAGGTGGGACAGGACGATTCTGAGAAACAGGAGGGCGGATGGAGGACAGCGTGTGGCCTCTCCCCCACCTCCCAGTCTGACGAGGGAGACATGGCATGTGACACTGAGCACGTGGCGTGGCGGAGCCAGACGCAGGGCGTCCTGTCTCATCCTCACTGGCGATGAGCGCAGCTGGCATTGACTGAGCGCCTGGGCCTGCACTGCGCTGCTCGCTGTGTGTGAGCGCGTCCGGTCCGTCTGCACTGTGATGAGGCAGCCGCTGCCTGCACTCGGACCTCACCTGTGTGGCGAATCACTCCCATGCTACAGAGTGGACTCTACAGAAAACTGAGGGTAACTTGCCATGTAGCTGAGGGCTCCAGGGCCTCTGCTGGCACCATAGCTACGTCCCTTGTGCTTGTAGCGGACAGGACAGTGTGCTTGGGGCCCAGCTCCTGGCCAGTGTCAGTGAGCAGAGCTCTGCCTTCAGACGACACACTCCTTTGTGCCAGACCTGGAAGCAGACGGCAGGCGTCCAAACGAGATGCCATGGTCCCTGAACCCTCCTGTCGCCTCCCATAGGCCCTGGTCCCTCAGGAGCCCACATTCTATAGAGGGATGAGCAGTGACGAAAGCACGTGGATTAAGTACAGGAAGAATCAAGGGCACGTGAAGCCCACGCAAGACCCAGAGGAAGCATGACCTCTAGGGAGGAGTCACCCCCCGTCCACCCAGTCACGCTCCAAAAATATCCAGCTGCCCATCAGTCTCTGGTCAAGGAAAGCTTCCAGAAGGAAGCCATGTCCTCAACTGCTTGGCATCATCTCTGTTTTACTGACAAGGAAACTGATAAGAGAAGATAGAGGATCTGCCCAGGGTCACACAGTAAGTGACAGAGCGAGAATTCAGACTCAAAGTCCAGACGCTGTGGCCAGCACAGGACTCAGCTCTGCCTCTGGTCTGATGGAGGAGGCACAGGCCTGCCCTCAAGGAGCGCCTGGCTTGCTAGACCATGAACACGGTCTCTGTCCGACGGGATCCCCCATCCAGCCATCCCTCCCTCACGCTCCTTTGGAGATTCAGGAGTACACACACAAGACCCTGGATTGTGTACAGAGCCAGCTCACTCTATTACTGTGGGCCTGCCTTTCTCTTCCCCATAAACAGCCCAGCTACTCCTCCTCCCCAAGCCCTTCCCCACGTCCTCAGGGCAGGCCTAGCGGCTTCCTCCGCTGGTCTCCTGAGCCCTTCACCCATCCCTCATCACAGCACTGGTGATGCTGCCCTCCAGCCCTGGGTGGATCCCTGGATCCCCCCACCCCAAGACCAGGAGCTTGTGCAGACAGGAACCATTTGACTTGTTTGTATTCCCCTATGCCTGGCAACCGTGCCTGGAGCTTAGTGGTGCCCCCTAAGTGTTTGCTGAATGGACCTGGGAAGGGGCAAACGGACAGACGAAGGAACAGGGTAGCCCAGGTCACTCACGTCAGCGCTTTCCTGGACGGGCAGGGAGAAGGCAACTGGAGGGATAGTGGGGCCACGCGGTGTGTGATGGGAGCTGAGAGTGTGGTCGGGGGCGCTGGGTGGGAGGGAAGGTTTCCTTGAATAAAGGGCACTAGAGGTGCCTTGGGTGGAGGGATGGGGTGGGAGGTGATGCATCACCATTTGGGGCCCGGGGTGGCAGAGGTGTGCAGACGAGCCAGCCAAAGTGATAAGGGCTTGAGAGGTGAGCAGGGCGAGCAACCGGCAGAGGCCAAGTGTGCTTAAGAGAGAGCACACGAGCCGGGGCCTATGGGCCAGACCACATCGGGCTGCACAGCTGAGGAGCGCCGGGAGGGCAGCCGGCTTCAGCCGGTGTGNGGGTCACACAGTAAGTGACAGAGCGAGAATTCAGACTCAAAGTCCAGACGCTGTGGCCAGCACAGGACTCAGCTCTGCCTCTGGTCTGATGGAGGAGGCACAGGCCTGCCCTCAAGGAGCGCCTGGCTTGCTAGACCATGAACACGGTCTCTGTCCGACGGGATCCCCCATCCAGCCATCCCTCCCTCACGCTCCTTTGGAGATTCAGGAGTACACACACAAGACCCTGGATTGTGTACAGAGCCAGCTCACTCTATTACTGTGGGCCTGCCTTTCTCTTCCCCATAAACAGCCCAGCTACTCCTCCTCCCCAAGCCCTTCCCCACGTCCTCAGGGCAGGCCTAGCGGCTTCCTCCGCTGGTCTCCTGAGCCCTTCACCCATCCCTCATCACAGCACTGGTGATGCTGCCCTCCAGCCCTGGGTGGATCCCTGGATCCCCCCACCCCAAGACCAGGAGCTTGTGCAGACAGGAACCATTTGACTTGTTTGTATTCCCCTATGCCTGGCAACCGTGCCTGGAGCTTAGTGGTGCCCCCTAAGTGTTTGCTGAATGGACCTGGGAAGGGGCAAACGGACAGACGAAGGAACAGGGTAGCCCAGGTCACTCACGTCAGCGCTTTCCTGGACGGGCAGGGAGAAGGCAACTGGAGGGATAGTGGGGCCACGCGGTGTGTGATGGGAGCTGAGAGTGTGGTCGGGGGCGCTGGGTGGGAGGGAAGGTTTCCTTGAATAAAGGGCACTAGAGGTGCCTTGGGTGGAGGGATGGGGTGGGAGGTGATGCATCACCATTTGGGGCCCGGGGTGGCAGAGGTGTGCAGACGAGCCAGCCAAAGTGATAAGGGCTTGAGAGGTGAGCAGGGCGAGCAACCGGCAGAGGCCAAGTGTGCTTAAGAGAGAGCACACGAGCCGGGGCCTATGGGCCAGACCACATCGGGCTGCACAGCTGAGGAGCGCCGGGAGGGCAGCCGGCTTCAGCCGGTGTGAGGAAGAACCTTCCAATGGGGACAGTGGAAACTTGCTCAAAATGAAGTAGGCCTCTCGGGAGGGGGCGGGGGCGAAGAGGGGAGTCCTATCCTGGTAGGATAAAGACTCATTCCTAGGACTGAGGAATTTCATAAGTGACTGGACATCAACCTAAGATCGTTACATAGCCAAACGCCACCACAGGCCACCCCGAACACGTTAAAACGAACAAGGCCGTGCCGTGATGGGTCCTCAGCCTCCCGGAGGCATCACATCTAAAAAGTGAACCATCAGCCGCTCACCTTGGTTCCTGCTTCCTCTCTCTCTTTTTGTGTCTCCCTTCGCCCTCTAGGCCAGAGCCATGGCCCACCCACCCCTCCGACCACCCCAAAGACAGAGCTGCAGTCGGGCAAGGCAGACCCCAAGCGGGATGGGCGCTCCCTGGGGGAGGGCGGGAAGCCTCACATCGACTTCGGCAATGTGGACATCGGCGAGATCAGCCATGAGGTAATGTCCAACATGGAGACCTTCGATGTGGCCGAGTTGGACCAGTACCTGCCGCCCAACGGGCACCCAGGCCACGTGGGCAGCTACTCAGCAGCTGGCTACGGGCTGGGCAGCGCCCTGGCTGTGGCCAGCGGACACTCTGCCTGGATCTCCAAGCCTCCAGGCGTGGCTCTGCCCACGGTCTCGCCGCCGGGCGTGGACGCCAAAGCCCAGGTGAAGACGGAGACCGCGGGGCCCCAGGGGCCCCCGCACTACGCTGACCAGCCGTCCACCTCGCAGATCGCCTACACCTCCCTCAGTCTGCCCCACTACGGCTCCGCCTTCCCCTCCATCTCCCGCCCCCAGTTTGACTACCCTGACCATCAGCCCTCAGGACCCTATTATGGCCACTCGGGCCAGACCTCCGGCCTCTACTCGGCCTTCTCCTACATGGGGCCCTCGCAGCGGCCCCTCTACACGGCCATCTCTGACCCCAGCCCCTCAGGGCCCCAGTCCCACAGCCCCACACACTGGGAGCAGCCGGTATACACGACGCTGTCCCGGCCATAGAGGGGGGCCCCCGACCCCCATCACCACCCGTCTTGCCCTGCCCCTTCCCCCAGCCCTCGCGCCCTGTTCCTCGCCCATCTCAGGCCCGGTGGCGGCAGAGGAGGAGGCTGCAGAGGCTGATAGCTGAGGGGAAGGCCTTCTGTCTGGCTCACTGCCTTTGATGACCCCACCCCGTCCTACCCAGGCTCCGGCCCAGGCACAGCTCTGGGCTACTCGGCTGGGCAGAGGAGAAGGAGGTAGCTTGTTGCCCCTAAACTGAAAAATGAGGGGCTGTACCTTCCCTGCCAGGAATGACCCTCGATCCCAGGATCTGAGCAGGCCCCGCCTACCCTCCTCTGGAAAGGTGAAGCACCCAGGGTCGGTCGGATAGGAATCGGAGGCCTGGCCACCCCTGTGCCTGTGTTTCCTCTTCCGCGAGGAATAGGGGGTCTGACCTAACCCGTGCACCCAGGCCACGTGTCTTAAGAGCAGGGCCAACCAGAAACCTGCGTCAGGGACTACTGGGGCTCCGTCTGCCCCTGGGTGCGGGCCGCTGAGGACAGCTTTGAACCGCCTCAAGGGAGTGGGGGTGGGATGGGAGCTCAGAGGGAGGTCTCCTCAACCCTTCAGTGGCCCCTGCTCTCCTGAATGCAGGAAGGAATTGGCACAGAGGCCCTCAGATCCATTTCGATGCCAATAACCTCGTTCTTTGTCTAATGGAGCAAAAGGGCCCAGGTCCCACTCCAGGAAAACCTCCCAACTTTGAGGCACACCCAGGACGTGAGGAGGCCGGGACCCCAGGAAAGGATTCGCTGACAATTCACAGAGCCTTTCTCCCGGCTCCCAGCAGCCCCCCGCCCTCCAGCCTCTCCAGGCTCTGTGGTCCTTGCACTCTCAGTCCCAACTCCTTGGGCTTCCCAGAGAGTCAGAGCTGCTCAGGCCCAAACCCTCGGCTCCAGGGGGAGACCCAGGGCCCAGCACCCTGGTTGCTGGCAACAGGCTGGACACTAAACTCCTGACATGTACATGCTGCCCTGGCCTTTTGCCCTTTGCCTCCCAGTGGTATTTGAATAAAGTATGTAGCTCTCTTCTGCCCCCATTTTCCTATTCTGCAGCCCTCCACCCCCAAGTCCACATGTAACTCATTACAGCCCCCGCTCTTATTTATCTCAGTAGCTCCCTCTGCCCTCCTCCCCTCTGCTAGGTACTGCAGCCCCTATTAACTCTGCATTAAGCATTCCACATAATAAAATTAAAGGTTCCGGTTACCTGCTTGGTGAGCCTGACCTGGTCTCTTATCCCTGCACCTCTGCTTCCTCAAACGCTTCCTGCAAGTAGCTAGAGGGTAGAATGCAAAGGACAGATAATCCAAAAGTCCCCTCTCTCACCCAGTGCAGTAGCTCAGGACAGCCGGCATCACAGTGGGGTCAGCGGGTGCTCAGAACTGAGGCCTCAGACCGGAGCTCTGCCCCCAGCCCAGCTATGTCCGCACTGCAGGTGGGCCACTTGCCGGCTCAGCTGGAACTCCGCATGAGTGCCTTCCAAGCAGCCCATTCTCGCCCCAGCAGAGAAGGAACCTTGCAAAGACTTCATGGAACAAGTATGTGAAAGGTAGATCAGGTCTGTCTTGCTGTCTGCAGTCAGTAAGCCTGGTCCTTTAGGACGGGTGAGTGGGCCTTCTCTCACTGTACCTTCCACTTGCCACCTCCCCCAGCAACACACACACACAGGTCCACACCAGGATCTAGCAGCTGCCCATGTCTAAGTATAAACTAGGATGGCAGACATAATAACCATCTAATCCTTGGGGTTTGCTCCCCAAAAGCTCTTTGCTCAGCAGAATTCCAACATGCACTCTGGGACCCAGGGCTCCTCAACCTCAGAGACAGGGGAAATTTCTTTTCCACGCTCCATCGATGGACAGCTTTGATGGCTGAAGTCTCCCATTCCACCCAGTTCAGAGTGCCATTAATAGTTCCCATGTACTGGGTGCTCCCTGAGTGCTTCACATCCTTCTGGCCTATGAGGGAGTGCTCCAGTCGTTATCCCGATTTCCCAGACGGGGACTTGACGCTTTGAGAGGTGGGTGCTAAGAAGTACTGGTACACAATCTGAAACCAGCTGAGTCCAAACCTTGCACCCTTAACCATCGTCTCTTCCACCTGCCTTATTTCCACTTGTAATCTGAGGCCGTGCTTCCATGACGGCTCCAGACCAGCATCCCTAGATCCAGCATCCATTTCTATCTGTGGGCTCCAGCCCCTCACCTCCTAGTCAGGACCTCGGGTTGGGAAGGGGGCACCAAGAACTAGCCCAGTCCTCCAGGGTGGCCAGACAGCCACCTGGAAGCTGTGTCGTGCAAGCTCTTCAGGCCACTTCGCCAAAACTGCTGGCTCCCATGAAGTGTAGTGGTAACTACAAATCCTTCCTCTTATAGATAAAACCTGCAGCCAAGTTGGACCACCCTGAACTGTATGCAAGCGGTTTTCTGCTGCATGGCTGATGTCACTGTGTTGTAGATAAATGCAGGATTTTTTTACTAGTCTTGAACAGATTTCATCTTTTTGCACTTGACCATTTTCCCACCCATATTAGATCCTTTGGAATTCTGAATCCAATTTATAGCTCTCCTGAGCTTCATGTTTGAAACTTGAATATCCTCATTCAGGTTACTAATGAAAAAAGATTGGAATGAGAGGGACAGACCCTGTGTCTACCACTGAAAACCTCTCCATCCATTCTATCATCTATACTCGTAAAGCTGTCCAGTCAATTCTGAATCCAATTGTCACCTTGAAGTACCTGCTTCTCCATCACAGCCACACAGACTGCCTAATGCCTTGTTCAAATCAAGGTTCCCTGTATCTATGGCATTCCTCCAACCTACCAGGCCGGTAACCATTGGAAAAAAGAAAGTTAGGTTCCCTTGGTGATATTCTTAGAAACCCTATGATAGCTCCAGAATCTTTTTTATTATCCAAGTGTTTTCAAATATGCAATAGCCTATTCTAGAATTTCGTTAGGGGGTCAATCGGTTATGCGCTCCTACTTCTTACAACCTCCCTTTTCCTGTGTTGAGAAGCAGGACATTAGTCCATTTCTAGCCTGTCTAGCGTTTCCTATGTGCTCCCGTGTTCACTGGGATTGTGCATGTGGAGCGGGCAGGGCAGGTGGGAGGGGCTACATCAAGAAGATGAAATCACCACCTGCATGACCTCAAAGGGACTAGAGTCACTGGGGATACAGGAGAGGGAATGGCCCGCAGAAGTCAGAAGACCTGGCTTACACTCATGCTTTAGACCTGAGATTCCTGATGAGCTTGGGCCTCAGTCAAGTAGTGGCTCAGCAGTAAACAGAGAAGGGACAGGTGTATCTGGAGAGGGTCGAGGAGATGGTGCCCTGGCCAGGCCAGCTGAGTAGCGAGGGCCCGACTCCATGAAAGCGGAGCAGAATGGAGGGGGCAGGTGGGAGTGTAAACACCCCTTTCTCCATCTCCTCTGCACCCTATCCCCTAAGGGTTAACCCTCTCCCTCCCCCAGTCCCTCTCTCCTCTGCCACCCCAGCCCCATCTCCCTTTAATCACATCTGATACTGAGCGGCCCAGCAGGAACAAAGAGACCATTTAGAGAAACGGGGCCGAGAAAGTGACCCCCGCACTCTGGGGCGGCCGCCTGGATGCCAGCACAAAGGCGGCATTTCAGAGCTGAAATTTCAGCACCCAACTTGATTAAAGGATTCCACAGGCTTGGAGGAGGGTGGAAGGGGGTGCGAAGTCCACTGCTCCCTGAATTAACCCTTCTCCAGAGCAGCAAACACCCTCCCACCTCCCACTCCTGGAGATGCTCGTCACTTCCACCCTGTCCAGGCTGCCCCCACCCCAGGGGCCTTGCCTCTTGTAGAGGTCAGGCAGGCCTGGCTCTTCCTCTTCCTAGAAGCGAGGGCTGGCAGCAGACTGAAGGTCAAGGCTGGAATATTCAGAGAGATGGGTTTCCTTCCTATCTCTATTGGTGTCAGTATACACCCCCTCCTTGTTGTCTGTCCCCGCACCCCAAGGGAGGGAAGAACCAGTGTGATCGACTGGATTTAATGTCACACCTTGAACCCAGAAGCCCTGCTGCCCTGCCCACCATCACCCCAGCACCCATCCTAGGGAAGGTCTTAGAGAGATCAGGGGCTCTACACAGAAGGGAAAGGACACCTTCCAGAGCCTGGGGAAGGAGAGAGTATGGGTGTGGCAAACCAGACGGAACAGACTGGCGTATGGGGAGTGGTCTGACAGGTGGGGAATGGGAGGGGCAGTGTGGCTGGGATGGGCAGGTGTTCAGCCCTTGCTCCAGCTGCTGACTTGCCCAGCGGGGCTCTCTCGGGGAGGGCAGGAGATCACTGTGTCCCCAAGCTTCCTGCTGGGGGCACTGGCTCCTGAAAGGGGATCCCAGCCCACGATAAGAGGCTCGAGGCAGGTCCTTAGGAAAACAATGGGTGGCTTGATGAGACCTGCTCTGTGATACTCCTGAGAAGGGAGAAGCCCCTGCAGCCAGTCCACACTGGAAAGGAAATTGGGGGTTTCCGTGGCAACCAGCTCCCTGGGCACAAAGGCTGGTCTGTCTGCTAGGAAGGCAGCCGAGGTGTCTCCTGCAGCAGCCTCTGCTCTGGTGGACTGCGAGATGGAGGGGGGCACACAGGGGAGCCCAGGGGGTCAGGGCTCTAGTGCTTCTTAAAGAGCTGATGGTCCCAGGGCCACTGGGGTGCGCATAGCCTCCAGGCAGCAGGATGGTAACAGTGAAGACGCAGGTGGGCCTCACAGGCAGCGGGAGGCAGAGGAGGTTGAAAGGTTGAAGAATTTACTATTTACACGTATAAAGACTATAAAAAGACTATGAGATGAGCCACAGGCGGAGGCCCAGTCCAGAAGCTGACTCCGGCTCAGTCGGTGATGATGAGCTCATCAACGCCCCAGTCTTCGTAGCTCCCGTCGGGCAGGTAGCGGCGAATGATGATGGGGATCTTCCGGGCCCTGTGACCGGGGAGAGATCAAGGTACATGAGGGTGGTGACCCTGGCTCTGCAGCAGAGCGACAGCAGGTGCAGAAGGCAAGGGAGGAGAAGCCTTAGGAGCATCGTCTTGAGACCACGGATTACTTTGTAGGTACGGAATTTCAGCAAAAAAAAAAAGTCCCTGCTTCTCTGAGTGTGGGACCAAAATCTACAAAGGGCCTGCCATCCCATAGCGAAGGGCAAGGCAGAAAGCAGAGGGATGTTGGTAAGGCCAACTGCAGCAGGAAAAAGGGACGATGGGACAGACAGGGACGGTCCATGTCTCATCAGTGTCCTCCCTTCCCCCTTTGCCTGTCCCCTCCTCCCTCGTGAAGGGCTGACTCCCAAACTAAGGGTCTACAGGAACAAGACCACACGTCCCCAGCAGGGAATGCCCAAGGGATGCCCCCAGGGCTCTGGAGCCCCAAACCAGGATCTGGGTGACTTACTTGAGCTCCTTCATGGCGATCAGTAAGGGATCTGTCTCCCCCTCCAGCTCCACCATCACAGGGGCACACATCCTGCAGGTGTAAGGACCGGTGTGGGGAGATTACACACACAGGGAGAGGGCCCAGCATGAAGCTGGGCAGAGTTTCAGACAGGATCAGATCAGCGCCCCAGAGCTCACCTAGAAAGGGCCCCAAGAAAGGACAACTCCCCAAAGCAGCAGGCGAGGAGCAGCAGTCCAGGGGCGCTGCCAGTGAGGGTACTCAAGTGGCAGCCAGCAGACTAGGCTTAAACTGGGCCTGAAAGACCCTGAATCTCTCTCCAAATCTCAGCATCCTCATTGGAAAATGAAGACAAAAAGCCCTGCCACGCCCACACAACAATAATGCTAAAACACTACTGGCTGTAAGCAAAGCCTCACTAAGCGCCATAGCTGCTCTCCACCCACCACGTGGATGTTTCATTTGTAGTAAGCACTGCTGTTTTACTCAGGAGGAAACTGAGGCACAGAGAGGTCAGTAATTTCCCCAAGGTCACAGAGAAAGTGAGTAGGGTAGAACCAAGATTTGAACCCTGAAGACTCCTCTCTACTATGCTGTAATACCCCCCATTAGAAAACTGGTGATCCACAAACTGAAACCAGGTACTGTGAAGGGACAAGCGCGAGCTTTCATTACTGGCTCGCGTGACATTCATCACATCCATTCCCCCAGCCAAGGACCTTCCCCAGGGCCTGTCAGACTCCTGAGCCCACGGCCACAGCAGAATATTCCCACACAAAGGACCTACATGTGCAAGAGCGCGCCCTCTGACCGCTCTACTCAAGCCCCGGCCCTAGCTCGCCTGGCTTTCCTTCTCTGTCTTGGCAACACCCCCCGCAGGGGTCCTGCTCCTCTAGCCTCTACACAAGGCCTGTGGTCAGGCTCTCCCCTGCTTTCCTCTCTTTCTTGATACACCATGGCCATCAGGCAGGCAGGACCTCTTCTGGCCCCCGCTCACCTCTGCAGTACTTTCTCATGCTACCTGCCTCTATTCACCACACATTCCAGCCACACCAAACCCCTACAGGTTCCTATGCGGGCCCTGTCGTTTCCCTTCTGCATCCTCACACCAGCGCCTCCTCTTCTTACAGGCCTGTGAGAGACTCAGAAGTCTCCACCCTAGGAAGCACGTGCTAAAGCCTCAGGGCCCTGACTCATTTTACACACACTTCTCTCAACACCACTGTCACTAAACTGTGACTTCCCGTTTGAAGTTTTCCAAACCAGACCTGGTGGTTCAGGACCCCAAGTTCTATTCTAGTGTAGCAGAGGGTCTAAAAACAGACCAGTTCCAGGCCCATCTCCTCTAGGAAGTCACCCTTATTGATTCCAACTCATGTTTACATTAATGGACCCCAAACCTGATGATCATCCAGGATAGCGTGCTAAAAATACAGGTTCCCAGGTCCTTCCCCAGACCCACTGAACAGATTCTCTAGAGAAGGAGCCTGAGAACCTACATTAGCAAAGCTCCCCTGGTGATTTGGATAACCAGCCAGTCTGAGAGCCACCAGTTTACACTAAATGATTTATTAATTTTATTGCTAAATATTCTGATGTCTGTTACTCCCCAAAGCCTGAAAATTCCCCAAGGGCAAAAACCAAGTATTTAACTTTCTCTATATCTTCTCTCAATAATTATTTAAACTTCCCCCAATATTTAATGTCTTAAAGAATGTGGCAAACTGCTTTCCCTGATATGATATGCCTTATTTATTTCAAGATATGAATAATTCAAGAGCAGTCATTCATCCAGCCCTGCCACATGCACAGGAAATGTGAGTGTGCCCTCAATGTCTCCACCAGGGCTTCCATGTGGCAACCTTCCTTGGGAAGCAGCCATGGGGTTGCAAAGAGTCAGCCATGACTCAGCAGCTGAGCACAGCACAGCACAGTTGCAACCATCCAGCCACCAGATGGGGCTAATGAGCTGGAGTGAGACTTCATCCACAAATACCCAAGAAAACGTTCAGCTTCTACTACTAAGTGCAGGCTTCCCTTGCGAGTCTTCCCTGATGGCTCAGATGGTAAAGCATCTGCCCGCAATGTGGGAGACCCGGATTCGATCCCTGGGTTGGGAAGATCTCCTGGAGAAGGAAATGGCAACCCACTCCAGTATCCTTGCCTGGAAAAATCTCATGGACACAGGAGTCTGGTGGGCCCCAGTCCGTGGGGTCACAAGAGTTGGACTGCCCGACTGAGTAACTAACACCTCCTAAGTGCAGGATCGCAGGCCCATAACTCAAGACAAGCTCCAGACACTGTCCAAGGGCTCACAGCAGCTGGGAAACCACCAGACAGCCTCTGAGCCCTTAATCTGAAGGAGTGCTACAGCTCCAAAAGGCTGGATAAGAGCCTTAACCTCCAAAGGAAAGCAGGACATTGGGCCCTGTTTGGAATGCCTGCTGCAGACTGTCCACCCAATGCATGCCCATCTTTTAAACTTTGTCACTCAAGGGACCAGTGACATCTTTTCCAGCGCCCCAAGTGCTTGCCATTCCTCCACCACAATCCACACATATCTGCCTTCACTTTCCTAGTGCTATTTCTGGCACCTAGGAGACCTTCAAAACCTCGTCGCTTTATTCCCTTCTCTCCTTTTTCTCCTTTTTTGTTTCTCTTGTAAAGCATCAATCTCGTCTGCCTTGGGTTCTGAGTATTTATAACAGGTTCCCTCTCCCTACTAGACAGTAAACATCTACAGGACTAGGGAATTGTCTTTAATCCTCTTTACACTGCCAAAAGGCACGAGCACAGTATCTCATTTGATGCTAAAAACCCTTAACTTGCATACAGTTTATTTGTTTAAAAAACAGTTTATGAATTTTTCTTCCTGCTGGGTCATGTTCAGCAGGCGTGAATACCACCCATCTAGCACTCTACAAGGATGGAAATGTCTTCTATCTGTGCTACATATCACAGTAGCCACAGAGGCTACTGGGCACGTGAAATGTGACTAAGGAGATAGAAACACTGAACTCCTATCTAGTTTTATTTAATTTAAATGGCCAAATGTAGGCAGCAGTGACCATACCTGTGGTGCAGGCCTAGAGGATCCTCACCTCAGCAACACTGAAATCATCATACGGGGTGTAGCTCTCAACTCACCCAGACCAGCAGGAAGCCTCCTGCTGCCAAGTGAGTGAAGAACAACAGTTTCCCACCCCAGTAAGACCCTCCACCGAGTGGTCACCTTCACTCCACAGATAAAGTCCAACAACTGTTTGAAAACTTTGTGCAGGGAGCACACAGATTGAGCATCAGCGCTCCCCTAGAATATTTATCACCCCACAACTCTGACCCCAGCTTTTCTTTCGAGCCTGTTTCCCACTCCTCTCTTCTCGAAGCACCCCTCCTCCAGGTGTCCACCATTTCCCCCAGCAGCTGGTAAGAAGTCTGAGATAGGGCTCCTTTCCGCAGCCTCCTGCTTCCCCGGGGAGGACCTGCCATGAGAGCAACAGTAACACATCTGCCCTCCGTGTCCTCCCAGTTAACTCTCGCCAGAACAGAGGAGGAGCTCATCTGACAGGGGAGCCTGGCAGGGAAAGCCAGCAGCTAGGGCCCAGCCTCTCCAAGAGCCCTTGCTGCCTCAAAGCCACCTGCCCTCAGGGGGCTGCTTTGGGGTCTGTTCTGCATGAGGCCCACGCCCCGGCAGACATGGCCTCTGACCCCTGCAATGCTTGTGGCTGACGGATGCACATGTGAGCATCGCACATTTTGACCTGACCTGACTTGGCTACTGGCTGCCTCCTAAATCATGTTGTTCTTCAACAAGTTCCCAACTTGGGAGAGAAAGGAAGGGTTGCTAATTTCAACCCCCCACACCCCCGACCACTGCTCTGTGCTTCCACATTCCTAGGGCGGCCTCAACGTGGAGGGCTCTCTCACTCCCCTGGGCTGGCCCCAGTCTACTCAAGAACCACCTTAAGCCCAGCAGGAGCTGCAGCAGCACCCCCAACTACCCAGCCCACAAGGGTCTAGGTCTGATCTTTTTGCATTTATTTTCGCTTCCCCACCTGACAGGCAGTCTTCACACTCTGTACTCTCACTGTTACTCTCTACTGTTTATGTCCTATTCCCCCAACAATCTCCCTGACGACAGGGGTCTAGCAAAGTGCCTGGCACATGGGGACGGCGCCGCCTTTGCTTAGCCTGTGAGAAAGGGACAGGTCTGCTGCCAGGCCTGGCCATTTTCCACAGCTCGAAGGCTCCCTGTGGCCTGATCAAAGGACACGATGGTGAGGGGGCTCATACTCACGCAATCTGAAGGGCTCGGGTGCCCAGCACACGGGCTCGCTCATACTTGGTCATATATGGTGTGGTGATTCGTTTCTGGTTGGCCTGCGGTCGCTCTCCAGAAGGGAGAATCTCAACGTTCTCCTGGCCCTCCTGGACACAAAGGCAGAAAAGAGGGGAAAATCTCAGGCTGCATTACTGGGGGTGAGGCGCAGGACGACGACAACAGTGACTGTAAGCGCCTCCACACTACTGCTTGTTACATGCCAGGGACCACGCAACTGCCTTATTAACACCTCACTTAATCCTCACAAAAACCTTATGAAGCGGGGATTACAATGCTCATTTTAAAGGGTTGGACAGTTAGCTAACGTGGCCAAAGTCTCAGAGCTAGTGAAAGAGGAATCGTGATCAGGAGTCCAAAGCCAGCCACCTCATCCAGCAGAGAGAGTTGGCCCCATACAAAGAAGTCCTTGAGCACAGACAACCTCACCCGAAGCAGGAAGAGGAAGAAGCACCCCATCTTTACATATGTATATATTTAATAATCACTTATTAAGCATCTGTCATGTGCCAGACATGATAAAGGTGCCGAAACGGAAAGAGTCTCTGCTCTCCAAGAATTCACAGTCCAGCGAAAAGGCAAGAGTAAACAAAACATCAAGTGCTATGAAAGTGTGCCAGTGTGCCACAAACTACCGAAGAAAGTGAGGGGCATCTACCTCATCCTGGGGGTTAGGAATACAGAGATGAGACTTGGGCTAGTCTACAAGGATGCGTACGAGCTGCCAAGCTAACAAGGAAAGAAAGAAAGGCATTCCAGGCAGGCTGAACTGCATATGTGCAAAGACACAGGAGGGAAGAGAGCGTATTCAGCCTGGGTGCCTAATTATGGGGTGTGATAAGCCCAAAAGGTGCAAATAGGGTAGACAGGAGAATAAATTCTGTAACATAAAATTAAGCCAACAAATATTTACTGAGTGCTTACTCTATGTCAGATAGCATTCTAAGTGCTTGACACAGAGCTGTAAGACAGATAAAAGTTCTTCCTCCCACAGACCTTTACATTATAACACAGTGAAAGTGAAAGTCACTCAGTCCTGTACGACTCCTTGTGACCCCACAGACTATACAGCCCGTGGAATTCTCCAGGCCAGAATACTGGAGTGGGCAGCTATTCCGTTCTCCACGGGATCTTCCCAACCCAGGGACCGAATCCAGGCAGGTCTCCTGCATTGCAGGTGGATTCTTTACCTGCTGAGCCACCCGGGAAGCCCAAGAATACTGGAGTGGGTAGCCTATCCCTTCTCCAGTGGATCTTCCAACCCAGGAATACAGTGAGATGAACAATAAATAAAATTAGTAGTAAAAATGTGCAGTATGAAAACAGAGAGAAAAGACAGGGAGTGTCCGAGTGGTCATGTTGGAGGAAGGAGCAAATGTAGTGATGTGAAACAGAAAGGTCAGGGAAGGCCTCACTGAGGTGACATGTCACACAGACCTGAAGGAGGCTGAGGAGCGGGCTGTGTGCATATCTAAGGGAAAAGGAAGAGGGAACAGCACAGTCAAAGCTCCTGAGCTGGAACTTCACAGGCATGACAGGGATGCCAAGAAGAGATAAGGTCACGGAGGGGGCAGGTGGTCGGATCACGGAGGACCTCGTGCGTGTTCTTGGCTTTTATTCGGAATGAGATGAGAAGTGACCAGACGCAGGTTCTGAGCAGAGGAGAGACAGAGTGACCGAAGATTTAAAAGGATCACTCTGGATACTCTTAAGAATATTCTGTAGAGGCTAAGGGCTGAAGCAGGGAGAACACTGAGCAAGACCAATAGTAACCGATCATGTGGGTAGGAGAAAAAGTCGGCTCTGGCAGCAGAAAGGCAAACAGCAGACTCAAGGCAGGAAAACCAGTAACAAGTTTCTGCAGTAATGCAGGTGAAAACCAAGAAAGATCTAAACCAGGCTGAGGCACTAGGAATAGAGAAACGGGAACAGGACTGAACGACATGGAGGAGGCAGGATCCAGAGGAGAGAGATGGAAAGGCATCAGAAGAACAGAGAAGAAGGCTTCTGACTCAGTGAACAGATAACCTCAGAGTGTTAGGCAGACAGGAAAACCCACACAAAAGAGGGCTTTCACCTTACCAGTCTAAAAAAAATCAACAGATCCCTCTCTTCAGAAGACATAAAGCACTTCTTCCTCCAGTCACACAGCATGACGCCAGTAACTCATCCACCAAGCTGCTCAGGCCAGAGACACGGGAGTCATTCCTGTCATCTCCCACTTTCTCAGCCCCACATCCAATCCACCAAAATATCTCATCTGTTTTCTCATCACAAACACTACCAGCACCCAAGTGCAAGCTACAGATGTCACCTGGATTGCACTCTAATTGGGCTCTCTTTAACTCCTGGTTCGCCCAACTCATTCCTCACTGGATCATGCCACTCCCCAAATCCCCAAAACTTATCAGCAGCTTCCCACTACCCCTGGGCTACAAAATCTTGGCTGATCTTGGCCCTGACCTCTCCAGCCTTATCCCAGGTCACTCTCCCCCTTGCTCTTTCTTTAGCCCCACCCTGCTGAGCTCCTGGTCCATACGAAACATGCAGCACATGTCTGCACAATGAATGAAGGGGCTATTTTCAACTCTGAGTAAATGAACTGCCCCAGAAGCCATGCTCTGTGGTCCAAGAGGACAAAAGCCTTTGGGCCAACCCTGTAGGATTCCTCCACTACCCAGGGCTAGATCTCCCCTCATTCTAACTGGCAGTACCCTGACCACAAACGGGAGGCAGAGGCATGCAGTCAGCCGTCACTGGCCGGGCTATCTGGCAGCTTGGGCTGCAGAGAGGGGAGCCCAAGGCTCAGTACTGACCTCCTCGGCATTCTCCAAGTCATCGAGCCCTTCATCTTCCTCCACGTCATCAAAGTCGTCTCCATCAAAACTGCACAAGTGTAAGAAGCCCGTTAGTTAGAGCATCACTTATTACAATCAAAGTCGGCAGAAATCTGAGTCTCATGTGATACGTAGGAGGCTCTCAATAAATATCCACCTAACCAGTGAATCATTCAATAAATCAGTCATCTAACGTCCTCATCTTAACTATGGGCCTCTTCTAGAAAGAGACCCCAGCTCAATCAACATTTGGTACAGACATAGAGCCCGACTCAGTGGAAGTTTGCTGAAAGATACTTTTTCACTGATCCTCTCTGGACCCTCAAGCCGGAGCCTGTTCCGCGCCCAGTCTCTGGCCGGGACTATGCTCCCAGTTCCCAGGCTTTCCCTTCCCCGGCTCTGCGGGGCCCCTCAGCACCCCCCGTCCTTAAACCTCTGGCTCAACTTTCCTTCGACCCTGGCTCTCCCTTCATCTGCCCCTTCTGAGTCTTCGGAAAAGTCACTTCGCTCCCTCACTCACTTGTCCTCGTTGTCTGACATGACGCCCGCGCAGCAGCCACCGGGTTCCGCGACCCAAACCCGCGCGGAGACCGGCGAACAGCGCAGCTCTGCCTCGCGCGATGCCAAGCGTACTCGGCGCCTGCGCCGTGACCTAGAGGTAATCACTTCCGGGAGGCAGGAGGGGCGATAAATATGCACATGCGCGGAGCGGTTTGTCTGCGTTACCATGGTAGCCGGAGCCGCTAGCTGCAGGCTCTAGTGGCTGAGATCTCAAAAGTATTTCTGCGAGGAACCAGGCGCGGCTGCTGCTTCAGAGCCTTGGTTACGATCTCCGGAGCCCAGCCGCCCCTCTCTGTGGGGAGTGAGGCCACCCAGCCGGGGTCTTACTTTAGGGTGAGGTTTCCCATTTGGGCGTATCACACAAGGGGCACGGCTACCCTCACTCCCCTTTCCTCTCGAGGGGGCTTCCCTGCCACAGGCGCCAGGTCAGGATGAGGTCTCTGTTCGCGTGTGTATATCTGCCAGTGGTTCTGTTCGAGGTGGGAGGATCGGGCACTGTCGCGATGTTGACAGGCGGCATCACGATCTCTTGAGACCAGACACCCGCTCCCAAACTTTGGGTGGTGGTGAGGGTGTGAGAAGAGATTGGATCTGGGAGACCTGGAATGTTTCGTTGGGTTTTTCCCTCTTCAGAGCCCTCCCATGGCTTCCCAGGAGAGGGTGGAGACGGTGACCAAAGGAACAGGGTTCTGGCGCTGTCCCAAGCCGACCACTTACACCCCAGGGACCTGCGAGCTGCTCAGAGGTCAGTGTGTTAAAGCCACAAGAAGAGCGGTGGGCATAGTTGCCCTCTGTTTCTCAGTTCTCTCCTGCATGACTTATGGCTTAGTCATTGTATTTTAGTTTACAGATAAGAAGCCTGGAGTTCAGAAAGGTTCAGGCGTCTGGGTCCTACAACTTGGAAGTGAAAGAACTAAGAATTTCAGAGTGGTTAACTCCCATGAACCTCTTAGATCACACTTTCAGTTTCCCCAGGGAAGACTTATTTCCTCTCCACCCATCATCACCACAGTGGAACCAACTGTTACACGTCTGCACACTGATGCTACTGCTACTGCTAAGTCACGTCAGTCGTGTCCAACTCTGTGCAACCCCATAGACAGCAGCCCAACAGGCTTCTCTGTCTATGGGATTCTCCAGGCAAGAGTACTGGAGTGGGTTGCCATTGCCTTCTCCTAATAGTCTGCACACTACCAAATACCTTTTCCTTCCCTGGGCTGAGTGCAACCTGGAATCAGGTACCGAGTATGTTCCATTGAATTAATGCTGAATTAACATTCAGTTCATGCACACCATTGGGCATGATGCCTGTTTTGGCTCACATTTGTAGCTCCAGCCCCTGGCACATGCTTAATGAATACTTGTTCATTCACTCTTTCATTCACTCAACAAAAAAAGTCTTAAAGCCCACTGTGTGCTTTAGACATTATCCCAGGTGCTGAAAACACAGCAATAAAGAAATTAGCAAAAATTATTGTTCCCTTGGAGCTAATATTCTAGTAGGAAAGTAACAAATAATAAGTAAGGTATATAGAACTTAGATGGTGATGAGTAGTATAGGGAAAAAAAAATGTAGAAAAGGAAGGGAATTACCTTGTGGTCCAGTGGTTAGGGCTCAGTATTTTCAGTGCCGGGAGGCCCAGGTTCAATCCGTGTTCAAGGAACTCAAATCCCACAAGCCAATTACTCAGGCACCCAGAATGGGAACAGTAGGCGATATAGTATTAAATTTCAGTGGGGTGAGATGAGGCATCTGCTTGCAGCCCAGGAAGCCTCACTGAAGTGCTTTGTTTTGCAGTGATGATGAAGGAATCCAAACTGACTAACTTCCAACAGCGCCACATCATGGACAGCATGAAACGTAAGAGGCTGACCGCAGAGGCTTCTGGGAGAGGGATGCTGGGGAGAGGGATTCGGGGGAGAGGGATTCGGGGGAGAGGGATGCTGGGTCACATTTTAATGCTTTCTCCATGTTGAGGAGTAGGGGACCTAACTTTAAACATACACACACACACAAACAAAATTTGAATAGTATTTCTGACCCTTGCTCTTGGGGAATTGACCTTGCAGGGTCTTGGTCTTTGCTTCTTCACAAGACATGGGTCCCAGCCAATGAGCTTCTCCTGCAGTCCAGCTCTAGCCGGCCTTCCCACCAGGGCACCAGCCCATTCGAGACTTCCTGCCCAGTCAGACAGTCTGAACGCTGTCAAGTCTGCAATCTCTCCCACCCTCTTACACACATAACATATGAGCCACACAGACGGGAGGCCTGTGTGTGTCTCAGGCATGGTTTCATTCATTCGTAGCTTAGCTGGCAGAAACACGATTACTGGCAGGCTTCCAACTTAGGAAAACTATGCAAAACCTTTCCACATTCCACCTCTGACCACACACTGTATTATTTATTTTTGAGGAAAAATAAAAAACTGAATATACATGGGCACGGTAACAAGGTGCCCTCTAAGATCTTGAAAACAACCTTGCTTTCTGAGATTTAACTGAATCAGCTTTTAGGGGATCGGAACAGAGAGCTGTAAAGTTACCTTTAAGAGGATACCAGAAGGTTCAAGCCTGCCAGGTTTCACTCAAATCTACCAATAGCTATTGCCTTCTTTCAAGAAAGAAGGTGCCTATCAGGAGGCATCTGGTCAACCACAGAAACTAGACTGGGAGGGTCAGGGAAACAAGTACTGACTGCCCAGCACTGGCTGGGGAGGGAGGCTCCGCCAGGTCAGTTCAGAAGTCAGATCTCCTTCCTTTTTGTGGACAAGGACAACTCAGGCTGCCAGAGCCTAACAGCACAACACAGCTGAGTCACATAACTCAAAATCTCCAAACTCAAGTCATCTACTAATCATCTGATGTCCCTTACAGATTCCCTGGAGAAGGGAATGGCAACCCACTCCAGTATTCTTGCCTGGAGAATCCCATGGACAGAGGAGCCTGGCAGGCTATAGTCCATGGGTCGCATAGAGTCAGACGTGACTGAGCAACTAACCCTTCCTTTCTTCCTTCCTTACAACATGACCATAAAGAGAATGTGCTAGAAATTCCATTAAAAGTAAACACCAGGAGACCAAGGACTGAGCCTGCCTTGTTCACCATTGTACCTTGACTCCTAGTGAAAGTGAAGCTGCTCAGTCGTGTCCAACTCTTTGTGACCCCATGGACTGTAGCCTATCAGACTCCTCCGTCCATGGGATTTTCCAGGTAAGAATAGTGGAGTTGGTTGCCATTTCCTTCTTCAGGAGATCTTCCCAACCCAGGGATTGAACCCCGGTCTCCCGCCTTGTAGGCAGACACTTTACCATCTGAGCCACCAGGGAAGTCCTTGACTCCGAGGTGCTGAATATTTATTGAAAAACTAGTTGGATTAGTGTTAGGTCAACACAAATCACAGTTTGCCAGTTTTTTTTTTTTTTCTCCTTAGATGTTTTCTCTTTAAAATATTGCCTCCAAGCATTGGTGTTGAGTCTACTTTCTTCTCCAGATTCCCCTCTCTACTCTCTTCTTAACCAAGTCCTACTTCTTTGAGGCTTAGTTTAAATTCTTTTGCAAGCCACAAATTCCTCTCCTTCACCTGAACTCCCAGAATTGCTTGGGCTCTAATTATTTGCTGAGACTGAGCCAAAAGAAAAGGTGGCATTTGGCACTGGACAAGTAGAAATAACAGACACAGTAAGAGGATCATTCTAGGAAGCATAGCATCTCTTCAAAGGAGAGAGAAAAACTGTGGCTGGCCCCAGATAGAGTGCACAAGAAAGGAAAGGCAGCGGGAAACAATGGCTGCTCCATCCTTCTGGTTCTTCCAGGCAGACACATCAGAGTCATCCCATCCCCTTTCCCTTTCTCCTAGACCCCACATCCAACCCACCAGCAGTCCTGTCTGCTTGACCTTGAAACCATATCCTGACTGTGACTACCTCTGCCCTCGACCCCTGTGCATGCATGCTCAGTCGCTTCAATCGTGTCTGATTTTTTGTGACCCCGTGGACTGTAGCCTGCCAGGCTTCTCTGTCCATGGGATTCTCCAGGCAAGAATACTGGAGTGAGTAGCCATGCTCTCCTCCAGGGGATCTTCCCGACTCAGGGATCGAACCCACGTCATTTATGTCTCCTAAACTGGCAGGCAGGTTCTTTACCAGTAGCGCCACCTGGGAGGCCCTTGACCCCCAACTCTGTATTTTCTATTTTTATCTTTTTCTTTTTTTTTTTTCGCTTGCGCATCTTGAGGGATCTTAGTTCCCAGCCCAGGGATCAAACTGGGTCCCTGCTTCCACTGCAGGGACCACTAGGAAATTCCCAACACTGTATTTTCAATGGCAGCTAAAGGCGTGACTCCTCTGCTCAGAACCCTCGATGGCTTCCCACCTCACACACAGTAAAAGCCAGTCTTTCCAGAGGCCTATGAGGCCCAGTCCATCTCTTGCCCTCCCTGACCTCTGACCTCTACTCCCACTCTACCTCACCCCTGGCTCAGCCCATTCCCAGCACCCTAGTCTGCTGTTCTCAGATGCTCTGGGCACATTCCCACCTCAGGACCTTCACTTGAGCCATCCTGTCTAGAATGCTCTTCCCTAAGATATCACCTTGGCTGGCCTCTTACCACTTATGGGTCCTTTCTCAAATGTCACCGTGTCCGTGAGGCCTTCCCTGCCTACCCTATTTATAACTGTAAATCCCGCCCTGATACACCCTGAGGCCCATCCCTGTGCTGTCACTGTTGCTGTGCTGTCAACATCACCGCTGTTCTCATCATCTACACCCCAGATTAAGTACTGTGAGGGCAGGGCTTTGTCTGACCACTTTACCCCCCGAGTCCCAGGCCTGGCTGAGTACATGCTCAATACTACCTGCTGGGTGATGACAGAGAAGGCTGGAAAGGTACAGGAGGTAGACAGGAGCCAAATCAAAACAGTGGGTGGGGGGCATTCCCTGGCGGTCCAGTGGTCAGGACTCCGGGCTTTCACTGCCGAGGGCGCAGTTTCAATCCCTGGTCAGGGAGCTAAGATCCATGTGGCACAGTCAAAAAAATAAAGACGTTATAGATAAATGGAGTGATCTGCAAAGATGTTCATGGTAGATTGTTAGTTCAGTCGCTCAGTTGTACCTGACTCTTTGCGACCCCATGGGAGACTGTTAATCTATTACTGAATAGAATGCAGTGTGATCCAGTCTTTGAAAAAGGAATCTTATAGATGCCCATATATCTTTGAACATGTTTAGGTAAGCATCGAAAAGAAGGGGCTGAGACCACCAAATTGTTACCATGGCTCATTGTAGAGGGGAGGGTGTGGAGGGGAGAAGGGAAGACTCTTCTGTACCATTTGACTTAACAGGCAGGGACCACTTAGGTGGGCCCCCTGACCCTGATCCTTCCCTCCCCAGGAGGAGACACTCTCCCCCTGCAGTGCAACCCAACTTCCAGCCAGAGGGTCTTGCCTTCCAAGCAGCCAAGCCCAGCCATTTACCTGCCCCCCATCCTGGCAGCCCGGCCCCACCTCCGGCCTGCCAGGAGATGCCAAGCCAACGGGGCCTACAGCCGGGAGCAGTTCAAGCCTCAAGCCACCCGTGAGTAAGGAGCCTCGACCACAGCCCCTCTTCTACTCTCCGAGGGGGGTTCAGGGGGGCAGGGAGACAAACAGCCCACAGGGTGCTGAGTAGGCAGCTCATCAAATTTTCAGCCCATTTATACCAGTGCTCTTGAACCTCAGCTCGTGTTAGCTTGGAGGCATTCAAGGAGAATGGGAAACCAGTTAGCTGGTTACTTTTTATATATTTTCCCAGAATTCTCTTTAACAGTTAACTGGTTTCCCCACCCCACCCCCACCTCTGATGAATGTTTGGAAGTCAAGTATCACAGCTGTTGTTCTCTCAAACTCATATAGTGCCTGGAACCCCAGGTTCCTCTGTACCCAGCCTGTTTCAGGGAGCCATTACATCCCACTTTCCACTTGGCACCTGACGTGACTCTTGGCCCCTCCACACAGCCTCCCCATCAGGCTATACTGCACAGTCATTGAGTTTCCTTAGCCTTGCTCTGCACCCAGGCAGTCTGTGCATTTAAAAAAATAATAATTTTATTTATTTATTTTTGGCTGTGCTGGGTCTTCGTGCTGGCTCTTCTCTAGTTGAGCAAGCAGCGGCTAGTCTCTAGTAGCAGCAGGCAGGCTTCTTGTTGCAGTGGCTTTTCTTGAGGGGCACCTGGCCTTCAGGAGTTGCAGCTCCTGGGCTCTGAAGCACAGGCTCAGTAGTTGTGGTGCTTGGGCTTAGTTGCTCTGTGGCATGTGGGAGCTTCCCAGATCTGGGGTTGAACCCCATGGCTCCTGCATTTAAGAATCTGCTTGCAATGCAGGAGACCAGGTTCAATTCCTGGGTCAGGAAGATCCCCTGGAGAAGGAAATGGCAATCCACTCCAGTATTCTTGCTTGGAAAATCCCATGGACAGAGGAGCCTGGTGGGCTACAGACCATGGGGTCGCAAGGGTCAGACACGACTGAGCAACTCACCCACCACACTTACCACTGGATGATGCTCTCTTCTGGGTTCTTTCAACACCTTCTGGCCCACTGTGACTTGACCAGCGTAGAAGCGGCCCCGGGTAGGAGATGCTGGGTTTGCAGAAGCCCTACCATGTTCCCAGGCCCCCTGGAGCAAGCATGCTCCAGGAATTGAGGGTGCCCTGCCCACCTTAACTAGGCCACGTCTGGGCCCAACAGGGGATCTGGAGAAGGAGAAGCGAAGACTCCAGAATATCTTTGCCACTGGGAAGGAGCCGGAGGAACGGAAAAGAAAGCCCCATCCTGTGCAACAAGAGGACCCAGCCCCTAAGCTGGACCGCTTTGAAGAATGTGAGCCCCTGAGGGGCCAGTTATGCTGGGGAGGGGAAGGCGGAGTATGTGTGGAAGGGCCCTGGGAGCAGGGGAAAGGGGGAATCCCTGAGGGCCATCGAGTGAGAAACGGACCACAGAACTGCTTCCTGTTTCCAAGAGAGGCAACCTGCCACCCCACCACCCCTCCCAGGAGCCTGGGGGCCGTGCTGTCCTGTACACGGATGGCCCTCTCCCTGTCCAGTGGTGAAGGAAATTCAGGAGAGGAAAGAATTCCTGGCTGACATGGAGGCCCTGGGGCAGGGCAGACAGTACCGCGGGATCATCCTTACTGAAATCTCCCAGGTAGGAGAAGCACCAGGGAAGGCGGACGGGATGTGAGTGTGGGGGACGAGATGTGAGCCGAAGTGAGGGTCCACTGGGGCCGTTTCGGGGGGTCCGGCTCTAACCTCACATCCGCCCTGACACCCAGCTTTCCCCAATGCCCTTTGCAGAAACTACAGGAAATGGAAGACATTGACCACAAGAGGAGTGAGAAACTTAGGAAGGCACTTGCCACCACTTAATCTACCACCAGCAACACTCCCCCGCACCGAGGGCGGGGGAGCCCACCCCCTTGCCGACGGTCACCCCCAGGTCAGCCCACCCACCCTGCCCTTNGGCTTTCACTGCCGAGGGCGCAGTTTCAATCCCTGGTCAGGGAGCTAAGATCCATGTGGCACAGTCAAAAAAATAAAGACGTTATAGATAAATGGAGTGATCTGCAAAGATGTTCATGGTAGATTGTTAGTTCAGTCGCTCAGTTGTACCTGACTCTTTGCGACCCCATGGGAGACTGTTAATCTATTACTGAATAGAATGCAGTGTGATCCAGTCTTTGAAAAAGGAATCTTATAGATGCCCATATATCTTTGAACATGTTTAGGTAAGCATCGAAAAGAAGGGGCTGAGACCACCAAATTGTTACCATGGCTCATTGTAGAGGGGAGGGTGTGGAGGGGAGAAGGGAAGACTCTTCTGTACCATTTGACTTAACAGGCAGGGACCACTTAGGTGGGCCCCCTGACCCTGATCCTTCCCTCCCCAGGAGGAGACACTCTCCCCCTGCAGTGCAACCCAACTTCCAGCCAGAGGGTCTTGCCTTCCAAGCAGCCAAGCCCAGCCATTTACCTGCCCCCCATCCTGGCAGCCCGGCCCCACCTCCGGCCTGCCAGGAGATGCCAAGCCAACGGGGCCTACAGCCGGGAGCAGTTCAAGCCTCAAGCCACCCGTGAGTAAGGAGCCTCGACCACAGCCCCTCTTCTACTCTCCGAGGGGGGTTCAGGGGGGCAGGGAGACAAACAGCCCACAGGGTGCTGAGTAGGCAGCTCATCAAATTTTCAGCCCATTTATACCAGTGCTCTTGAACCTCAGCTCGTGTTAGCTTGGAGGCATTCAAGGAGAATGGGAAACCAGTTAGCTGGTTACTTTTTATATATTTTCCCAGAATTCTCTTTAACAGTTAACTGGTTTCCCCACCCCACCCCCACCTCTGATGAATGTTTGGAAGTCAAGTATCACAGCTGTTGTTCTCTCAAACTCATATAGTGCCTGGAACCCCAGGTTCCTCTGTACCCAGCCTGTTTCAGGGAGCCATTACATCCCACTTTCCACTTGGCACCTGACGTGACTCTTGGCCCCTCCACACAGCCTCCCCATCAGGCTATACTGCACAGTCATTGAGTTTCCTTAGCCTTGCTCTGCACCCAGGCAGTCTGTGCATTTAAAAAAATAATAATTTTATTTATTTATTTTTGGCTGTGCTGGGTCTTCGTGCTGGCTCTTCTCTAGTTGAGCAAGCAGCGGCTAGTCTCTAGTAGCAGCAGGCAGGCTTCTTGTTGCAGTGGCTTTTCTTGAGGGGCACCTGGCCTTCAGGAGTTGCAGCTCCTGGGCTCTGAAGCACAGGCTCAGTAGTTGTGGTGCTTGGGCTTAGTTGCTCTGTGGCATGTGGGAGCTTCCCAGATCTGGGGTTGAACCCCATGGCTCCTGCATTTAAGAATCTGCTTGCAATGCAGGAGACCAGGTTCAATTCCTGGGTCAGGAAGATCCCCTGGAGAAGGAAATGGCAATCCACTCCAGTATTCTTGCTTGGAAAATCCCATGGACAGAGGAGCCTGGTGGGCTACAGACCATGGGGTCGCAAGGGTCAGACACGACTGAGCAACTCACCCACCACACTTACCACTGGATGATGCTCTCTTCTGGGTTCTTTCAACACCTTCTGGCCCACTGTGACTTGACCAGCGTAGAAGCGGCCCCGGGTAGGAGATGCTGGGTTTGCAGAAGCCCTACCATGTTCCCAGGCCCCCTGGAGCAAGCATGCTCCAGGAATTGAGGGTGCCCTGCCCACCTTAACTAGGCCACGTCTGGGCCCAACAGGGGATCTGGAGAAGGAGAAGCGAAGACTCCAGAATATCTTTGCCACTGGGAAGGAGCCGGAGGAACGGAAAAGAAAGCCCCATCCTGTGCAACAAGAGGACCCAGCCCCTAAGCTGGACCGCTTTGAAGAATGTGAGCCCCTGAGGGGCCAGTTATGCTGGGGAGGGGAAGGCGGAGTATGTGTGGAAGGGCCCTGGGAGCAGGGGAAAGGGGGAATCCCTGAGGGCCATCGAGTGAGAAACGGACCACAGAACTGCTTCCTGTTTCCAAGAGAGGCAACCTGCCACCCCACCACCCCTCCCAGGAGCCTGGGGGCCGTGCTGTCCTGTACACGGATGGCCCTCTCCCTGTCCAGTGGTGAAGGAAATTCAGGAGAGGAAAGAATTCCTGGCTGACATGGAGGCCCTGGGGCAGGGCAGACAGTACCGCGGGATCATCCTTACTGAAATCTCCCAGGTAGGAGAAGCACCAGGGAAGGCGGACGGGATGTGAGTGTGGGGGACGAGATGTGAGCCGAAGTGAGGGTCCACTGGGGCCGTTTCGGGGGGTCCGGCTCTAACCTCACATCCGCCCTGACACCCAGCTTTCCCCAATGCCCTTTGCAGAAACTACAGGAAATGGAAGACATTGACCACAAGAGGAGTGAGAAACTTAGGAAGGCACTTGCCACCACTTAATCTACCACCAGCAACACTCCCCCGCACCGAGGGCGGGGGAGCCCACCCCCTTGCCGACGGTCACCCCCAGGTCAGCCCACCCACCCTGCCCTTCAGCCATGGAAACGGTTGTATAGCACTGCCTCCACCTACGGTACCCTGGACACAGCACCCTAGAAAATGGACCACATCTCAGAAAGTGAGCTGATTTTCCTCCAGACTCTGCCCGGGGATCTGGTGTCAGCTGGGCCTCTGAGACCAGTCACAGATCCAGACACCCACATACACATTTTCCCACTCTTTTCTCAGGGAAAGACACACACACACACACACACACACGGTGAAAGCAAGTCCAGACACACACACAGACATGCACACACGTACGCGCACACACAGTGAAACCAGCTCCAGGTCTTAACCATCTTGGGTGCGTGCCTAAGGGTGTCCACCAGGGCCTCTTCCCAACACCTTGCCCACTGTGTGTCCCTGTGTCCCACACATTAGGTTTTCTGAACTTAGTAATGAATATGATTCCTTTCTTCCTACCCATCTTAGGACCTACATACTTGACTTCTTACAGCCTTGGACAAATATTTAACCACTATGATTAACTGGCTAATAAAACACATTTACCGTAGGTCATTACACACACCGTTTTGTTTTCAGAGGGATAAGGCTTATTTGTTTGAGGAGCTGGAATTTTTCAAGCCCAGTTGGTTTCTAGCTGTTTTTTTCCAGTAAAAATGGAACCAAGGCTCCCAGAGCAGCCCATGGGCGGGTGCTGTGCTGGGCGCCGGTGCCGCTCCTGGCTGATTCCCTCAGTAAACACCCACGATGGTTCATCAGCCCTGCTGAAAACCAGGACTCACCCAGACGCCGACCAGAGGCATTCAACCAGCAAGTGGCCTCCTCGGGATTCAAAGTTAGCTTTCGGTTTTTCCACCACCAAACCCACAACCCATAGAAAGAAACCCAAAGGGTGGGCGGGATCCAGACTGAAGGAGCCCTGCTTCAGAGATCCACCCCCAGCCCATGAGTCTGAGCCTGCCCCCCTCATCTCCAGCAGCTCGCCTGTGAGGCCTGGGTGCTGAGATGTCCACCCACAGGAGTTGCGTCCCGGGCCTGGCACACAGCATGCAGCAGTCCCCACAACTCTGACAACCACAGGCCTTACACTCTCCAGTATCCTGTCATTTTCCCATCCCCGTAAATCAAAGTATTTCAGAAATTTCAACCAAGCCTCCCACTTGGAGGGATGCATATAATCCTCTCAGGCCACATGACCCCAGTTGGGGTTTGCAGAATAAACACGGTCCTGCGGCCACAAACAAAACAGAGAGAACCAGCTCAAGGGCTGGGGCTCCAGAACATTCCACAGGGAGCCTGTGTCCACACTCCCTCAAGAAGCCAAGGGCTCAGGGCGCAACCTGAAGAGGACGGCCGTCCTCTACCTCGAAGGCCGCAGCATGCAGCCCAGAGGCAGCGAACCGGAGAACCCGGGCCAGAGTCAGCCCACTCTGACATGGTAGCACGTACCCTTGATTTCAGTTCAAGTCAGTTTTACAAAGTACACACACGCTCCACTGGATTTCCAGTTTCTTTTGAAAAATGTAAAGATCTGGCCCCACTGGGCCCACATCCCACAGGCTACAGTTGACTTGGGTGAGGGACAACCTCCCCGTGTGGTTTGCGGTGTGTCCACCCCAGTTCACCCCAGTCCCTGGCACCCAGGTGTCCTGACACCCAGGCAGCCTGACGGGGCCGCCCCGCAGGACACACCCAGCCAGGGCTCACGTGCGTCACCCGCCTGGCCCTCGAAAGACGCTGGAGCTGGCGACCCCCGCGGCAGGCCAACAGGCCTGTCAGCAAAGAGACGGTCGGAGGCGGCACTGGTCCCGGCAGAGGAAGGCGTCCTGCCCAGCGGCAGGGAGAGAGGGGCCTTGCGGCCCAAGGCTGCAAGGCACTGGCAGCTGAGGTGGTCTCTGTTTATTGTCGGTGAGGAAAACCCTCTCAAGTTAAAACAGTGTGATCTTTCCCCGGAGGCGTGCTGAGGGAAGGGCCCTAAAGGAACCCCGGAAATAGCTTATAGCAACAGTGCTTTGCCCGAAGAACTGCTGGGCACGTCCCCTGGGGCAAAGGTGCTGGGCCCCAGCGGCTCCTCCTCTCCCACTGCTGTCCCAGGGCTAAGCGGCCATCAGTCCTTCGGAGGCGACAGAGTCGGGAGGGAACAGACAACAGGCGCGTGTGAGGAGACAGGCTGGTGCTGACCACTGGGGGCGGGTCTGCCGCACCCAGCTCTGGGGTGGCGGGGAGCCCACAGGAGGGGCCAGGGCCACGGTGTGGGGTGAAGGGCCGGGGTTAGCACCTACAGGCCGCACGCCCGCCTGCTGCTGGTCTGGGGCCCGCCCGCCTGCCCCGAGGCCTGCCCTCAGGGGGCTCAGCTCCCGGGCACCCCACCCGCCCCAGCACCCTGTCTTGGGCAGGCAGACTTCCTGCGGAATGAGGGGAGGTAAGGGAAGCACCTCCTAAGACTTCGAGGAACAAAGGGAGGGGTCTGTCCATGAGGCCCCTTCGGGTCTTGAGGACACAGTAACTACCTCCAACTTTAATTAAGAGACTTCATAAATAGAGCTCCTGAGTGCGGAGAAAGAGAGGCAAGGCCGCCTGCCCTGACAGGACGACAGGGACTCAGACCCAGGATGGCGGGGAGCGGGAAGGGGCCGGTGTGGCCGAGCCTGGCTTGCCGACCTGCCCAGAGGGCTGGAGACCCAGGCCAGAGGGTCCACCACGGGCAGACCCTCATAGGCAGACAGACCCTCCACTCCCCTCCGCACGTGGTACAGGAGCGAAGCGGGACCAAGGGCAGGGGCTCGTGGGACGAGACCCTGCTCGCTCCTGGGGTCTGTCACAGCATCTGGAGTCAGGAGAGCCAGGCAGGGGGCTCAAAGGAGGGAAGAAAAACTCTTTGGCCCAGACCAGCCAGAGGACCCTGAGGAGGGAGAGGCCATCACCCAGAGGCTCCCTCCCCTAAGTCATCTTTCCTCTTGACTGATTCTGAAGGGACACAGAAGCCCCCTCCGCCCCGCAGAGCGCAGCCAGTGTGGGAGGGTGTCCCTGGCTGGCAGCCTGCGCCGTTAGCTCCTGTCTCCAGGCAACTTGCTCTTGGTATCACGCTTGTTTCCCAGCAGCTTCAGCACCTTCATGGTCTTGAACTTGCCCTTCTTCTTGCCCTCGGACTCAGCCTCTTTCTGGAACTCTGCAGAAGGGAAAGGACAGTCGATTGGGGCAGGCCAGGGGGTGGCAATGATGGCCAGGGAGTGGCAGTGATGGCCAGGGGGTGGCAGCCAACAGTCTCAGCCCACCACCACCACCACATCGCCTGGAACTGTGGACATGTCCCTTCATCCTTTTGCGTCTCCAGATCTTCATCTCTAGGACGGGACCCCACCCCCTTCCCAGCATTCCAGCAGGGATCAGGACACGAAGGCAGTGGGGGAGCCCTAGAGCACGGCTGATGTTTCATCTCTAAAAGCCTCTATTCCCCTATAGCTCTGTGGCTTAGAACACAAACACTGACTGTCAGAGCTAGAAGAAGCCGCAGAAATCATCTGGCCCAGTCCCTCACTTATTATGGACAAGGAAAATGAGTTTGAAACAGATTACCACCAACCAAGCTTTCTGTGGGTGCCAGGCTAAGTGCTTTATACAGGTTATCTCAGTCATCCTCAGCACCCACCCAGGAGGTGGGTGCCTCTGTCACCTCCATCCTGCAGACAAGGAGAGTGAGGCCTGAAGGGGTGAAGTACTGGCACAAAGCCACTCAGCTGGGATATGTCAAAGCTGGGACCAGAATCCAGTCTAACTGGAGCCCAGACAACTGCAAGGCCACAACGTGAGTCACTGGGGGAACCAAGATTAGGCCCAGGCCTCCTGACTCCCAGTCCAGTGCTCTCTCAACGATTCTGGGCACTATCTTCTCCAAGGGCGGGAGCAGGGGGACTGCTCTTTGAACTCACAGACCCCTTCTGAGCCAGCTGTGGATCTCAAGGAGGAAGGCACAGCTCAAGGCAGACATGGCCTGGGAAATGGCCCCATACGCCACCACCCTCCCTGTTGGTACCACAGCATCGCACACCCATCTTCCTGGCCATAGGCTGGCCTGCCTTGCTACACATGGCCTTCTTGGCAAAAGAAAGCCTTGCACACACTGCCCCTGTGGATGCCCCTTCCAACTTCCAACTCTGTGTTCAACCGGCCCCCCACCCTGTAGGAGTTCAAGAGGGCCAGAGCCCCAGGAGGGGCCTCACCTTTCTTCTTGATCATGGCTTCCAACATCTTATCTTCCTCTTCCTCCCTGAAACGAGACAGGGAAGCTGAGTGTCCCACAGCAGGAAGGGCCAGATAATCTCTCAGGCTCCTCCAGACTCTCTGAGTCCACACAGACTGAGCAAGGGGGAGCTGGCGTGGTTGGTAGTGAAGGTCTCATCCCAAAGGAAGCCCCGGGAGCCCCCCCCGCCCCAGCCAAGTCACCTCTGCCGGTCCTCGTCCAGGCAGTTGACGATGGCGTTGCGCTGCTCGATGAGGGTCACGAGCTCTTGCATCAGCACCTTCTCTCGGCCCCGGTCCTCCTCTGTCCAGTCCTTTTCTGCTCAAGGAGAAAAGCCGGGGACATGAGGCCCAGGAAGCAAGGAACCAACGCCTAAGTGCTAAGGGTGGCTGCAGACCAGCCCCACACTGGACACCATGAGGACACGGAGAAGGCCGGATGGGTGGGGATTACAGTTTTTGGAGAAATGAAGGTTGTTGCAGAACAGACCAAGAATACCAGTCTGTCTACCAGAGACTTTCCCAGGGGGCTCTGAGCGGTCCAGTACAACACAGGCTCTGCGAAGAGAGACCAGCATGGGCCAAAGAGTTTCCCGTTTATGTTCACGCGTCCATGCAACCAGTGTTCACTAGGTGGTTTCTTGGGGGAGGCAGGATTCGGGCTGGGCCTGCTGAGAGTTTGCAGTGGCGGGCTGGCTGGAGTGGGGAGATACCAGGGAGCCCCAGGGAGAACATACAGGAGAAGCAATGTGACCCAAGAGGCATCCTCGGACACCCATCTAATGCCAGGAAGGAGAGCGGACTAGAACGGACCCTGGGGGTTGGGAGACCTGCCAGGAAGTGTCCCTGATATCTCAGACACCTGCTGCCCTCCCCCCAGTCTCCTGATTTCAAGAATCCAGGCCATCCCACAGAACCACATCCTCAGAGACCCACCTGCTCCTTGGTATTCTTCTGACCCAGCCTGCAGGTTTCCGGGGGACGGATGCCCCCACATATGACCTTCCTAATACAACATCTGCCACTACAGGCCTCCTCACCCCTCAGCCATGCCCCAAACCCACACCGCCGCCTCTTGCCAAAACTGGACCAATGGCCCAGCATAGTCCCGGGGACAATGTGGGTTTCAGAGTCATCACTCCAGTTCAAAGCCTACTCTGCTGTTTCTCGAATCTGGGGCCTGGGGTAAGTTATGTCCGCAACCTACATGGGGGAAAACAGGCTCGGGGAAGCTAAGTCCCTGACCAGTGTCACACGGCAAGGGTGGAGCCAGTGCCTATTTCCGGGCAGCCCCATGTCCCCAAGCTACAGCCCTTACAGTGTCTTAGCATCTCCGGCCCACCTGGGACCTTTAAACCAGTATCACCCTCCAAAGGCAACCACCAGGACAGGAAGACAAGCCCAGGATGCACTGCCATCTCACACAGGACTGGAGAAGTGACATACACACACAAGGCCCAGGGCCAGGCTGGCCTAGAGAACAGAGGTGCGGGCCCCTCTCTGGCCACAAGGTGCCGCTGCGGCTCCCTCGGCATGGTGGCCACGCCCCAGCCTCCGGAGATTCAGGGGTGACTCATAGAGGGCAGTGGAGGGCTGGGACATTCTGTGACTTCCCTTGGGGCATTCCTGACTCTGGGTCTCATCCAGCCTCCCAAGCTGCCCAGTCAGTGGGAAAGCAGAGTCCCCTTCCCAGCCAGGAGGAGGGACTACGTGTGTGCAGGCTCACAGCCAAGTCAGAGACTCGCAAAGAAGCCGGGCTCCCCGACCAAGGGGCAAGACTCAACCTCTCTGGCTCTCCTTTTCCTCATCTGTTCAACTACCTGGGCCAGAGGAAGTGGTCAAAAGCCCTGGCTCCTGCCTCTGGACGTGCCACAGTCCTGCGGTCTCTCTCAGCCCACAGCTGCGCTTCACCCCACATCATGGGCAGACCCCAACTTGGTCACGTAGTAAGCATCAGCCCCTCCGAGGGCACAGCACATTTCCACATCCCATCCCCTGTTCCTGAGAACGCCCTCCCAGGTGGGCACCTCCGTTCCTGTGTCACACATGGAGCCACTGAGACTGCATGCCAAGCCCGGGATGTGCAGCCAACACACATCCTTAGGGCACCAGCCAGTTCCCGCAGTGCACAGGATGGTGTGGCTCCGCCCAGCCCCTCCCCGCTGCCCTCCTCCCTCCTCAGCACACCCCATCCCTCCCTCCCAGAGTCGCTCTGAGCCATGCCCTCCCTGCACCAGCAGAGTCCTGCCACGCTTTGACCTAATGGCCATGAGCCCAGGGCTGCCACAGGACAAACACATGCTCTCTCTCACTCATCGAGGCAGCCCAGGGACCTGGAGACTGACCGCCCCCAACCCTACACCCCAGGACCTACCCACCCACACCTTCCAGGGGGAGGAGGGGGTCAAAAAAGGTCAGTCTGCTCCTGGCCTTGGAGAGCTCTCTGCAGGCCTGTCATCCGACACACAGATGTCACAGCCCCATGCGGGTCCCCTTTCCCGTCTTAGCTTGAGTCTATTAACCCCCTCTTAGGACCCAGACAGCACCTCCCGCCATGTCCTCTGGCCCTGCTCCCACAGTCTGCCCAGGCCTCCCCATCAGGGCTCTGTCCATCCTTCCCCAGCCCACTCCATGTCACCAGGCCCCAGGGCAGGTGACCGGGGACGGAGCGTGGCCACCGTCACCTGGCTTATTGAGAAGGCACCGGAGCTCGTACTCCACGTCAGCCTGCCGCTGCTCCAGGTTCTGCTGCTTGAAGCTGGAAGGTGGGAAGAAGGTGACTATTATTTCTGCCCCAGCTGCCTGCCCTGCTCTGAGCTGATGCGGGAAGAAGGTGAAGATTCTCAGTCCTGAGCTTTGTGGATTCAGGGCAGCGGGGAGCCGGGCGGGGACGGAGGGGAGGCAGGACTCACACATAGATGAGCTCGGACTCCCGCCGAACCAGCAGGTGCTTCTCGTGGATGAGCTTGAACCAGTCCACCAGCATGTCGTCTTCACGGCCCTCTGCAAGCCAGATCCTCACTGAGGCCAGGGTTGGAGGGAATGCCATGGCAGCTCCCACCCTGGGGAAGAGGCTTCCCCCACCCGTGTCCCCCCCACACCCCTGCCAAGCCCCCCACAGC
>SJYW01025785.1:389516-405568 GCA_006410735.1 Raphicerus campestris | reverse complement strand
TTTTTTTTTTTTTTTAAATTTATTTATTTATTGGCCACGCTGTGCAGCATGTGGGATCCTACTTCCCTGATCGGGGATCGAACCTGGGTCCCCCGCATTGCAAGCCCAGAGTCCCAACCACCAGACCACCAGGGAAGCCCCTCAATTAATGTTTTTAAAAGAACCTGGTGGCTCCGGGACTTCCCTAGTGGTTCAGTGGCTAAGACTCTGCAGGGGGGCCCAGGCTCGATCTCTGGTCAGAGAACTCTATCCCACATGAAGCAACTAAGAGTCTGCATGGCACAACTAAAGATCCCACGTGTCGCAGCCAAGACCTGGCACAGCCAAATAAATAAATATTTAAAAAAAAAAAAAAGACCCAAACCCTGGTGGTGCAAAGGGATGCTGGTCCATTAATTAAAAAAAAAAAATCTTGGTGGTGCAAAGGGACTCTGGTCCTTTAATAAACATTTAAAAGAAAAAAAAAAGAAAAGATGCTGGTGGCACAAAGGAGAAATCTCTTGATAAACTAGGTGCCCAGAGGAATGTTCTGCCCCCGGTGACCCCTGGTTCTTGGCCGGGCCCTGAGAAACAGGTGCTCCACCAATCACAAAGGTCATCTGGAAAACAAGCTGCCGGGGGCGGGTGCCCACTGCAGCCCCCAGAGGGGACGGAGTGTGGGGCTGGCTTGGGAGGGGGCCTGGGAAGGGAGCGGCAGCAGGGGCTGTCTGTACCCCCACAGTGGCCACAACAGAAGCACCCAGTAAAGCCATTTCCTGGGCCCTCTGCCTATTCAGAGCTGACCCTTCCTCTACCAGTCCACCCCACTACAAACTCCATGCAAGGCACAGTCATCTCGGTACCCCACCCCCAACTTGGCTGTGAGCACCAGGGGACAAGAACCACCACAGCCATCACGCCGGGAGCCCAGGCCCACCCATGCACACAGGAGCAACTCAATGGACACCATCACCCCCATTCCACAGGAGGGGAGACTGAGGTCTCTGGAGACCCCAAGAAGGGCATCATCCCCCTGCCGCTCTGTGCTCTCTACCCCAGGTGGAAGGACAATCGTCTAGGCCTGTCTCCCTGAGCAGAGGGTGAGCCTCTGGAGGGCAAGGACAGGGTCTCAATGATGCTGTGCCAGGTTCTGGCACAAATAGGGCTTCAGTGAATGGAAAGCAGACGGAGGATGTGTGGGTGAGTGGTGGCTGGTGTGTATGCCTCCAACGGGCACGTGCATGGGCTCGGCAGGTAAATAAGAGCTGGATGCCTCAAGACATGGAAGGTCGGGCAAGTGGACAGGTGAACAGATGGACAGGAGGTCTGGCCAGCAGATGAAAGGATGTTGAGAGGGAGCTGTACCTCAGTGCATGGAGTGATGAACGGCCAGATGGGCAGAGCCAAGGTCACCCCACAAGTCAGGGCCAGCAAAGATGGCCAGCCATGGACATTCCTGCCCCGAGACCAGGCCCATGTCCGCTAGACAGGACAGCAGACTCTCACCTTCACCTGCAGCTGCGGGGACGAGGCTCCAGGGGAAGGTGCAGGGCTCTTGTCTCCAACCAGCACAAGGGGGCTGGGAGCAGTGTCACCACTGACAGGGGGCTTGGCTGGCGGGGGACCCGGGCTGCCCCTGGCATTGGGGGCAAGCCCAGGGCTGGGCTGAGGCGTCCGGTCCACGCTGGGCTGCACCAGCTCCCCGGAAGAGGACAGGGAGGAGTCGGCAGAGAGGCTGGCAGAGGTCCCAGGGGTGCCAGGGGCGTGGACAGCAGGCTCTGAGGAGCTCTTGGGCACAACGGGTGGTTCCAGGAGCTCCTCACTGGGGGGCTGGCTGGAGCTCTCGGATGACAGGCTCTCCACGCTGAGGGCTGGCGATGGGGTAGCCGAGGGCGGCTCCGAGCGGGACAGGCGGGAGGCATGGAGAGCTGCACAAACCAAACCGTGAACGGGTGCTGAGCGAGGGGGCAGAGACAGGCCCTCTGGCCTCATCTGACACTTCGCTCTCGACAGTGAAGTAAGAGGTGGCCCAGGAAACCCAAGTCCTCCACATCAAGGCAGGCAGGCAGGAGCCTCAAGGATAGCAAAGGTGGGACAGGACCAAGGTCACTGGCAGGCAGATCACCCAAATTCATGCTGCACACTCTGGGCTCTGGCCTGCACCTCATGGTGCAGCTGCAGCCCTGGTTTCCTTACGGCTCTTGCTTCCTCTAGTGTGGCTGCAGCCTCCACTTCCCTTCCCATGATTGATCTGACCCAAAGAAAGCCGAATTGAAAAGGCGAAAAGGCCTCGCACTGAATAGAAGCGGAGGGAAAGCAACAGGGGAGGAGGAGCAGGCAGCTCCCGGCCAGACACAGCCCTGCGCCACTTTCAGCCTCATGGATGACGGATGCCACGCTTCAAAATATCATCTGTGCTTTCCAGGTGAGACGACAGACTTGGAGAGAAGGGCTGGGATTGGACCCAGCTGTGTCTGACTCAGAGCTCACCCCATTGGCTGCCTCCACCATCCGCCCACCACCTCCAATCAGCCGACCCACACACGACCCACCACGCTCAGCTGGAGGGTCCCAGGGCCCTAGCAGGGGTTGGGGGGACCTGGACCACTTGAGCACTGGCCTCCTGTCACATCTAGCATGCTCTTGGCCTCACTGTCTGAGGGACTCCCACTGAGGTCTCCGAGGCAGCTGGAGCCCCATCGTGATGGAAAGGGACTGGGCATTGGGCCAGAGAAGACTGCAGGATGATGAGAGGCAGGGCCGGGCAGAGGGAGGCACAGCACCCGGGACCTGGCCCACCACCTCCATCTGAGGACACACACAGGGGACGAACTGCTCAGAGTCACTAGCGCCCACGTCCACAGCTGGGTCAGAGCCTCAGGCGCCTGGAACTGGAGGGCAGTGACTGGGCGGGCAGGACTGGAGCTAACCCTGTCACACACCTTCCCCAAGCCTGACTCTGTGTTAATAAGCACATCAATGGATAACACACTTAATTCTCACAACCCTCCTGCAAAGTGGGTTATGAAGGGTTGAGAGTAGAGTCGAGAGCCTGGGTTCAAATTCTGCCTCCACAGCTTAAGTGCTGTGAGGCTTTAAGCAAATCACTCGCCCTCTCTGTGCCTCAGTTTCCTCACCCGCAAAACAGAGTACACTACCTACCCCAAGGGTTTGCTCCGATTAACTGAGGGCACGCACGGTGCCTGACCTGGAGGGGGCATCCCATGGCACCCTGCCCTTCCCGGGCCCAGGGTCCCAGCTCTCTGGGGAGCTCCCAGGAACGGCACTTACCGAGGGGGGACGTGCTGGGTGCTCGGGGGGCGGGGCGCTTCTTCGTCTTGGGGCTGCTCGTGGGGGTGATGCCATACCAGGGGTGCAGCGACTTGGGTGTGGACTCCGGCAGGGTTAGGGCAGGGCCGAGGGCCGGGCTGGGTGCAGCGGGGGGCTCCCCCTCCTCTTCCTCAAAGGGGTTGTAGGGCTTGGGCTCTGGGCCCTGTGGGGCCACTGTGTCCACGCCCCCATTCTCCACAGATGTGTATAAGAGACAGCAGCTGGAGGGTCCCAGGGCCCTAGCAGGGGTTGGGGGGACCTGGACCACTTGAGCACTGGCCTCCTGTCACATCTAGCATGCTCTTGGCCTCACTGTCTGAGGGACTCCCACTGAGGTCTCCGAGGCAGCTGGAGCCCCATCGTGATGGAAAGGGACTGGGCATTGGGCCAGAGAAGACTGCAGGATGATGAGAGGCAGGGCCGGGCAGAGGGAGGCACAGCACCCGGGACCTGGCCCACCACCTCCATCTGAGGACACACACAGGGGACGAACTGCTCAGAGTCACTAGCGCCCACGTCCACAGCTGGGTCAGAGCCTCAGGCGCCTGGAACTGGAGGGCAGTGACTGGGCGGGCAGGACTGGAGCTAACCCTGTCACACACCTTCCCCAAGCCTGACTCTGTGTTAATAAGCACATCAATGGATAACACACTTAATTCTCACAACCCTCCTGCAAAGTGGGTTATGAAGGGTTGAGAGTAGAGTCGAGAGCCTGGGTTCAAATTCTGCCTCCACAGCTTAAGTGCTGTGAGGCTTTAAGCAAATCACTCGCCCTCTCTGTGCCTCAGTTTCCTCACCCGCAAAACAGAGTACACTACCTACCCCAAGGGTTTGCTCCGATTAACTGAGGGCACGCACGGTGCCTGACCTGGAGGGGGCATCCCATGGCACCCTGCCCTTCCCGGGCCCAGGGTCCCAGCTCTCTGGGGAGCTCCCAGGAACGGCACTTACCGAGGGGGGACGTGCTGGGTGCTCGGGGGGCGGGGCGCTTCTTCGTCTTGGGGCTGCTCGTGGGGGTGATGCCATACCAGGGGTGCAGCGACTTGGGTGTGGACTCCGGCAGGGTTAGGGCAGGGCCGAGGGCCGGGCTGGGTGCAGCGGGGGGCTCCCCCTCCTCTTCCTCAAAGGGGTTGTAGGGCTTGGGCTCTGGGCCCTGTGGGGCCACTGTGTCCACGCCCCCATTCTCCACCTGCCTGCCTTCCTGGCCCGGCGGCGGCCCGGGGCTGCTGCTCGGGGGCGGGGGGGCTGGCTTCTTCTTTGGCTCTGCCTGCACCAGTGTGATCCATGGCGGGTCTTTCCTGGGGGTCGGTGTCCTGGACAGAGGCCAAGAAGAGGTAGCACCCATAAACAGGCAAGGGAGGGGAGCGTCCTTCTCTCCCCAGACAGTGCATCCCACAGCAGATGGGTGAGACATGGCCCCTTCCCTCTCCCACCCAAGCCCGGTGGGGCCCGTCTGGGCCCAAAGCCCACAGAGTGGGGGACCCTCTCTCTTCCCCTTCCTCTGCCTCTCTTTGTCTCTCTCCACCCCCTCCCCCCCCCTGTCCAGGGACCATACAGGGAAATCACAGCTCCCAGAGAAGAACTGGAAATCGAGGTTCCTCGCCTGTGATGTGGGGTTCCAGGGGGTGGAGGCTCTGAGTCTGGCATACAGTGAAGCTTTACTGGGTCTTTCTATACTCTGCTACTGATTCTTAAAACTACTCTAGGAGGCCTAGGCCTCTCACACTCCAGAGGCAGTGGAGGCTTGGGGAGATTAAGGGACTCCCGAGGTAGCCTGCTACCAGGCCCTGCCGCCCACAAGGAGGGGTCCCGGAGGAGCCACACAGGAAGGGGGTGTGGCCACAGGCTCCTGCCCACCAGAGAGGAGCTCCCCCCTCTCCAGCTGGAGCCGCCCCCTCCAGTGCCCCTTTGAGGGGGTGCTGGTGGGTCATATGGCCTTGTTGCGACCCAGACCCCCAAGGGGTACTCCCTTTCCCCTACAACCCGCCAGGGCCCTGAAAGCCCTCGGAGCCAGCATACCTCTCCGACAGCTTGGGGGTCCCTCTGGGCTTGGGGATGGGGGGTTCTTGAAGCTTCCCTAGGTGGGAAAGGAGAGTGAGCCAGGTGGTGGAATGGAGCAGTCAGGGAGCCAACCCCAGTGCCTGCCTCACCTAGGAGTGCCCTTCCATCCCACCCGGTAGGTCGTGGACTCCAGGTGGCCATGGCAACCTCCCTTGCACCTTGCACCTCCCCAGTCCAGAGCTCGGGGAGATTAGATAAAACACCAGAGGTAACAGGTAGAGAAGGTCAAAGCCACAAGGCCAGGACACCTGGAGACCAACACCCCCCGACCTCATGCATTTCAGTTAAGGAGGGGGAACCCAAGTGCCCTCTGACACTTTCCCAAAGTGGACAGGAGATACTGTCTCAACTCAGTGCGAGGTCACCTCCTGAAAGCCTCCCCTAACTCCCCAGTGTCCTCCATGAATTCCACAGTAGCCTCTGCTCCTCTGTTTTTTTTTTTTAGGAATGTTTTGACTCTATTCCTTCATATAAATTTAGAATCAACTTGTCAATTTCCTCAAAAAAAAAAAAAAGTCTACCAAACACCTCAAACAAAAGGGTAAAATATAACACGAAGTGGAACAGGATTACATAGTGCATGTAACTTTTTAAAATTAAGTATACAATTCCGTGGCATTGAGTGCATTCATCTTATACTTGTGTGATTCTTTTAATATTTGCTCATTAGACAATTTTATTACCTGAAAATAACATTTTCTTTCTTTCTCATTCTTTTTTCTGGTGTTTTCCAGCTGACTAGGGCCTCCAGTACAGGACAGAAAGAAGTACTGACACTGGGCCCGGCATCCAGGTCCCAGACATTCCTTACTCCTGTCTCCCACTCCTCCTAGTCCCTGGAGCCTTCATCAGTGAAATAAATCACTGGTATCCTGAATGCTCCCTTCACGTTCTGGTGCTAACCATCTCACTGTCCCCTGCAGACACAGTTTTCCCTGCAGCCTCTCAAGTCAGGCTATGTCTTCTCCCACTGCCCTAGAGCCACTGAGTGTGGGGATGGGGCAGGGTTCTCCTTGCCCCCCACTGCTTCTTTCCGTGCACCCCCTTTTCTCCCCTCAAGTTTCAGCTCTGAATCTCCTTTCATCAGATGATACCACCACCCACTACCCCTTATTACTGCTGTTGCTTAGTCACTAAGTTGTGTCCGACTCTCTGCGACACCACGGACCGTAGCCTACCAGGCTCCTCTGCCCATGGGATTTCCAAGGCGAGAGTACTGGAGTGGGTTGCCATTTCCTTCTCCATGCTCCTCCATCTAAATAGACTTTTTACATTCTACCAAAATCCTTGTGTCTGTGCCTGTCTCTCCCCTGAGACCAGCAGCGCCTCCAAGGCACAAATAGGTCTGAACACCCAACTCAGAAACCAGTCTCCATGAGCGTGGAACAGAACAAGTCCCAGAGGGAGGAAACCAGGGAGCCTCCCTCCCCCAGGCCTCTACAGATACGAGTTGCCCAGCACGTCTCGGGTTGCAGAGAACCTTGTTCCTATGAGCTCATGAAGCCCAGGGAGGTCACGTGGGAAGATTCTAAGGGGCGGGGTGGTGAGGCAGGGATCTCTACTGCAGGGCAGGAGGTCAGGCTGGGGAGCACCCCAGGGTACACCTGACCAGGGACACAGCTTCCCCAGCCCCTGAGCAGTCCCTGCCAGACACCCAGATGTAGACAAACACAGCAGCTGGGCATGGGGGGAGGTCACCTGAGTGTGAACACACAGAGTCCCAGACACACTGGGGACACAGGCACCTGTGGTGTGCACTCCCTACACACCCCGAAACCGAAGCTCACAAAACAGACACAAAAGAACACACCTGGGACACATAGAAGGGGACAGTCCGGGCTGGAGATGGGGGTCTACATCCCATCCCGCCAACACAGAGAACAGAGCGTGCACAGAGGGGCCTCGGTAACAACTTGCTGCATGAATTAATAACCTCAGTGCCACAGCCGTCCCCAGCATATCCACCACACAGGCACAGACAGCGTGGCCCCATGGATACTCCCCGGCACAGGTACGTTTAAACAGCAGCCACACCCCAGGGAGCACCCAGCCCCAACAGGACCCCCGCTCACCGTTCACCAGGCCACTGCCACCTCCCTGCTCCACCAAGTTCTCTTGCTGCAGACTGGACCGGGGCCGGGGTGTGGGGGGCGTCGGGGCTGTGCTCTCAGAGGCCTTCCTGGGGGCGGGTGTGGGGCGGCTGGCCGGGGGGCTGGCCAGCTCCTGTGGTCTGCCGGGAACCCGGGGCTTGGTGGGGACCTGGGGTCGGCCCCCGGGGCCGGCCTTGGGCACGTCCGCCTCGGCCCCTGCAGTCGCCTTAGGGCTGGGGCTGCTGCCCTCCACCTCCTTGGCTTCTTCTGTAAGGTGCTGCTGCTTTGGCTGAGGCGGGGTTCCAGGCATGGCCCCTGACCGCCCACTGGGGCCCAGTCTGGCACAGTGCTCTGCACACACGAAGGTGCCGTCCTCTGGCCCATTCCTGTAAGCTCCAGGGAGCAGGGTGCTGGAACACCGCCGACACCTGCCAGCGAGAAGAGGGGTGGAGGGGGGTCAACTTAACCAGCCCAGGGTGCTGGCTACCCCTTCTCCAACAGCCAAAGCTGTACCTTCCCCTCCTCCCGGCTGCCAGCCCGGAGGAGTCCTGTCTCAGTACTCATAACTTGCCAGCGGAAAAGGAAAATGATAACTGTCAGAATCATAGTAGAACAATAAAACCACGTGAAAGCAACACCATAGTTGTGAAACATGCCTTCAGTTTCTGCTGCAAGAGGAAGCAAAGGTTCCCCCTTCGAGGTTCCATCCAGTATGCAAGCCACCACTCATTAGTGGCTCAAAAAATCACTTTAGTGGTTTGCAACCAACCAGGTTTCTTTTGTTTTTCTATGAAACAGAATAAAGTACAATGTATCAGAGTGTATCACACTTGTTTTATGAACCTAATTCCAGTTGTATATCAGTTTACACAAATTTGATTTCATGGATGTACCTACAACTGGTCACGGTGTCAAACGTGCCTTACTGGTGGTTACCATAAAAAGATTTTAAAGCACTGTCCTGACAGCCAGACATGACAGCATCAATGCAATGGTTCCTTTTCTCAAGATTTTGGCCCTCACGACACCTCAGTTCTGCAATCAAGTGCCTGGGTTTCAGGTCCAGCCACTACATCTGAACGTGCGCACGTGCACACACACATACACACCCGTAGCTGAATACCTGCTATAACTCCCATCCACTGGTTCTCATTGACTATTCAGTTGTAAAACGGTTTCCATACATTCTCTAAGCTATTTATATATTCCCTGCCTCTTACTCAAGTTTCTTTAAACGGTCACTTCCCCCGGGAACCACACATTCAAAGCAAGTTGTTACTATGATTTTTTTAACTGCTTTCTTTTTAGAAAACACAAAAGTAAAATAAAACAGAAGAAAAAACCAAAAGTAAAATAAAAATTTTTAAAGTGCTTTCTTTTCTCCTGGCTTTTAAAGCATATTCTGTACCCTGATCATCATCAGGTACTTAGTCGGGAAGAGCTCTGGCCCCGTTTCTGTCTGTTTCTGGGACTGAGTCAATAATGTTCTCCCTTCGCTAGTTTGTTCATCAGTAAAATGGCAATAAGAAAGATGCTCCAACACGAAGAGCGGGGCAAGGGGCCTGGCAGCCCGCAGTGCTGAATCTCAGGGCGCTCCCACCCCGCCCGCTCACCGGAAGCAGTGCCGGTGGTACAGCTTGCCGTCGGCCAGGTAACGCTGCACCAGGTGTACATGCTGCTGGCAGGCAGCGCACGTGCTGCTGGGGGTCCGGTGGGAGCCCTGCTTCGACAGGCTGCCTGGGGAGCACTCCTCACCCTGCAGGGAATGGGGTGGGTTAGGGTCGCTGGCCCTTTGGGGAACACACCCCGTTTCCCCGCTCTAATGTGGCCATCTCCCGAGTGTGCACAGTGCTAACCGCTCCACCAGAGCCCTGGAGGGGCAGAGGGTAGGAGACTGTCACTGTTTCACCTCTGAGGAAGCCCAGAAAGGGAAAGACTTGCTCAAGCTCACTGAGTCAGGATGGAACAAAAAAAGCCTGGCTTCCATTTCCTGGGGCTCTCTCTACAAGGCAGCTTCTGGCTGTATGAGCCTTTCTCCCATCCCTGAAGGTGAACCTTCCCTGACAGATGACTGTCCTCTGAGGCCGACCTCGACTGCCTTCTGTCTCCCCCACCGGAGCCAAGATTTACATCTGTTTCTCAGCTTCTAAGCACCGTGACCTTGAGCAAGCTGTTTCCATCTCTGGGCCTTGGGTCCACACCTGCCCAGTGGCATTCTATAACCCCGCCTGTCTCAGCCCTGTGCATGCTCACTGGGCACCCACCCTGGGCCAGGCTCCCTGCCCCTCAGGAGCTCCTCCAGCAAGGAGCAGATGGGAGCAGGGGGGAAAGCCCTTTGCATACTGGGAAGTGCTGTCCAGATATGAAAGGCTGGGGTCACCCAGTGAGATCTCGGAACTGACAGCGTGACCCCCACTTTCCAGCTGAGAGATCTTGGACAAGTGGCCAAACCTCTCAGGGCTTCAGTTTCTTCTCATTATATCAGGACACACAATACCCGCCTCCCAGGGATGTTGGGAAGAGTAAGCAGAATCAGGTTAGGAGGTTGACACTTCAGTCTCATGAGAATCAAGGGGAGAATCTGCTGTATTGTACGTGTGAGTCTTGCCAGTCCCATGATGGAGGGACAGTGCCCTGGATGCTCTTGCCCTCCCGAATCGGCTGTCCCCTGCCCTTGCCCTCTGCCCTGGCCTATGAATCTCTACTTTCAAAGCCAGCGGGAAAGGGACTGAGAACACCCGCTGAACAGTGGCAGCTGTGCCCCCCGCCCACCCCCACTTTCCTAGCCCCCAGCAACTGCCTACCTGAGCCCTGTCTCCTGGGTCCGCGGGAGTAGATGCTTCGGATGGCAGGGAGGACAGTGCCAGGCCCTTTCTGGGTGATGAGACACCAGCTGCTGAGAGACCAGAGAGGGGCCTGAGGCAGCTGAAGATTCTGGAGGCCCAACCTGGCCTGAGCTTTGGGCTCCCCAGCCACCACTTGATGGTGAACCACCCAAGGCAATGGGACCAGGCTCCCACTTCACACAGACATAGGGGACACCGCCACTGCCAAGCCAAGTGCGGAGGGCAAGGTACCCAACCTCGCCGGGCCTCCACAGAGTGGGACAGTGAGTCCCACCACCCAGAGCAGTGTGAACAGTAAGGCACGAGGACAATCACAGGACCAGTGGTGCCCAGTACATGAAAGGACGGGTGGCTTCCTTCCCACCAGGCTTAGCGGGTGAAGGAAAGGAGAGGGGAGGAACCACACGGTGCCAGCCTGAAGCTTCAGGAAGATGGGCTGGCTTCCTGGGAGCTCCTGAGGAGCTGCCCTGCCCCTGCCCAGGTTGCCAGTTGCAGCCCTGAGCCCTGCCTGCGTGCCCTCCAACCAGAAGACCAGCCCTTACCCCACCCACCTCCTCCAAGACTGCCCCATCATTGCTTCAGCAAATCTCCACTGAGCACCTACTCTGTATCCAGGGATTAAAATAACCCCCACAAATTCAGAGAACTGTATACAAAAAGAAAAAAAAGTCAATGCTGCTATATGATAATTCTTAAAAATAAAATCAAGGGAGATTCCTGGTGGTCCAGTGGTTAGGACTCGGTGCTTCCACAGCACAGGGCACAAGATCCATCCCTGGTTGGGGAGCTAAGATTCCACAAGCTGTCAACCAAAAAAAAAAAACCCCAACTTCCTTACTGGGGTCATAATCCATTAACGGATCCTGAAATCAACTGAAGGGACTGTAACCAGCATATTGTAAAGATGAACTAGAAGAAAACATCCGCAGGCATCTCGTATTGTAAGGGGAGAATCGTTTCCTGAAACTTGTTTCAGTGACATATGTGTACATGAACATGGATTATAATGGGAAACACATTGCTCACCATGGGTCATGGTAAAAAATTTGGGGCCCATTCTATCCCCCACCGTCCTCACCTCCTCCTTCCCCCTCACTCCCCTGGGGCACACAGGCCCCTTGCTTCCCCCTTGCCTGGAATATTCCTCTCCACATCTTCACACAGCCTCCTTCTCCTCCTTAGTCAAAGCTGAGCTCAACTGTCACCTCCTCNTCCTGGGTCCGCGGGAGTAGATGCTTCGGATGGCAGGGAGGACAGTGCCAGGCCCTTTCTGGGTGATGAGACACCAGCTGCTGAGAGACCAGAGAGGGGCCTGAGGCAGCTGAAGATTCTGGAGGCCCAACCTGGCCTGAGCTTTGGGCTCCCCAGCCACCACTTGATGGTGAACCACCCAAGGCAATGGGACCAGGCTCCCACTTCACACAGACATAGGGGACACCGCCACTGCCAAGCCAAGTGCGGAGGGCAAGGTACCCAACCTCGCCGGGCCTCCACAGAGTGGGACAGTGAGTCCCACCACCCAGAGCAGTGTGAACAGTAAGGCACGAGGACAATCACAGGACCAGTGGTGCCCAGTACATGAAAGGACGGGTGGCTTCCTTCCCACCAGGCTTAGCGGGTGAAGGAAAGGAGAGGGGAGGAACCACACGGTGCCAGCCTGAAGCTTCAGGAAGATGGGCTGGCTTCCTGGGAGCTCCTGAGGAGCTGCCCTGCCCCTGCCCAGGTTGCCAGTTGCAGCCCTGAGCCCTGCCTGCGTGCCCTCCAACCAGAAGACCAGCCCTTACCCCACCCACCTCCTCCAAGACTGCCCCATCATTGCTTCAGCAAATCTCCACTGAGCACCTACTCTGTATCCAGGGATTAAAATAACCCCCACAAATTCAGAGAACTGTATACAAAAAGAAAAAAAAGTCAATGCTGCTATATGATAATTCTTAAAAATAAAATCAAGGGAGATTCCTGGTGGTCCAGTGGTTAGGACTCGGTGCTTCCACAGCACAGGGCACAAGATCCATCCCTGGTTGGGGAGCTAAGATTCCACAAGCTGTCAACCAAAAAAAAAAAACCCCAACTTCCTTACTGGGGTCATAATCCATTAACGGATCCTGAAATCAACTGAAGGGACTGTAACCAGCATATTGTAAAGATGAACTAGAAGAAAACATCCGCAGGCATCTCGTATTGTAAGGGGAGAATCGTTTCCTGAAACTTGTTTCAGTGACATATGTGTACATGAACATGGATTATAATGGGAAACACATTGCTCACCATGGGTCATGGTAAAAAATTTGGGGCCCATTCTATCCCCCACCGTCCTCACCTCCTCCTTCCCCCTCACTCCCCTGGGGCACACAGGCCCCTTGCTTCCCCCTTGCCTGGAATATTCCTCTCCACATCTTCACACAGCCTCCTTCTCCTCCTTAGTCAAAGCTGAGCTCAACTGTCACCTCCTCAGAGAGGCCCTCCATGACTACTCGCCAAAAATAGCCACTTCCTCCTCTCGTTGCTTTTTATACCATTACCTTATGTTGTTTCCTTATCTGGCTCATCTGAAATTACATTCACTACTTTGTTCTCTCTCTCCCTCACCCATCCTTTAGACTGCAAGCTCTGAGTCTATGTCATTCTCAGCTCTCTCTAGCACCTCGCATGGTGCCTGGCACACAGCAGAAGCGAAAGAAATATTTGTTCAATGAATGAGTAAGTGCCAGGTGTTGGAGTCAGGCAGCTGGACTCAACAGAGATGGTCTACAGGGGAAAGAAGAGTAATCGAGATACTGTGACCAGAGAATTCTGCATTCACCATGGGGTATGAAGCTACAAGAGCCAGGTGCTGGACTCAACAAAGATGGTCTACAGGGGAAAGAGTAATCAAGATACTGTGACCAGAGAATTATGCGTTCACCATGGGGTATGAAGCTACAAGAGCACCTGGAGTACATCATGGCAGGCTGCTTGGAGGAGGCAAAATGTGGAGATGAGAGGATGAGTAGGAAAGAATGTGCCAGGGCATGGGAACAGGGACTAGAGGATCACCAAGAGGAAAGACTTCAGCAGTAAAGAAATGTGATATATTCAGAGCAGCACAAGAAACTCAGTATGACTACAACCCGGGGCAGTGAGTGGCTTAAGCTAAGTGGGAAGAGGCCCTCAGGAGCCTGGCTAAGAAACTGGGCTTCATGCTGATGACACCACCCTTGTCACCCTGGAGTGGGGTGGGGCGGGGGCAGGGTACCCCTCCTCCGATTCCCTCAGCCACTGGGCTTCCTTCCCTCACACACTGGTTCCAGATTCCACCGCAGCTCTGGAGGTTAGGGGTCAGCTGATGTGCCCAAGGTCGCCGGCCCCCACAGAGCTCACGCACAAGATGAACAGGCATGGAACGGTGGTATTTCAGCTACAGCCAGCTTCCCGAGGTACCCAATGCAGAGATAGTCAAGCCTGGGCAAATTTACCCGTGAAGTCCCTCCCCTGGCCCAGAGAGTATAGAACACAACCATCTGGGGGAGGCTAAAAGCCAGCTTCGCCTCCAGGGCTGGAACAACCTCCCTGCGCCTCCTCTGGTTGAGCAACAGGTGGGATAAAAATGGTCTGCATTTAGGGGCCAAGCTGCATGGAAAGCACAAGCTGTGCCTTTAGTGACAAGAAATCCCCGCAGGCCCACAGGGTGCTCTCACCCAGGCACGGCCAGGGAACTGGGTCACCTGAGTGATACTACCCCCAGGATGCCTGGTGAGGCACAGTATTACCCAGGGTCCTGCCCACCTGCCCACCCACTGAAGGGTCCCCGGAGGCGGCCCTCCAGAGAAGAGCTTAGTAGAGAGAGACTGGGGATCGGCCACCAGGAACACTCCAGAAGAAAAGACTGAACTGTGATTCTAGGTGAGCAAGCTAAACTCTAACCAGTGGATAAAAAAAAAAATAATAGTGACCTTGGGTCCTAAACAAGGGCCAGACACAGGTTCACGCTTCCTCGCTTACTCCCATCAACCCTGTGAGGTGGACGCTGTTCTTTTCTTTTTATTTATTATTTACTTATTTGTCTGTGCCAGGTCCAGGTGGCTCAGTGGGTAAAGAATCTACCTGCAATGCAGGAGATGCGATTTGATCCCTGGATCGGGAAGATCCCCTGGAGGAGGAAATGGCAACCCATTCTAGTATTCTTGTCTGGAGGATTCCGTGGACAGAGGAGCCTGGTAGGCTACAGTCTATGGGGTCGCAAAGAGCCGGACACGACTAAGTGACTGAGCACATGGATCTTAGCTGTGGTACACGGGATCTTTAGCTGGTGACATGCAAACTCTTAGCTGTGGGAGCGCAGAGTCGTAGCCACTGAATCACCAGGGGAGGCCCCCGAGCGCTATTCTGTCCTCACTGCAAAGGGAACCCTAAGCTGAGAGGTGACCACGTGACCCACTGTCACCCAGACAGTAAAAGGCACCATGCGGCTTCTCATCAAAGACTCAGCAGTTGAGCAATACTCTCATTTTGATTTCTAGTCAAATACACATAATGTTATTTGTTCAATTATAATATTAATCCCTAGCATTATGGGAAAGATGGGGAGTAACAGAGTATTTTAATTTTTAAATTGTTACACTTTTTTTCTATGTTCTAAATTTTATACAGTAAGCATGTGTTACTCCAAACAAACAAAAATCCTGACTTTTTTTTAAGAGATGGGATAAGATTGTCCATACAGAGAGCAGAGGCAGGAGGAAGGAATGACATGGCAGGGGCCACAGGACCCGTGACAGCCGTGACGCAGCGCAGGAGTCAGGACACCCGGATTCGGTTTTCCAGCTGTGTGACTTTAAGTTCCTCGCTTCCCCTCTCTGTGCCCATGTCCTCTCTACGGAAGGTGAGGGTCTAGGAGATTCTTGCATGGGGACGCTCCAGGCAGGAGACTCAGTAGCCACCTGACTCAGGGCAGAGAAATACCCTGTATCCCCCACTCTAATTCCTTTACCCCACCTCCCATAATTTCCCAGGTTCTCAGTTCTCAGGCCTTGAAGGTCACTGCCAGGAAAGATGAAGCCAAATAGCCCCACAGGCTCACTGCCTGGCTGGAGAGAAAAAAACCCAGGGAAGTGTCTGTAAACAGGAAGTGAGGGTAGGAGCCAGCTAGGTGAACTCCCAGACAGCAGATAAACTTGCCCTGCTTAGTCTCCTCTGACACTATTGTTTTGTTTTTTACTGTTTTGCCAAGACCACATGGCTTGCAGGATCTAATTCTCTGACCCAGGATGGAACCCAAGCCTCCAGCAGTGGAAACACGGGGTCCTAACCACTGGCCCGCCAGGGAAGTCCTTCTTCTGCCATTATTTTGCTCAGTAACTAGTTCATGTGTTTGTGGTCTGTCTCCCCCACCAGACTGTGAACTCCTTGAGGGCAGTGATCTCCTTCACAGCTGTAATCCCTGGGATCCCAGCCCACTGTTATTTTACTCATAAATATTTCAGTGAGTGGATGAATGATGTGGTGAATGAATGATGGGCTGCCTGCAGCTCAGCAAACAGGTGGCCCACTCCCAGGGCCCCGCCCCTAAGGATGGCACCCTCTCACCTGGGGCACCCTCTCACCTGGGCCGGAGCCGGCGAAGTGGTTGTAATACTGGGACACGTAGGTCATGATGCTGAGGCAATCAGGGACACTCATGGAGACCATGTCATTGGGATCCAGGAGGGCAGGGATGCCCAGCTCCTTCTCGGCCACTTCAAAGGCCTGGGGTGGGGGCAGATGTCAG
>SJYW01025785.1:274992-375209 GCA_006410735.1 Raphicerus campestris | reverse complement strand
TTGTAGACAGACGCTTTCCGTCTGAGCCACCGCTATGATCTTAGCCAAAAGGCCAAGAAGCGATAGACAAGGGAGGTGATATAGAAATGAACAAAGCGCCACAGTACTTCCACAGGGAGCCTCTCCTCTCCTGTCCGGGAGTTGAGGGTACATCCCTGAAGGCTGCGTGGAGAAAGTGGCATTTGAACAGTGGCTCCCATTATGTGGCATTTATTTGTGTATATATGTCTCTCCGCATTGGACTGTGAGATCCTTAAGAATCAGTTCAGTTCAGTTCAGTCGCTTAGTCGTGTCCGATTCTTTGCAACCCCATGAATTGAAGCACACCAGGCCTCCCTGTCCATCACCAACTCCTGGAGTCCATCGAGTCAGTGATGCCATCCAGCCATCTCATCCTCTGTCGTCCCCTTCTCCTCCTGCCCCCAATCCCTCCCAGCATCAGAGTCTTTTCCAATGAGTCAACTCTTCTCATGAGGTGGCCAAAGTATTGGAGTTTCAGCTTTAGCATCAGTCCTTCCAAAGAAATCACAGGGCTGATCTCCTTCAGTATGGACTGGTTGGATCTCCTTGCAGTCCAAGGGACTCTCAAGAGTCTTCTCCAACACCACAGTTCAAAAGCATCAATTCTTCGGCGCTCAGCTTTCTTCACAATCCAACTCTCACATCCATACATGACCACTGGAAAAAACATAGCCTTGACTAGACAGACCTTTGTTGGCAAAGCAATGTCTCTGCTTTTCAATATGTTATCTAGGTTGGTCATAACTTTTCTTCCAAGGAGTAAGCGTCTTAATTTCATGGCTGCAGTCACCATCTGCAGTGATTTTGGAGCCCAAAAAATAAAGTCTGACACTGTTTCCACGGTTTCCCCATCTATTTCCCATGAAGTGATGGGACCAGATGCCATGATCTTAACTTTCTGAATATTGAAAATATTCAATATTTTTATTTAAAGAATATTGATAGCTAATCTTTATTGAGCACTAACCTTATGCTAGACATTGTGTGTGTGTGTGTGTGTGTTGTTGGGGGTGGGTGTTTTCTTATCGATGTACATCCCCTCTTTGATTTCTCACAACTCTGTGAGCTTCACGTGATCCCCATTTAAAATGAGGGTAAGACTCTGAGAGGTAAATCCTGCTCGAAGCCACACAGCTGTCAAAAGGCGGTCAGGACTCTGTCTGGCTCTGACTTCAAAAAAACTTTCACCACAAGGATGTGACGCTGGTGGACTGAGGCCTGCCTTGTGTCAGGTTCACCTCTGCACACATCATTTTCACTGAAAGTTCATTCACTGTTATGTACCAGTGAGCTTTCTGAGCAAGAACCCTCCCAGGGACCCCAGGTCCACCGCCCCCAGCAGCTGTTCCAACTCACTTCTGACAGCAATAAACAGGACTGGTACTGGGGGTTCTTCCTGAAGGCTAATAAGTTTGGTGCTTGGATGCAAACGGAATGTTCTAGGCCCTAAGAGTTGGGCTCCTGTGGCTCTGCAGTGGGGCTTGGGGACAGAAATTTGGCAGGAAGGAGGGGGTGGGAGATCAGAGGGCCTGACTTATAGTTGGGTCTGCAAAGCCAGTCCCCGTTTAGGTTTGGCCTCTTTAGGGGTGACTGGGGGTTACAGTAGAGGTCATGGGCGCTAGAGCCCTCTCAGCTAGCCCTCAGAATCAACCAGGCCAGCTTTGCGAGTGAAAAGCAGGCAGGGTGGGAAATGGTTTCTGAGACTTCCTGACCCTGGAAGGTCATCTCGCCTCTAAGGACCGAGTGACAAGGAAGGGGCTGTCAGGCTGGAGAGATTTCAGTCAGCCAGAAGGTCAGATCCCCTGCCAAGGCTGTCAGACCCTAAAAAAGGACGGTTTGTCTCCTGCTTACCTGACTGTCTACACCAAACTGTGAGCAAGGCAGCTCTTTCCATCTAAAACAGAAAGTGAGACTTTTTCAGCAGAAGCTCTGAGCAACTTGTTTTTCCTGTAAGTAGAACAGATGTTAGTGAGAGCACACCTCATCTCCAGATGACGCAACACAACAGAGCTGGGACGGACAGGGCTAACAGCAAACACTGGTGTCGGCTCCGGCTCCATGTGCCGAGACTTAGAGGGGCCCGGGGAGGCAGGTAGGGGGGAACTATTCTCTCCATTGACGATGAGGAAGCAGAGACCCAGAGAAGTTAAGCAACCTGCCTGAAAACTCCCGGCTTCTAAGAGGGCAGTGTCAGGACATGTTTAGCTGGGCCCCCTGCCTGACCAGAGAGTGGAGAAGTCCACTAGCCCCAAGGAGAGATAGAGGAGTTGGGGTGGGAACAGCAGGGAGGTATCCTAATCAAGGACGAGGGCGGAAATACAGAAAGCTGGGTTTTTCAGCTGCAGATTTGACAGGAATGTGTGAAGCCATAGGAACCAGGCGGACTTGCTGCTTTCCTTATCCACTGCCTTCTGGAAAAATCAGGAAAGTTGCTGGTCAGACTTTGGATTCTTGACTAAAAAGGTACAAAGTACAACTTCAGGGTTGCAAGTTAAGTTTTATTTGGGGCAAAATGAGCACTGCACCCCAGGAGACAGCACCTCAGATAGCTCTGAGAGACTGCTCCAAAGAGGCAGTGGGGCAAGGTCAATATATAAGATTTTGGTGAAGGGGGAGGGGAGTTCAATGCAATCCCGTGCTTATTTCACAAGCGGTTTTCTGCCAGTCACCATTCTGTGGATGTCATCATGAAGGGATTTAATGCTTTTCTAGGTATGAAGAGACGTAAGGGTTAGGATCATGAAATCAGTTCCTGAAAATATCTGTCCACCTGAAAATGTCTCACTCCACCCTGAACTCCCTCAGGGGATCTTGAAGGTCAGTGGCTGCAGCAGCAAAAGGTTCAGTCTCTGCAGAGGCAGATGGCAAATGCTCTTGTTGTTCAGTTGCTGGAAAATTCTCTTGGCCAGTGCCAATTTGTAGTTGATAGGGCCCCGCCGTGGTCATAAATCCAACTATACTTTAGGAGGCATTTCATGACTGTTTTGTCCCATGTTGCTGGGAGGGCCCATTCCTAGTTCTGGAGAAGATTTTGCTGATGGACTACTCAATGTGCTATTCCTGGACTAGGTCTTAATAGTCAAAGATCTCTGGACACCTGTCTTCTAGTTACGGCTCAGGAAAGTATTCCGTCTCAATGCATCTTCACATATCTAGAGTTACACTATCACCATTGATCACATATCCAGCTATGCATTTGTCCATTATCATTATTTTCATGGGAGGCTCAGTTATACACTTGATAAAACAGGAAACAATAATCTTGTAAATCAGGCAAAATACAAACAGTACAGCTCATAACATTAGCGGACTTAGAAGTGAATACTTCCGCTATGAGCCTCCCATACCAAGCCAGTTTTTTTGGGTTTTTGTTTGTTTTTAAAGATCTTCAAGACTAGGGAATGGGTCACTTAAGGCAGAAATCTGATTTTTTCATATGGTTCATCAAATGTGTTACATTAGAGGACTCCTCGGGTATGAAAACACCACATTCAGTTTGAATTATGGCACAGGTACCTCCCTGAGATGCTGTAAGGTGTCAAGGGCCTTGCGCTTCTGTAGCACCACCTTCCTTATCATAGAGACCTCAGAGTTCAATAAGCTAATAGCCTGGCTACTATCATTTAAAGCTTGTTGAGTGAAAGTTCTTAAGACTTCAATATGGCCAATTATATCCTCTAATCCTATTGAAGGCACAAAAATAGCTGCTAAATGGTCATACCAGTAGAATACAGATCTCTTGACTCATCAAGCTCACATCAATGTTAGATTGGCTGGAGTTTCCTCTAATTTGTTGCGTACATGACCTTGAGTTCATGGGACTCCCAGGCTATGCCTTCCTATCCATCCCAGTAGAAGCTAAGGCCATAAATTAGTACCACAAATGTACTGAGTTCCATTAGATGCAATCCAATGAATCTCTGGTCATCTGATGACCAATCACTGTCTCTAAGGGTAATAATAAGCATAGTTCATAAGACACCTAGCCTCGTTTCCTAATGTAACTAGGTTGATTGTCCTTAGTATGATTTAATTGTTCCCAACATAGAGGAGCTTTTGAACTTAAATGATCATAGCCTAGTGTTAACCATATAGATCCATCCCATAATTGTGGAAGTTTTCCTTTTAATAGATGACAGGTTACAGTATTTGATTGACTTAGTTCATTGCTCTCATTGAGTATGAGTAATCCTAAGAGAAAACTTAAATTTGTGGCCAGGGTCAGAGCAGATGTTGTTAATTTGCCAGATGATAGCATCCCATCTGGTAATATCATGAGTACACAGAACAGGACCTAACTCTCTTCTAAAATAAATTTCCTACGGGGCATCCAATCAGAGCTTTAGAGGGGATAACTCCACCAAGCCTTGGGTAGTTCTAGTACCCAGAAGAAACCAGTTCAGTTCAGTTCAGTCACTTAGTCGAATCCAACTCTTTGCAACCCCGTGGACTGCAGCATGCCTGGCTTCCCTGTCCATCACCAATTCCCAGAGCTTACTCAGACTCATGTCCATCAAATCGGTGATGCAGTCAAACCATCTCATCCTCTGTCGTCCCCTTCTCCTCCCACCTTCAATCTTTCCCAGCATTAGGATCTTTTCCAGTGATTCGTTTCTTCGCGTAAAGTGGCCAAGGTATTGGAGCTTCAGCTTCAGCATCAGTCCTTCCAATGAATTTTCAGGGTTGATTTCCTCTAGGATTGACTGGTTTGATCTCCTTGCCCTTCAAGGGACTCTCAAGAGTCTTCTCCGACACCACAGTTCAAAAGTACCAATTCTTCGGTGCTCAGCCTTCTTTATGGTCCAACTCTCACATCCATACATGACTACTGGAAAAACCAAAGCTTTGACTATACATCAGTTTATTGGCAAACTGATGTCTCTGCTTTTTAATATGCTGTCTAGGTTGGTCATAACTTTCCTTCCAAGGAGCAAGTGTCTTTTAATTTCATAGGTGTAGTCACTGTCTGCAGTGATTTTGGAGCCCGAGAAAATAAAGTCTGTCACAGTTTCTATTGTTTCCCCGTCTATTTGCCGTGAAGTGATGGGACCGGATACCATGATCTTTGTTTTTTGAATGTTGAGTTTTAAGTCAGTTTTTTCATTCTTCTCTTTCACTTTCATCAAGAGGCTTTTTAGATCCTCTTCACTTTCTGCCATAAGGGTGGTGTTATCTGTGTATCTGAGATTATTGATATTTCTCCTGGCAATCTTGATTCCAACTTGTGCTTCATCCAGCCTGGCATTTTGCATAATACATTCTGCATATAAGTCAAATAAGCAGGGTGACAATACACAGCCTTGACATACTCCTTTCCCAATTCTGAACCAGTCTGCTGTTCTATGTCCAGTTCTAACTGTTGCTTCTTGACCTACATACAGGTTTCTCAAGAGGCAAATAAAGTGGTCTGGTATTCCCATCTCTTTAATTTGTTGATTCACACAGTTGAAGGCTTTAAGATTCACACAGTGGAAAGCTTTAGCGTAGTCAGTCAAGCAGAAGTAGATGTTTTTCTAGAATTCTCTTGCTTTTTCTATGATCTCACAGATGTTGGCAATTTGATCTCTGGTTCGTCTGCCTTTTCTAAATCCAGCTTGAACATCTGGAAGTTCTCAGTTCATTTGCTGTTGAAGCCTAGCTTGGAAGATTTTGAGTATGACCTTGCTAGCATGTGAAATGAGGGCAATTGTGCAGTAGTTTGAACATTCTTTGGCATTGCCCTTCTTTGGGATTGCAATGAAAACTGACCTTGTCTAGGTGGGATTATAGGTCACTGTGAAACAATAGCTTATTCACTAAGCCAAAGTAACAAAAAAAAGGATTTCAAAGACAAATATAGAATAGATCATTTAAGAGGCAAAGAAACTTAAATCTGTTATCAAAAGCAGTCCAGCATCTGAAGAAAGTGTGTTCCCGTAACAGAGAGAAGAGCCGAATTCAAGTTTTAAATTCATTTAAAAGTAAGCTTAACTAAATTTATATTAAATTTAGTCAGTCCTAACCATATATAACAGAGAAGGCAATGGCGACCCACTCCAGTACTCTTGCCTGGAAAATACCATGGGTGGAGGAGCCTGATAGGCTGCAGTCCATGGGGGCGCTAAGAGTTGGACATGACTGAGCGACTTCACTCTCACTCTTCACTTTCATGCATTGGAGAAGGACATGGCAACCCACTCCAGTGTTCTTGCCTGGAGAATCCCAGGGAGGGAGGAGCCTGGTGGGCTGCTATCTATGGGGTCGCACAGAGTCGGACACGACTGAAGCGACTTAGCAGCAGCAGCAGGAACCATGCATAAAACTCTTTCTGCAGGGTCCACTTTCCACAAAACTTGTTACTTTCTGTACCCATTACTTTGTTTTCCCATCCTGAAACAGCCACCTATAAGTCAGACCTACTTCCTTTTCCCTTCATAAAATGCAATTCCATTCCTCATACCTTCTTTACTGAAAACCACATCTTACTTTCCTTAAGCAGTGAAGAACTGACCTTTATATTAGCATTCTATAGATTGGTGAGCGTAAATACCAGGGATAATTTCTAAAAAACCTTTGCTTTCTTAAAGAAAGCATCTCAGGATGGCACCAAACATTATTCATTAATAGTCAAAAATCTCTTTCATTTCTCTTTAAGAGGAAATTAATTTTCAGTAATCAGTGTTTCAGAATCTTATTTCATTTGGAAATGACCTAGGTATTCAATAAATTTTCATCACTTCATTTAGCACAACGCTAAAGATTCAGGTTACCAAAATCTGGAGAGACTATTTTAGACATTCCTAAAGTATAATTTTTAATAGAATTTTTCTAAAGGCTTCATTTATATTTTCTTTCCTTAAAAATTTCTTCACTTGAGTTACTTTCCTTGCTGACAAAATTGTAACACATATAATAATATTTAACTTACATTAAGTGAAGTGAAGTCGCTCAGTTGTGTCCAACTCTTTGCGACCCCATGGATTGTAGCCTACAGGGCTCCTCCGTCCATGGGATTTTCCAGGCAAGAATACTGGAGTGGGTTGCCATTTAGGCACAATGAAAATATTATGCTTAATGTTAATAACTCTTAGACTTGCCTATATTATGTCACAAAGATTAACACCAGGTATTTAACACTGAGTATTTCCCAGTTCTCATGAACCTGAAATTCATTTAGGTTGACTTCTCTTGTATTTAGAATTGCTTGATTTGTAAGCGCTTAGCTTTTCTTTCTAATGACAGAGCCCCTCTGCTTGGGCTCCAAGATCACTGCGGATGGCACCTGCAGCCATGAAAGTAGCAGACGGCTGCTTGCTGGCAGGAAAGCAGAGCCAGGCGGGACCGGCAACGGAGCAGCAACTCTTCTTTAGGCCAGTTAGATTAGAGCCCATTACAAACTAGTCTCAGGAATCAGCAATGGTATCCAAAGACAAAGACACGTACTGAGACATACATGTATTCAAACGGACACAGGAGATCTCAGCTTTGCTTTCCCAACGTAGTTATGAATCAGACTTCACAAAATAAAGCTCACTAATTGTAAATAACACTTGGAGTAAGAAATTATTAAAAAGGCTTCTTTCCCTTTTTTTCCCCTTTTCAGTTTCAGGAATTAGAGATAGTCTAAATAAGTGATTCAGAGAGCTTTTGTCTCAAGGCCAAAGTATAAGAGGAGCTATTCCCACAGGGCAAGAATTCTAAAGAGATCAGTTCTTTCAAAATTTAGACCAAATAGTGCTCAATGCGGAGTTTCAAAGAATAGCAAGGAGAGATAATAAAGCCTTCCTCAGTGATCAATGCAAAGAAATAAGAGGAAAACACTAGAATAGGAAAGACTAGAGATCTCTTCAAGAAAATTAGAGATACCAAGGGAACATTTCACGAAGGATGGGCTCAATAATGGACAGAAATGGTATGGACCTAACAAAAGCAGAAGATATTAAGAGGAGGTGGCAAGAATACACAGAAGAACTATACAAAAAAGATCTTCAAGACCCAGATAATCACGATGGTGTGATCACTCACCTAGAGCCAGACATCCTGGAATGTGAAGTCAAGTGGGCCTTAGAAGGCATCACTACAAACAAAGCTCGTGGAGGTGATAGAAGTCCAGTTGAGCTATTNGACAGACTCTGGTTTTGGGGTTAGATGCTCGGGAGCAGGGGATTTCCTGAGGCTTGATCACGCCTTTGCGTATGTATGCCGAAGCCTCCTTCCTCATGACCTTTGCCATGGGCGGAGTTCCTCACGCTGGCCCCCCAACACTATGATTTTTCCAGTAGTCATGTATGAATGCGAGAGTTGGACTATAAAGAAAGCTGAGCACTGAAGAATTGATGCTTTTGAACTATGGTGTTGGAGACGACTCTTGAGAGTCCCTTCAACTGCAAGGAGATCAGTCCTGGGTGTTACTGGAATGACTGATGCTGAAGCTGAAACTCTAACACTTTGGCCATCTGATGTGAAGAGCTGACTCATTTGAAAAGACCCTGACACTGGGAAAGATTGAGGGCAGAAGGAGGAGAGGGCGACAGAGGATGTGATGGTTGGATGGCATCACCAATTCAATGGACATAAGTTTGGATGAAATCCGGGAGTTGGTGATGGACAGGGAGGCCTGGCATGCTGTGGTTCATGGGGTCGCAAAAAGTTGGACATGACTGAGCAACTGAACTGAACTGAACTGAGTGCTCAAATTGGCTCTGATAACCAGGGCAGATTAGTCCCAGCAGGGATTGTCCCTCTGGGGAAATGGGGGTCTTAGTTTGATCAGCCCCAAGCTGTTGATTATAGGAGAAAAGTCCTAGACATCAGGGAACTTCAGTTCATTTTCCCATCCTGTGGCAATAGAGATCTAATATTTTTAGGCCACTTTCCTTTGTCATTGGATCATAGCTATAGGTTGACCAGTCATTTAAAAACCTGTTGCAAGGGATTCCCAGGTGTGTGGAACCTTAGAAGAAGAGCTTCCCATTTTTATTTGAGCAGTTTGTACCAGATGTCTGTGCACTCAAACCCAACCAGAATCTCACCAGCCAGAAGTCACATTCCAAATAAAACAAAAGGCAAAGATGCCCAGAAACCAAAAGCCAAATGGCAAAAATGTCAAACGTGACTTCCCAGTCCCACTAGACCTATAACCTGGCAGAGTCAGTGCTAGCAGCCTTTTTTGGTTCTAATATACTTTCAAGCAATTTCTTGTTGGCTACCTGCAAAGAAGTTACCCGAACCTTCTAGGTACCAAAGTAAGCATTCCATTCAGTCTGCTTGATCTTACACCTGGCTTTTTCTAACGGTGCATACAAAGATATCAATTTTGGAATATCAAAAGAACTCCACTTTGGACACTTTTGTTAAGATCTTTTTTAGCATAATTTCCCCAGTTAACTAAATACTTGCAAATATGAACTCCATACATACTGTACATGAATCTGGCTGGAGTGTTAGTCAGAGGTTGGCTTTCTGACACCCTCGTTTCTGTTTTTGAGATGTTTCCCATTTTAAGCTGAATCTGTCAGGGATAAAAATCACTAGTGAAATTGTGTGATGGGCCCGTGTGCTGTTTGTGAGCTTAACTCCTCCAGGAGTCACCCCAGTCATTTCAGCTACTCTTACATGTCTCAGATTCTGCCTCCAGCAATCTAAGACCACCATGGCTACTCAGGTCACTGAATGGCCAATACTTATTGTGACCCCGGCCAAGCAAGTATTTTAATTAATGAGTGAGACTTCCCTGGTGGCTCAGACGATAAAGCGTCTGCCTACAATGCGGGAAAGCCGGGTTCAATTCTTGGATTGAGAGAATCCCCTGGAGAAGGAAATGGCAACCCACTCCGGTACTCTTGCCTGGAAAATCCCATGGACTGAGGATCCTGCTAGGCTACAGTCCATGGGGTCGCAGAGTCAGACACAACTGAGTGATTTAACTAACTTCCCTATGGGTGGAGAAGGAAATGGCAACCAACTCCAGTATTCTTTCCTGGAAAATCCCATGGACAGAGGAGCCTAGCAGGCTACAGTTCATGGGGTCACAAGCAGTAGGACATGACTTAAGCAACTTAGCACGCATGCATTCTCTACGGGACCACTGCACTGTATGAGGACTTTGCCTCTACCACTCCTATAAATTTCTCAGCCACCTGAGAAAACCATAACTGGCTGGGAGGAATCATCCCTTTTCTTTGGAGCAAGGCTCTCATGTAATCTCCTCGCTTTTATCCTGACAAATTCTATAAAGAATTGAGGGAAAGTGTCAGATCAGCTCTTACCTAACCACTCAGCCAAGACCACTCAGTCCCCTACAACAGAGCAACAGCAGTATCTTTCAGCCAAGCCCTGGGTATTCCTGGACTTCCTTCGCTCTAGCCCCGCCTACCCAGTACCTTTCCACTGGGTGGGCATTGTTGCCCTGCTATCTTTTAGCTGAGCCCCACTCAGTGTCTAGTGAGTGGGGTATGCCCCAGTTTATTTCAATCCCCCCCTCGCCAGTATCATATCTTTCAGCTGGGAACGGGGAAGGAAACTGCTTCACCACCAAATAGAACCCACAATCACAACCAACACAGGAGATCCGAGAACCAGGACCGACTCACCCAAATTCATCTGCACTCCCCAAGAAGGCGGATGGGCGCACCACTGCTGGTATCAAAGCTCTGGCTCCTCATGGAGTTCAGGCGAAGGAGGGAAGCCCACTGGCTCACTTCGTCAATCGCCATAACTGTCTAAACTGACCCAAAAAATGCACAACTTGAGAGTTGCGAGTTAAATTTTATTTGGGGCAAAATGAGCACTGCATCCCAGGAGACAGCACCTCAGCTAGCTCTGAGAGACTGCTCCAAAGAGGCAGTCGGGGAAGGTCACTATAAAAGATTTTGGTAAAGAAGTTCAATGCAATCAAGCACTTACTTTATAAGAGGTTTTCTGCTAGTCACTGGGAGCTGATAGCATCATGACAGGATTTAGTGCTTTTCTAGATATGAAGGTACTGACTGTGGGGCAAACTGAGTCTTGCTCTGGTGGGCGGGGCTGTGCTCAGAAAATCTTTATCCAATTTTCCGTTGATAGGTGGGGCTGTGTTCTCTCCCTGTAGTTCCCTCCCCAAGGCCAAACTATGGTCAGGGTAATGGCAGTAATGGTGAGCTCCTTCAAAAGGACTTAAGCCAGCACACCTGGGGCTCCCAGGACTGTTGTGGTAGGCCACTGTTGACCCACGCCTCTGCCAGAGATGCCAGGACCCTCACAGGCAAGTCTGGCTCAGCCTCTTATGGAAACCCTCTCCTTTCTCCTGGGTCCTGGTGCACACAAGCCTTTGTTTATGCCCTCCGAGTGTCTCTGGCAGGTAAGAGGTTTGATTCTAAATGTGATTTCTGTGTGGATCACAATAAACTGTGGAAAATTCTTAAAGAAATGGAAATACCAGACCATCTTACCTGCCTCCTGAGAAACCTGTATGCAGGTCAAAAAGCAAGAGTTAGAACTGGACACGGAACATTGGAGTGGTTCCAAATTGGGACAGAATTACCTCGAGGCTGTATATTGTCACTCTGCTTATTTAACTTATATGCAGAGTATGTCATGAGAAATGCTGGGCTGGGTGAAGGACAAACTGGAATCAAGACTGCCAGGAGAAATATCAATAATCTCAAATATGCAGGTGACATCATCTTTATGGCAGAAAGTGAAGAGGAACTAAAGAGCCTCTTGATAAAAGTGAAAGAGGGGAGTGAAAAGGCTGACTTAAAACTCAACATTCAAAAAACAAAGATCATGGCATCCTGTCCCATCACTTCACGGCAAACAGATGGGGAAACAGTGGAAACAGTGTCAGACTTTATTTTGGGGGGCTCCAAAATCATTGCAGATGGTGACTGTAGCCATGAAATTAAAAGATGCTTACTCCTTGGAAGGAAAGTTATGACCAACCTAGATAGCATATATTGAAAAGCAGAGACATTACTTTGCCAACAAAGGTCCATCTAGTCAAGGCTATGATTTTTCCAGTAGTCAAGTATGGATGTGAGAGTTGGACTGTGAAGAAAGCTGAGCATCCAAAAGAATGGATGCTTTTGAACTGTGGTGTTGGAGAAGACTCTTGAGAGTCCCTTGGACTGCAAGGAGATCCAACCAGTCCATTCTAAAGGAGATCAGTCCTGGGTGTTCATTGGAAGGACTGATGCTAAAGCTGAAACTCCAATACTTTGGCCACCTCATGCGAAGAGTTGACTCATTGGAAAAGACTCTGATGCTGGGAGGGATTGGGGGCAGGAGGAGAAGGGGACGACAGAGGATGAGGTGGCTGGATGGCATCACCGACTCGATGGACATGAGTTTGAGTGAACTCCGGGAGTTGGTGATGGACAGGGAGGCCTGGTTTGCTGCGATTCATGGGATCACAAAGAGTCAGACACTACTGAGCGACTGAATGAACTGTATGGATGTGAGAGTTGGACCATAAAGAAGGCTGAGCGCCAAAGAACTGATGCTTTTGAACTGTGGTGTTGGAGAAGATGCTTGAGAGTCCCTTGGACAGCAAGGAGATCAAACCAGTCAATCCTAAAGGAAATAAATCCTGAAAATTCACTGGAAGGACTGATGCTGAAACTGAAGCTGAAGTTCTAGTACTTTGGCCACCTGATGCACAGAGATGACTCATTAGAAAAGACCTTAATGCTGGGAAAGATTGAAGGCAGGAGGAGAAGGGGACGACAGAGGATGAGATGGTTGGATGGCATCACCAACTCAATGGGCATGAGTTTGAGCAAACTCCGAGAGATGGTGAAGAACAGACAGGCCTGGCCTGCTGCAGTCCACGGGATCACAAAGAGTCGGGCACGACTGAGCGACTGAACAGCAACAATAGATATGGAGAGATGCAAAGACTGGGATCATGAAATCAGTTCCTGAAAATATCTATCTAAAGACCCGTCCCACCAGATTCCCTGGAACACAGAGGGCCTCACTCCACCCTGAACTCCCTCAGGGGGTATTGAAAGCCATCAGCTGCAGCAACACAGGGTTCAGTCTCTAGGCAGACGGCAAATGCCCTTATTGTTCTTGTTCAGTTGCTGGCAAATTCTCTCGGCCAGTGTCAATTTGTAGTTGACAGGATCTTCAAATTGGCTGCCCCCTGCCTCCCTCACAGCTTCTTCCTGATGCCCTTCCTCCATCCCAAAGCCTGGCTCCTGATTCCAAGCAACAGCCCATGCCAGCCCCTCTCTAGTGTGCAGGGCAGGTGGGGGTGGGGCGGAAAGGTCACAGAGAATAGGAGATAGTGCAGGCCCACCCACACTCTCCGTTTGCTGGAGAGAGTGAATACATTCAGCATTTATTCATCCTATGCCTCTGCCTTCTAGAAAGGACTTAAAGCGCGCCACTTATTGACACACTGATATTGTTTTGTTTGATAAGCCTCATTCACTCACTTCCTCATGAATTCATCATTCGTTCATTCATCCAACTATTTCTCTTTACTGCAAAGCTCATTGCTGCCCCCTTTTCTCTGTATTCAGGGGAGGTCTTGGCCCATTAGATCCCACAGTCTTACCCAGCATTCTAAAACTGTAGGGCTGCAGCCTTTGGACAACAGCCGGTCCCACTGACTTTGCAGATGAGGAAATGGTCAGCATCCACCCGAGGTCAAGGCCATCCTGGGAAGAGCAGCCCCATCTCAGGCTTGCAGTCCAGTCCACACTGTGGTCAGGGAGCCAAGGCCACCAGAGGCTGGTCTGTGTGGCGAGGAACCCGCTGCAGCCTTGGGATCTGATGATCAGGGTTCCAGCCCCAGCTGTTCAGGGCCACTGCCCAAGTTCTTACACGCTGGGCATGTCCACCTGAACATCTCACAGGGCCTTGAGTGCATGTCTAAACCCAGTTCTCTACCCACCTGCACATGCTTCCTGTTTCAAGCTGCCCCATCCACCCCCATCTCATGGAAGGTTCCACTGTCTCCTCAGCTGCAAAAGCCAGAGGACTGGGCGCCTCTTTCCCTTCCCCTGCTAGCACCCTGCAAGAGCTCCTCTATGGCTGGGCTACTCTAGAAAAGCACTTCTCTGTAAATTGGCCTCTACCCTGTCTCGACACAGACTTGCCTCGGGTCCACCCAGGAATAGGGAGTAGAGAAAGCCCTTTGCGTGAGTCAGTAGGTCCTGAGTCTGAGCTCCACCAGGAAACAGCCTTGCTTATCCATATAATCTATGACTCCGAATTCCAAGGTCATGACCAGCTAATAACAATGGACTTCATTTGTTCATTGCACATGATGGCCAGGTGCTAAGTACTTCACATAATTTAATTGAGGGAAATGCTACTACCCACCGTTTTATAGATGAACAAATAAAGCATTGAGAAGCTAAGTAACTTGGCCTGTGGTTACACACCTAGTATGTGGAGTCGGGATTCAAACCCAGGTCTGACCAAGCCCGAGCCCACACATTTTGCTGGGCTGCTTTTTGTTTCTGGCACAGGAAGGTTTGGTAAGTGGCACCACCCAGAGTTCCCCATTCCCAGCTAATAAAACTGTAAAACGGGACCATCAGGACTTCCCTGGTGGTCCGGTGGCTAAGACTCCACGCTCCCAATGCAGGGAGCCAGGGTTCAATCCCTGGTTGAGGAACTAGATCCCACATGCCCACAACAACAGCAAAAAGATTGTGCATGCTACAACTAAGACCCGGTGCAGTCAATTAAACCTAAAAACAAACAAAAAAATTCTTACTCCCATTACACGTGGGAGGATTATGAGCCTGCTTCTTCCACTCCAGACAAGCTGGAATCAAAGTCTTGCGAGCTGACTGCAGCTGCTCGGTGCCCTGCATTCTTCAAGCGGTACCAGGCGGAGTTCAGCTGTGCCTGCCCCCTCACTAGGCCTGCCGGCTGCCCAGCACTGTGGCTGGACGTGCGCCAAGACACTGGGAAGCGGCCCAAGCCAGGCGCTTACACAGTGGCTCTGTGTGACCTCGGGCTCCTGAAATGGCCTGTCTCCTGGTAAGAAGAGTGCTGAGGGGCTGGGTCAGACACGGCACACCTTGAGCTGGCATCATTTCAGTGGTGGAGACAGGAGACTCCAACATTAACTATGCATTTCTGGTGGTGAATTCAAAACAAGTTAAGGCCAGGGGCGCCCAGGTGCATTTGTATCCTGTGAGCCACCATTGCCCAGTGTCAGGACGGGTGGTGGGCACAGGAGAGATGACACTGCATGAGCCCTCCTTAAGAAGGCCAGGGAACCAGAGAATGGACGGGCCCCCGGGAGGGAGCGGTAAGGAGGCCTGGCTGGCACTGGATCCCAACTCTGCCACTTGTTAGAATCCAGTAAGCTAACAGATGAAGTGTTTGGAAAACTACCAAGAGCTCTCTGAATGTTTGGACTTATTACATATTAACAAAGAGCCTGCCTTTGGCTTTCCTTGCGTCTCAGAGACAGCACAGGCTTTCGAACTGGGCTGACCTGCATTCTGTCCTCGGTCCTCTTTAGCTTCTGGAACTTAGACAAGTCATGTAACTTCCCTGATGGAGAAAGGCCTCCCAGCTCGGACTCAGTCACAGCCCTAATAGTCTCCACAAGGCCTATATATGACCCAGAATCTCTTCCTCTCTCCCGCTTGCTGGCTCTGCTCCAACTGGCCTTCTCGCTAGTTCTCTCAACATACAAAACATGCTCTGGCCTCAGGGCCTTTGCACTTGCAAGTTTTCTCTCCCAAACACTTTCTCCAGTTATCTGCAACATTGCCTCCTTGCCCCTTGGGTCTCTGCCCAGATGATGCCAATTAGGGTGATGACCATTCAGTTCAAAACAATAACTCCTATCCTTGATTTTTCTCTGTAAGATACGTCACCACCCAACATGCTCTGCGTGGTTTATAACCTGCCTCCACCCATTAGAATTTAAGATGAGGACAGGGACTTTATTTTTTTCTTTTTAATTAAAAGTAATTATTTGTTTTTTATGGGTTTTTTTTGCCCACTTCCTTTCTTTCATGCCTAGCAACACCTGGTTGGCTCACCAGGTGAAAAAAGGATCCAATCGTCTGTGTATGAAATCCCACAACGGGGCTGATACACAGCAGGCATTGTGTTAGACTCCTAGAGCTGCTGTAACAAATTACCACAAAGTTGGTGGTTAGAACAGAAACTTATTCTCACAGTTTTGGAGGAGGAAAATCCAAAATCAAGGTACCAGCTCTGGTGGAGAGCGCTTCCTCCTCTTGCAGCTTCTGGTAGCTCCAGGCGTCCCTTAGCTTGTGGCTGCCTTTCTCTAATTTCTACCTTTCTGTGGCCCCCTTCCTCCCTGCGTGTCTCTGAGCCTAAGGACACTTGTCGTTGGACTTAAGGGCCACTTGGATAATCCAGGATAAGTTATCTTGAGATACTTAACTCATATCTGTGAAGACCTTTTCCCAAACATCACAGTGATAGGTTCCAGGGTTTAGGACACGGGCGTATCTTTTCGGGGACCAGTATTCAGTAATTACCGNGGAATCAAAGTCTTGCGAGCTGACTGCAGCTGCTCGGTGCCCTGCATTCTTCAAGCGGTACCAGGCGGAGTTCAGCTGTGCCTGCCCCCTCACTAGGCCTGCCGGCTGCCCAGCACTGTGGCTGGACGTGCGCCAAGACACTGGGAAGCGGCCCAAGCCAGGCGCTTACACAGTGGCTCTGTGTGACCTCGGGCTCCTGAAATGGCCTGTCTCCTGGTAAGAAGAGTGCTGAGGGGCTGGGTCAGACACGGCACACCTTGAGCTGGCATCATTTCAGTGGTGGAGACAGGAGACTCCAACATTAACTATGCATTTCTGGTGGTGAATTCAAAACAAGTTAAGGCCAGGGGCGCCCAGGTGCATTTGTATCCTGTGAGCCACCATTGCCCAGTGTCAGGACGGGTGGTGGGCACAGGAGAGATGACACTGCATGAGCCCTCCTTAAGAAGGCCAGGGAACCAGAGAATGGACGGGCCCCCGGGAGGGAGCGGTAAGGAGGCCTGGCTGGCACTGGATCCCAACTCTGCCACTTGTTAGAATCCAGTAAGCTAACAGATGAAGTGTTTGGAAAACTACCAAGAGCTCTCTGAATGTTTGGACTTATTACATATTAACAAAGAGCCTGCCTTTGGCTTTCCTTGCGTCTCAGAGACAGCACAGGCTTTCGAACTGGGCTGACCTGCATTCTGTCCTCGGTCCTCTTTAGCTTCTGGAACTTAGACAAGTCATGTAACTTCCCTGATGGAGAAAGGCCTCCCAGCTCGGACTCAGTCACAGCCCTAATAGTCTCCACAAGGCCTATATATGACCCAGAATCTCTTCCTCTCTCCCGCTTGCTGGCTCTGCTCCAACTGGCCTTCTCGCTAGTTCTCTCAACATACAAAACATGCTCTGGCCTCAGGGCCTTTGCACTTGCAAGTTTTCTCTCCCAAACACTTTCTCCAGTTATCTGCAACATTGCCTCCTTGCCCCTTGGGTCTCTGCCCAGATGATGCCAATTAGGGTGATGACCATTCAGTTCAAAACAATAACTCCTATCCTTGATTTTTCTCTGTAAGATACGTCACCACCCAACATGCTCTGCGTGGTTTATAACCTGCCTCCACCCATTAGAATTTAAGATGAGGACAGGGACTTTATTTTTTTCTTTTTAATTAAAAGTAATTATTTGTTTTTTATGGGTTTTTTTTGCCCACTTCCTTTCTTTCATGCCTAGCAACACCTGGTTGGCTCACCAGGTGAAAAAAGGATCCAATCGTCTGTGTATGAAATCCCACAACGGGGCTGATACACAGCAGGCATTGTGTTAGACTCCTAGAGCTGCTGTAACAAATTACCACAAAGTTGGTGGTTAGAACAGAAACTTATTCTCACAGTTTTGGAGGAGGAAAATCCAAAATCAAGGTACCAGCTCTGGTGGAGAGCGCTTCCTCCTCTTGCAGCTTCTGGTAGCTCCAGGCGTCCCTTAGCTTGTGGCTGCCTTTCTCTAATTTCTACCTTTCTGTGGCCCCCTTCCTCCCTGCGTGTCTCTGAGCCTAAGGACACTTGTCGTTGGACTTAAGGGCCACTTGGATAATCCAGGATAAGTTATCTTGAGATACTTAACTCATATCTGTGAAGACCTTTTCCCAAACATCACAGTGATAGGTTCCAGGGTTTAGGACACGGGCGTATCTTTTCGGGGACCAGTATTCAGTAATTACCGAATGAACTACCAGCATTCATATCAATAGGAAACAAGGACACAGAAGAGTCTATGAATTAAAAGTGTGGGGGGGGGGGGGGGAATAACATCGTCTCATTTAGTCCTGCTGCTGCTGCTGCTGTCACTTCAGTCGTGTCTGACTCTCTGTGACCCCACAGTATGCAGCCCACCAGGCTCCCCCGTCCCTGGGATTCTCCAGGCAAGAACACTGGGGTGGGTTGCCATTTGCTTGTCCACATTTAGTCTGACGCCCCATTAGAGCAGATTCTATCCTCATTTACTTCATTGGTGACTCAGATGGTAAAGTATCTACCTGCAGTGCAGGAGACTCAGGTTCAATCCCTGGGTCAGGAAAATCCCCCAGAGAAGGGAACAGCAACACACTCCAGGATTCTTGCCCAGAGAATCCATGGACAGAGGAGCCTGGTGGGCTACAACCCCAGGCCATGGGGTTGCAAAGAGTCAGACACAACTGAGCAACTAACACACAACATCCTCATTTACAAGCAAGGAACAGTGCGCAGTGATGAACCGACCTGAGAGCAGGAGCTTCCACCCCAAGAGCCATAGAGGTATCCACCCCAGGGTGACAGGCGGCATCCCAGATAAGGAAGACAGTCGACCAGCTCCAGCCACCGCTGTCCCAGCACCGAGGCCACGGACCAGGCCCAGATCTGCCCAGCGGTAGGCTCTAGGGATCCTCAAGTGGGCTGCACAGCAGTGAGCAACACAGCCCAATCATCCTCATTTCATCTCTCAACAGAGAGATGGCAGATGCTCTCAACAGAGAGATGGCAGATGCTCTCAACAGAGGGCAGGCAGATCTTAATTTTCAGCTAAGTCTAGCAGCCCAGAGGTTGCACAGTAAATTAGTGACACAATTCAGACTTGAATCCAGGTGTGATGCCTTCCAAACAGTGGCTCTTCCATGTTCTCTAGCCTCCTTACAACCAGAAAACTTAACAGAAACCAGCCACATACCAAGTGAGCACAGAGCCTACCTTCAGAATTCACAACCACCTTGTCACTGGGTGGCAGGCAGAAGCCTCACCAGCCACCCCCTCCCAAGTTCCAGGAAATTGCTTTGGAGGGGATATATAGACCCTGCAGATCTTGATGGGATAGCTATTATTTAACCTCTTGCTACCAGTCTTTTTTTTTTTAAGGATATGATGTTCTATAATCATTGTTGGTGGTGCTGGGTCTTCATTGCTGCACGGGCTTTGCTCTAGCTGCAGTGAGTAGGGGCTGTTCTCCAGCTGCAATGCAAGAGCTTCTTATTGCAACGGCCTCTTGTTGCAGTGCACCAGCTCCAGGTTGCTTGGACTTCAGCAGTTGTGGTTACCGGGCTCTAGAGCACAGGCTCAATAGTTGTGGGGCACGGCCTTAGCTGCTCTGTGGCATGTGGGATCTTCCTGGACCAGGGATCAAACCCACGTCTCCCGCATTGGCAGGCAGACTGCCACTGAGCCACCAGCGAAGCTCTTCTTGCTACCAGTCTTAGGGTAGGACTTTCTAAGATAAAAACACAAGTTTGGGAAATGAAAGACCAGTCTTCACTACCTACCATCTTTGACTTGGGCAAGCTACTTAATTAAGCCTCTTTCCTTGAGTTTCCCTGGTGGCTCAGACAGCAGAGAATCTGCCCACAGTGCAGGAAACCTGGGTTTGACCCCCGGGTTGGGAAGATTCTCTCTCTGGAAGGCATGGCAACACGCCAGTATTCTTGCTTGGAGAATCCCCATGGACAAAGGAGCCTCATTAGTAAGTTCAGGATTCCACATCTTTGGAGTGAGATAATGCATAAATGGTGTGCAGACCATTCTGAGGGCTTAGCCCTGAATACAAGATTTCTACAGATCCAGGAACACTTGATCTTTGTTGTGTAGGTTAGGTGAGCTACCTGAGACAACTTCAATGAAGCTTTCAACTATCACAGATCTATATGATCTGCCCTTTAACTGTTAGAAAAGATAAGATTAGAAATCAGCTCTGATAATAGTGTAGGCTGTTAGGTTTTGAGGTGAAGATGCCATCTCAAAGAAGTCTCCAAGATGGCAGATCCCATATGGTCATTTACAGGAGGGATGGTAAAGAATGTGAAAAGCAGACACAGCTTCGCAGTGACTGGCTGTGGTGGTTCTGGCAGAGCAGCAGTAGTTTCAAACTCACTGCGGGTGGGAGAAGCTGCCTACTGCAGAAGATCGTTGTTGTTTGTTAACCTAAGTTTTCAGTGTGAAGAATCACAAGACCTTAGCAGCATAACACGGTAGAATTTGGAGCCATTTTATAGAAAAACCCAAACAAACTTTTTGCTCAACCCAATATAACTGCACGATCTTGATTAAGTCACTTAACTCCCCAGGTCTGTTTCAACAAAATGGGGCCTCTTCTACCAAACCCGAGCTGTACAGTACAGGAAGTGTACCTGGACTCCTCAGCACAGTCCTGGCAGTATGTGTTCAGCAGTTCCTTCCAAAAACCCAGCACTTGCACAAATACGCATGCAAATTTTGGCAGGTCATTAATGCTCACAGGATTCCTTTGAGACGCAGATAAGACACTAAATATGAAACTGTCCTGTATATTGTATAATGCTTTATGAATACAGGAATTAAGTAACTCAATTTAAACATCAATAACTAATGCATCAGGAAATAGTATCTCATGACACATGGGAAATTACATACAGTATTCCTGTTCACAGATGCTCCCCAACAAGAATAAGAAGACAAATCTGACTCCAAAGAAGATCCTTTATTAAGAACTACTTAAAACATTTCAGTCCTTGATTCAAAAAACTTCAACTCACGTGACTGGCCAATGGCTGAACTAGGTAAAGGCTTCATGGCGGCAGAACACCCCCTACAATGACATCAAAATAAGCTCCTGAGTAGTGTCAAGTGTGAATATACTCAGGGTCTCTGTCCCATCTTTTTCAGGGTTCGGTTAAGCTGGAAGGGAAGGAAAAGCAAAGTCAGATATCGGCTTTTTCACCAAACCTTTTCCTACGGTGTGCATGATCACCAGGCCACACCCTCGAGCCACCCCCCTGACGTAGACACGTCACAGCGTCCACTATCACAGCATCACTACTAACACAGCGCCTACTATCACAGTGTTGGGTCCTCCACCCGACACTATCATAGTGCCGCACAGTTCGTGCAGCTTGTTCTATCTGCCTTTCACACTGAACACACACGTTATACTGCTCTAATCATTTTACAGACAGGAAAGGGCCTCAGGGGGGCTAGACTTGCCAGGACTGTGTTACTGTCCTGCAGGAGGAGACCAGTAGCATGGCCCACAGCACAGGAGTGACCTCTGCTGGACGACTCAAAGCACCAGGACGCTGTGGCTCTAGCTATGGGCACAAAGAGTGACCCACAAGGCCTCTCTGAGGGCAGGGTGTGGAATACACCAAGTCTGTCAAAACAGAGCTTCAAGGTACCTGGCTGCAAAGACTGGCCAGACCTGTCTAAGATGAAGAGTAACTAACTGCCAGATGGGGAGGGACGGGTAAGAGCAGGCAGTGAATCCACCCATATTAGGAAATAACAGGGAGGGAGGCGCCAGCCGGCCACCCACAGAGAGAGATCTTGGGAAGAGATGCTCCAAAGAAGGCTGACGCAGCAACTCCTACAGGCCCAGCCCCACCCCCTCGGACCCCAGGGAGCCAGCCAGTCTAGCTCAGAAACTTCAAAGGCCAATTTCAGGCTTTCTTGAAAATAGAAATGAGAAATAAAACACTTAAAAACGCCCCACTCCATTCCCAACTCCTGTCTCCAGCCCCCACACCACTCTCCACACCTCTCACCTCTTCAAATTTGTGAATCTGCCTAATGAAGAAATCCCCATAGCGCCGGGCGACCTTGGTGTCTGCGATGTGGATCATGTCCTGTAGGAAAAGCAACCACAGAGGAGCAGTGAGGAGGAGTCACTGATGGACTCTGCAGATACCAGTGGTGCTAAGCGCCGGGTAAACCCCTATCTACGGGGAGCATTAACAGCTAGGTGCTGCTCTTTACAGATGCTGAGTTTCACTTGACGTTAACTCATTTATTTTCTGGTCTTTTTAATGAACATGAATCTGTTGGCAATAGTAACATTTAAAACATAGCATTTTATTCTCATATACTGTTTATAAGTTCCAAATTAGTTTAGATTTTAAATGATTGTTTAGCTCAAAGTATTTTGTTGAGCACGTTTATTTGTAAATTCCTACATAATCTAGGTTAGGACCAGAACTTCCTGAATCTCTTGATTTTTTTCAAGTCAAAAATGAAAAAAAAAAAAAAAAAGAACTTGCTAACTCTTGGAAGAAGACAATCCAGAGATGGCTGGGACTGGTTCGTCTGCTCACAAAGTAAGTTTTGTGTTGACTGGTTATTTTTGTTGGAACATGGGTCTAAGAGTTAATTTTAAAAAGCAGTTGTTATATTCACATATATAGAAAACAGACTTGTGGTTGCCAAGGGAGAGGGGGGTATGGGAGGGATGGATGGGGAGTGTGGAATTAGCAGATGTAAACTATTATATCCAGGATGGATAAACAACAAGGTCCTACTGGGCAGCACAGGGAACTATATGCAACATTCCGCGATAAACCATAATGGAAAAGAATACGAAAAACAATATATACATATGCGTAACTGAATCTGCTGTACAGCACAGATTAACACAACATCACAACACAGGAAATCAACTATCCTTAAATACACTGTACTTTCTGAAAGCAACCAAAAACATAGGATTTTTTTTTAAAACTGCCTCATAGCAGCAAAGAGCTGACAAGAGAATTAAGAATCATTTAAGAGAAAACAAACCATTCTGCGAGCAAAACACAGAAGCCCCTTCTGCATTGAGGGGATTTGCTAATCCTAGAAAACCTGGGCAGAAGGCCAGTCTAACAGAAGACCATCCTTGTAACGCTGAGATCCTAAAAAGCTGGGTCCTCAGCTACAGGTGATCCAGAAGTGAACTGCCATCCCACTCCTGACACCAAGCAAAGCCTGCCAAGGGTGGGGGAAGAAGCATAAAAGAGACTCCTCTCTGAGACATATCCTTCTGACAGTCTACCGCCTGGCCTCGTCACCCAGCTGCTCCCAGGAACCTCAGTCTGGTGAGTTCAGTCTACGGTGGTCCCAGACCAAGAATATTCTAAGGCACCTTGTGGAGGCAAAAGCAAATTCCCTTCACAGGAACAGATGTTCATCCTTGGCGTCAAAGAATATCAACAAATATTTTTTCAAGGACAATAAATCATATGTAGTAAACAATAATAATAATAACCAAGCACATATGGACACACTGTACCATTAATTTTTTTTTTCTTTTTAAAAGAGAAAGCTAGAAATAGAGCTGGAGAGATAGAAGAACAGGTACAGAATGTTTTTAATCAAAAGTATCCAGAATAGAGGAGACAAAAAGATGGAAGAAANGGAGCCAGCCAGTCTAGCTCAGAAACTTCAAAGGCCAATTTCAGGCTTTCTTGAAAATAGAAATGAGAAATAAAACACTTAAAAACGCCCCACTCCATTCCCAACTCCTGTCTCCAGCCCCCACACCACTCTCCACACCTCTCACCTCTTCAAATTTGTGAATCTGCCTAATGAAGAAATCCCCATAGCGCCGGGCGACCTTGGTGTCTGCGATGTGGATCATGTCCTGTAGGAAAAGCAACCACAGAGGAGCAGTGAGGAGGAGTCACTGATGGACTCTGCAGATACCAGTGGTGCTAAGCGCCGGGTAAACCCCTATCTACGGGGAGCATTAACAGCTAGGTGCTGCTCTTTACAGATGCTGAGTTTCACTTGACGTTAACTCATTTATTTTCTGGTCTTTTTAATGAACATGAATCTGTTGGCAATAGTAACATTTAAAACATAGCATTTTATTCTCATATACTGTTTATAAGTTCCAAATTAGTTTAGATTTTAAATGATTGTTTAGCTCAAAGTATTTTGTTGAGCACGTTTATTTGTAAATTCCTACATAATCTAGGTTAGGACCAGAACTTCCTGAATCTCTTGATTTTTTTCAAGTCAAAAATGAAAAAAAAAAAAAAAAGAACTTGCTAACTCTTGGAAGAAGACAATCCAGAGATGGCTGGGACTGGTTCGTCTGCTCACAAAGTAAGTTTTGTGTTGACTGGTTATTTTTGTTGGAACATGGGTCTAAGAGTTAATTTTAAAAAGCAGTTGTTATATTCACATATATAGAAAACAGACTTGTGGTTGCCAAGGGAGAGGGGGGTATGGGAGGGATGGATGGGGAGTGTGGAATTAGCAGATGTAAACTATTATATCCAGGATGGATAAACAACAAGGTCCTACTGGGCAGCACAGGGAACTATATGCAACATTCCGCGATAAACCATAATGGAAAAGAATACGAAAAACAATATATACATATGCGTAACTGAATCTGCTGTACAGCACAGATTAACACAACATCACAACACAGGAAATCAACTATCCTTAAATACACTGTACTTTCTGAAAGCAACCAAAAACATAGGATTTTTTTTTAAAACTGCCTCATAGCAGCAAAGAGCTGACAAGAGAATTAAGAATCATTTAAGAGAAAACAAACCATTCTGCGAGCAAAACACAGAAGCCCCTTCTGCATTGAGGGGATTTGCTAATCCTAGAAAACCTGGGCAGAAGGCCAGTCTAACAGAAGACCATCCTTGTAACGCTGAGATCCTAAAAAGCTGGGTCCTCAGCTACAGGTGATCCAGAAGTGAACTGCCATCCCACTCCTGACACCAAGCAAAGCCTGCCAAGGGTGGGGGAAGAAGCATAAAAGAGACTCCTCTCTGAGACATATCCTTCTGACAGTCTACCGCCTGGCCTCGTCACCCAGCTGCTCCCAGGAACCTCAGTCTGGTGAGTTCAGTCTACGGTGGTCCCAGACCAAGAATATTCTAAGGCACCTTGTGGAGGCAAAAGCAAATTCCCTTCACAGGAACAGATGTTCATCCTTGGCGTCAAAGAATATCAACAAATATTTTTTCAAGGACAATAAATCATATGTAGTAAACAATAATAATAATAACCAAGCACATATGGACACACTGTACCATTAATTTTTTTTTTCTTTTTAAAAGAGAAAGCTAGAAATAGAGCTGGAGAGATAGAAGAACAGGTACAGAATGTTTTTAATCAAAAGTATCCAGAATAGAGGAGACAAAAAGATGGAAGAAAGGTTTAAGAGACATGAAGGATAGAGGTCTAACATTGATTAAGGAATTCCAGAAGGAGAATTGAACAGAAACAATACCTAAGACTTACTGGCTGAGAATATTCCAGAAGAGATGAAAGATACTGATCCACTAACTTTTAACAGATTCTTTAAGTCTTTATCAGGGTTCCAAACATATCTGAATACAATGTTTTCTTGGGAGTTCCCTGGTGGCCTAGAGGTTAGGATTCTGGATTTTCACTGTCATGACCCAGATTCAATCCCTGGTTAGAGAATTGAGATACCACGAGCCCAAAAAGGAAAGAGGAGGGGGAAAAAGAATGTTTCATTCATTTTTGAGTATTATGTACATGGTGCAGACAAACAGGGGGGAGGTGATATTTCATGCAAAGAACAATTTGAAAAGTCCAGCATATTTTAAGTCTGGAAAAACTCACTTAAAACAATTTAGGGAAAAAAAAAAACAAACTCACAAGTACATTAAAATGTTCAGCTTGAAGGCAAACTCTAACAGGGAGGGACTACCCTGGCGTCCAGTGGATAAGAATGTGCCTTGCAGGGCTGGGCACACAGGTTTGATTCCTGGTCTGGGAATTAAGATCCCACAACCCGCAGAGCAGCGGGGCCCACACACCCCAACTACTGAGCCTGTGTGCTCCAGAGCACCCCACACCACAGCTAGAAAGAAGCCCACGAGCCATAGCAGAAGATCCTACATGACGCAAGGAAGGTCCTACGGTCTGCAACTGAGACCTGCAGTAGCCAAATAAATTAATAAATATTAAAAAACAAACACTAACAATATTCCTCAAACTGCCTTTCTCTATGCACTATATTGCTTGTGCAACTTTCCAGAAATGACTCTTTGCATATTCAAGCATATGTATCATTAAAAAAAAACTTAAATGGACGAACAACAGCCACTCTATAAAATCATATGTGTACTGTTCAACTGCCAAAACTACCCAAATGTCCACCAGCAGAAGAATGGAAACACTGCAGTCAATAATTGCAGTAGATGTTAGACCACCACAGAACAGGCATGACTGAACTAACTACTGCTACATGTGACAACGCTGGATGGTGATTTCTCTCAAATATAATGTCGAGCCAAAGAAGTCAGACAGGAAAGAGCACATCCTGTGTAATTCCCTTAAAAGAAGTTCAAGATCAGCTAGCACCAAGCTAGGGTGGTACAAGTCAGGACAATGGCTTCCTATCCAGTAAGGTACTCCCAACAGTCTACAAAGCATCATCCCCCTTTCCTCTCCCACCCCAGCCTCCTCTCTGGCTACTCCAACCACACTGCAGCCGTCTGGGCTCGCTCTGGCCTCAGTGCTTTTGCTCTAATTGCTCCCCCTGCCTGGAATGCTCTTCCTCCAGGTATCTGCTTGCTAATTTCTGCACTTCCTTCAAGGCTCAGCTGCAAGTTCACTTTCCCAACAAAGTCTATCCTGATTGTCTTATTTAACACTGCGACCTGTGGCTTCTATCACCACCAATCTGACTTACTCCACAGCCAAGTGGCAACATCTAAATTATTACATGGTTTGCTTAATGGTAATGTTTACCACCTACTTTTTAAACACTAGAATACCAGCACAAGGGCAGAAATCTTTGTTGATTTTGTTCAATATAAACCATGAGCAGCAACCTGAGAACCCAGCCTGGCGGGGTGGGGCGGGGCCAGCCATACCTTATCGATATAGAAGTCAACCTCGGAGGCTGACTGAAATTCTCCATCTAGGGCGGAGATACCACTGGTCCACACCAGGTTCTTCATTTTGTGTTTGAAGACAAGAAGCTGGATTCGGAACTCCTGCTCGGTGAGGTCCAGGAAGCCGGCCAGCTTGGCCACGGGCATGGTGGTGTAGAGCTTGAGGAAGCTGCGGATGGTCGAGAGCTGGGCCTGCTGCTGCACCTCGTCAGAAAACACCTTCAGCTGCTGCAGGAAGGGCTCCTTGTGGTAATTGGGGTGCACGTTGTCATAGTTGGGCACTACCGGCGACAGGAATTTGGGGCAGGAGTAGCTGAAAAGTTCCTCGTAGACCTGCGGGTCACCTTTCTGCATGCGCAGCATCTTGTCCCCGTATTTCTCACGCAGCTGGAGGTGAATGCTCTCGTCGATACGCATGGGGTACATGGTGAGGGCGATGGCCAGCAGCGCGTGCATCTGCTCATTCTGCTTGTTGATCTGGGGTTCGGGGGAGAGACTGCTGCAGGGTCCCATGAAAAGGACCCTGTACCCTCCCACTCTCTGTTCAGACCTCCTGACTTCTCCCTTTGTCTTACACCCAGCAGCTGAGTTTTCCAGTGTCTCTCCTAATCCTCCCTCTAGTTCCACCAAACTTCCGGTCTGGTTCCAGGTCCTCCCTGTCTCCTGGATTCTTTACTGGTACCCCCGTCTCTGTCTCACAGTCCACCCTATGTACCGAGACAGGTCAATCCTACACCAGTTATGATCAAGTCACCTAGAAATATTTTTTTTTGAAAAATATTTTAGTTCTTATAATATCTAGAAATCTTTGATAGTACTTAATGCCTGTAGAATATAGATTAAATACTTTAGCTGACTAGTAAAGGTTATCCCAAAATCTAACACCCCAGTCTGGTTGTTCTTCTGCCTTTCAGTCCAACTGGTTTAGCGTGCTGCTACACAGTCACACTTCCAAGTCTCAACACCTCTGCTTTATTTAGAAACCTCCCCCCAATTCTGGCTTCCCAGATGGCTCAGCGTCAAGAATCTGCCTGCCGACGTGGGTTTGATCCCTGGATCAGGAAGATCCCCTGGAGAAGGAAATGGCACCCCACTCCAGTACTCTTGCCTGGAATATCCGACGAGCAGAGGAGCCTCGCCGGCTACAGTCAACGGGGTCTCAAAGAGACCTATGACTGAGTGACTGAGCACACACTTGTGTTTCAATCACTCACATCATCATTCCAATTCTAGGCTTGTTTTGGATCCATTGTCCTCCAGGCAAACTGCTTGAGTGCAGTACCCGTATCTAACTGATTTTAAGTAGCCACAGCCCAGTGAACACCCTAGGTACTGCTGGGGGATAAAAGTTAAAGAGAAGATACTACTGTCCTGATCATCAAGGTGTTAATGATCCAAAGTAATGTGTATAACAAAAGAAACTCGGCATAGGCTAGCCATTAAGAAATCATCCTACTGAAAAAGCAGGCAAAATAGCATAATTTTGGTTTACCCAAAAACTGTTGGCACTGGTCTGTCAGCTGTCAGAGGCCTCCTTACCATCTCATATTTGTATGTGGTCCTCTGGAACATGCTCTTGGTCCTCTGGATGTAGAGGAGGATGTTGGCAAAGACCCGGATGGCATCCTGGTAGCGACGCATCATCAAATATGCAAAACCGACATAATAGTATGTGGTAACCTGGCACTCAGGCACACGGGAATACATGCTCTGTGGAAGGAGGCAGAAGCAGCATCCGTGAGTCTTAAGACCAACTCATCCCAGCTGGGATGTAAACATCGGCAGGGCCAGTGTTAACCAAAGCAGAAGCGTCACGAGATCCCTGCAGAGTCCCTGAACTACTGGAGCTGGAGGCTCCAAGTAGATTGTACCACTAACTGATTATGTGACCTGAAGACTCCATTTCTTTGCCTGTAAGAGAAAGCCTGGACCAGGTGACCCTAAAATTTCTTTCAACTCTAAAATCCTCTACACCTCACTTGTACATTCTTTCTTGCTTTTCCAAATAAGCCCTATAAAAGAACAGACTGATAAGATACATACATCAAACAAAAAAGGTATCATGTTTCTATGGGGAGGCAAACAACCACTGCTAACATACCTTTTCTCTCCCACCTCAGAACTTTTTAAGTATTTTGTTAAATCTTCGGTGAAAGCCGAAAGGTAAAAATCTGCCTAATCATTCTGATTTGAAAATAGTATCAATAGGAATGGTGAATATCCAAGGCATTATTAAGCATCAAAGAGAAAATCACCCTGTCCAGACTCAGGTTTTCCCTGCAGTAGTTTTCCAATTCTTGTCTCAGTGTTCCCTGGGGAGGATTCCTCATTTTTTCTCCTTGAAATCTGTCTTAATAGATCAGATGTTCTCTTAAGGCCCTGCAAATGTGGGCCTGAGGAAACAGGGAATTACCTTCTTGTTCAGTTCGATGTTCTCTAGCACCTTGATGGCCTGGTAGTAATCCCCCAACAGGGAGTGCAGTCGCAGAAGGCCCACCAGGCTGAAGTAGCCGAGCATCTTGTAGAGGGAATGCCGTCCGTACTCCCCGGCCACACTCTCCGGGTCGCCTGAGAGACAGACAGACAGTGTACACTTCAGGAGAGGCTGGGAACAAGGGAAGACCTGAACCTTCAATGTCACTCAGTAAACTCTTAACCTACTGCCAGTCTCCAAAGCAAAAGGAAATAACTCTGCCTTTGAATGAACAGGAAGAAGCACGCCTGCCTTATGCTAATCTTATATTCACCAGTTATGTCACCTGGTGTGTGTGTGTGGGGGTGGTGCCAGTCCCCTCACACAACTGAGAACACAAAAGGACCCCTCTCATCAATAAGAGCTCCTCACTAAGGCCCCTCCTTTCAGGATGTCCATGAGACCAAAGCTATCTTTCTAATAACACTAAGATATTCTCACTGAGTTGACATTTGCACTGATGGTACAGGGACAATGTGGGTAAAACCCCCGACAACTTAGCATCAATCAGACAGTGGCACCAGACTCTACTATCATCACTGTATTCTTTACCACCGCTCACCTGCAATGGAAGAACTAGCCGCTCTTTTTCCACAAAACCCCACTGTTACTTAAAAGAATAACATATACAAACTATGACTATTCAGACATGGGTATTTAGCAGATACTTTCTCAAACTTGAGTGCAATGAACTTGTTAAGATACCAATGTCTGTTAAGTATCAATGAACCTATTTATCAACTTTTAAGTAAAGATTAGAACTTCATAAAACTTCTATCTGCTACTATGATCAACAGCTTTCCAAAATAAGGACTTATCTGATGAGGCTGATGGTCAAAGTAACAGATGTGGTTTCAAAAAACTATAATAAAATGTGTCAACTTTCAGAAAATCTTGCTAGCTCATTTTACAAAATCATGCATGGATAAAAGAATTCATTCAGGCTGCGGGAGAGACTAGTAAACCTTAACATAACAAAGTAAAAGTTTACTGATAAAGTTTCAGATTCCAAACTGCAACTAACCTATAGAAACTACCATGGTCAAGTTCTGGTATAGAATGAGAAAAGAGCTAGGCTATGCAAAAAGGCTGTTAAACAAAGTTTCTCTTCCCTGTCCCAATTAAATATCTGTGTGAGGCCAGAGTCCCCTCAGATACATCAACCAGAGCAGCGTCTTGCCACAAACTGAGGGAAGAGGCAGAAGACTCCTCCAGCACTCTTCCACAAAGTCACATTTAAAGAGGTTTGCAAAACCACTCTTCTCACTGGAACAAAATGCTTATAGAGATAAACTTTGGGATTCTTAATTTTTTAGAGTGTCAAGTGGTCCTCACACCAAAATGTTTGAGAAGTGCTCATCTAAACAAAGGCCCTGGAGAGGCCGCAGCAGAATTGTTTACAAATGCAGCTCTTACGAAGTACTGGCTCATTCTGTCAGCCAACACATGGCCAAGCCCAGCAGCCTCCAAATCAGCAGTCAGCTCCTATTCACCCCCAGACACCAGAGGGGCAGCCCGTCCACCCAAGAGACGGCCGCTCCTCCTACCCACGCCACCATGCCTGAGGAACCAACGGCGGGCAGTGCTCACCTCCGCTCGTGTACACCTCCAGCTGGCGGTTGATGTTGGACTTGTCCACTAGGGAGTGAAGGACATTGAGGACGCTGTGGACATTCCAGATTTTGGGATTGGAGCGAAGGAAGTCGATCTCTTCCTCTGACTTCTTGGCGGTCTTACAGCGGTACTGACTAAACGACTGAAACTGTTGAGGGAGAGGGAATGACGTGGCAGGGGCATCAAACCCAGAGGGACAACACGGCGCTCCTGCCACCGCTTCTTCCGTGACAGTGATCTGCGCGCTCACTGCTGGCTCTGTGAAAGCCGTCTGTGATTAAGCTGTGAATTTTGTTCATTGCTATATTATTTATTCCACAGCGAAGTAAATATCTCTAAAATGACAAGTAGTGGGAAAAAGAAAACGTTCAAGGTGGAGTCAAACACAGCCTAAGTCACTTACTGCCTCTGGACATCACAGTGCTGGCCTCTAGAAGCTAAGTTCTAGATGACCTAAGATCACTCCTCAACTTTAAAACATCATCTTCCTCTAAGAAGGCAGGAGAAAACGTTTCTAAATCTACAATAAACAAAGAATAGTATCCAGAATGTAGAAGGAATTCTCATTAAGCCAAAAAGATGAAGATCATCCAACAGAAAAACAAGCAAAGAATACTGATAATTACTTTGAACAGGCCTGGTTAATTAGTAGAGAAAATGCTCAATCTTTTCAGAGAAACATAAATTAAAATGATTACCACTTCTTTCCTATCAAATTGACAAAAATTAGACCAATAACATCCAATACAGAAAACTTGCTTTCTAATACTGATAGTAGTAGTATAACTTGACACAGCCTTTTGAGGGTAGTAATTACTATTCATTAAAATTCCAAGTGACAAAAATGTTTTATTTCTTGATTGTGGTTGTGTATATGTTCATCAGATCTCAAGTATATTCTTAAATTGGTATATTTTATTGCGTGCAATTTATGACTCTATAAACCTGATTTAAAACAATTTAAGAAGCAAATATCCTTCAGCCAACAACTCTACTTCCAGTCATCTCCAGAAACAGACTTATGTGTAGCACACAGACCACAAGAGTGGGACATCATGCGGATGGCACAAAAGAATAAGGCAGGCCTTTATACGCTGATTATCTTTGCAGATACTAATTGATATCTCTGCAAAGGCAAGGCAGCAAGATACTTTCACTTAATCCGCAGTTAAAAAAAACTCAGTAATAACAAATTCATATATTACTATATCAATACAAATAAATGAAAGTGGTGGGGAATAAAGAGAAAAAAAAACATTTCTTTTTAAAAGGAACAAGTGGTGGGGAGGAACCACTCATCCCATGAGGTATATAGCTGGCATTTTCTTAAGCGGCTTATAGCACTCTCACTTCTAACAAAGACTGCTTGGAGGAATCACACCTAGCCCATAGGTGTGATTATTCTTTGTTAGAAGTGAGAAGCTTAAACCCGTTAACAGAGCACCAGTTAAGCCCAGGGAATTAGGATTATCTTTAGTCGGATGAAGAACCTTAGCACAGACTCTGACTTGCTGTGAACCAACAGGATGGCCAACCTTCTAAAATTTTGCCAAGTAACAAGCCAAGGGACGGCCTTCCCTAGTGGTCCAATGGCTAAGACTCCATGCTCCCAAAGCAGGGGGCCTGGATTTGATCCTTGGTCAGAGAACTAGATCCCACATGCCTCAACTAAGAGTTCGCATGCCACAGTGAAGATCCCATGAACTGCAACTAACAGCAGGTAAAACCAAATAAATAAATTACAAACAGCAACAAAACAAGCCAAGGAGCCAGAGAAGGCAAACAGGGCCAGCGTGCTTTGTGGCCCTCACTGGCCACAGGCACTGAAGCCTGTCTTGAGCAAGAAGCCTCTTTCTCAATGGGCCCTAAGAAGGTCTCCTCAGCTCTCCAATCACAACGCGTCAGCACTTTGTATTTAGAGTCTCTTTGATCCATGGAGTTCAAATAAGAGCTTTATCAACAAACTGATTTTTCCTGAAATACCCAGTAAGAGCTATGTTATCTCAGTAAAACGCAAGAAAAAAATTTTCCCCCAAGTTCAACTTCCTTTTTTTAGTAACAGTACTCTTAGGTAATATTTCCCCTTTGATAAAAATGTCCTGTTTTACTCTATTCCAGAATACACTCACATCACCACCACCACAATCAAGATATAAACACTTCCGGACCCATAGGTGACGCAAGTGAGGCTCAGAAAGCTGAAAAAACATGTCACTGCTACAGAGCCACCAGCTGGCCACACCCCGCCAAGACCCCACTTCTAGCTGACTCCAAAGCCTAGGAAACCTGTATTCTTCCTATCAGACCACCTCTCAAGGTCAGGCAAGAAAGTGTTAGAAGTCTGGAGCTCAACTCTCCTGACTCCCAAGTTCAGAACGGAGCTCTCAGACCTCACTGAATTCTTCAGAAAACCATGACATAGAGTTCAAAGTGACAAGGTTATTTCTCACTATGCTGGGATGGTTTTATATTATGTATCTTTTTCTGTGTGTGTGTAGCAGAGTTTTATTAAAGCGAAAAAGGACAGAAAAAGCTTCTGACACAGACATCAGAAAGGGGACAGAGAGTGCCCCTATATCTTTTTAATAACACAAACAACAGTTAACAGCTGTTCTTTGTTTGGACCAGTTATTGAATATTTCAAATTAAGCCAAGGCTGACCAGCTACCTGGTAGATGAACTCATCGATGATGTCCCAGAGCCACTGGTTGGGGAGTTCAAGGGGAGCAGGACCATCAGCATCTGTGCAGAAGACCACAGAAAAGTCAGACTCAAGTCAATGACTATGCCCATTCAGCAAGGTTATAGAACACAATTTTTAATTTCTCTCTTAAAAGGACTATGAACCTCAAGACCTCCCCTCTTCCCACCTGCATGTTAAAATCCTGTTAAAAAGAGATGAAGACAAATATTCGGTTTCATCATAACCTCAGACTCACTAAGAATGTAGTTGAAGAGATTGCAGTAGTTGTAATACGATTCAAATCTCTGCTCCAAGGAGGGTCCCCCCTGTAAAGAAAGCAGAAGACAGGAGGACACATTTAACCTAATGGACTCTACTCACGGCGTGCCACTGACAGCTGAAGACAAATACAGCTGACCTTTGAAAACATGCTGGTCAGGGGTACCAACCCTCCGGTCAAAAATCTATGTATAACAAGAGTCGGCCCTCCATACACTTGGTTTTTCCATTATCTGCTGAGTCAACTCTGTAGTATATTTACTGAAAATATCTGCATGTAAGTGGACCCACACAGTTCCAACTTGTATTGTTCAAGGGTCAAACATACATGAGAACGGATGTCTGCTCCCCACTTCTTAGCATGTAAAGAGCACTCCAGTGACAGGGAACACAGTAAGTGCTACAGCAGTTCAAAGCGATCCTGAGTATCTGACCCTAAGGGTCAAATTTTATGCCAAAAATCTTAACTGACCTTTACACACCACGCATGCACATCTGGCAAGCAGAGGAGCAAGGGGAAGGTGCTTCAGGAAAAACAGGACTAACAGAGGCAAAGAGATAAAACTGTGTATGTATGGTGCTTGAGGGCTGGGGAGTAAGGTAGACAATACTACACTGGGCTTCAGCGGGCCAGAAATGCAGGTCTTTTAGGGCCAAACAAGAATTACGCCAGGGGTTCAGCAAATCCACCATCACCTGTTTCGGTAAATAAAAAGCTCAACTGGAACACAGCTATGTATACTCACTGTCCATGGCTACTACAGAGGTGGAGAGATTCTGAAAGAGGCCCAGAATACTTACTAAACTGCCTCTGTACATAGAAGGCTGCCGACCCCTGAGCTAGACTTATACTGCTGGTAAATGAGAGCCACTGAAGATGTCTGAGCTGGGAACAACGTGACGAATGGTACACTTTTGATGGACAAGAAAGAACACTGCCTTGGAGTCTTAGTCCCACAGCTTACTAACCATGGGGTCTGACAAGGTATTTAACCTCTCTGAAAAATGAGATTATGAGGGTAAAGTGCCTAATACAGTAAACGCTCTTCCAGTGAAACCACCACCTGCCCGAGCCCAGTCAAGAAAAACTATTAGAGGCGGAGAACTTAAACTAGCCAATTGTGTTCCAGGGACAAAAATGGCATAGAGTTTAAAAACTGCCAGCAACATTTAGATACTCACACTGACTTTGGCATATATGTGCCTGTAGTATAATTCTTTGTACAAAATCAGGAAGACAGCATCTGAAAGAGATGGCAGAGGGGTGCTTTAGGAATCCACTGAACAACTAGTCAGTTTTAGCCTTTGGTGGGAAGTAACAGGATAAATATGATTTCAGAGATTAAACCACATCAAACGTCTAACACGCATACTCCAAGAATACATGCAACAAGAAAATTCATTTCCCATTTTACTCTTTCTAATTCATCTTAACCTCCTTCAGGCCCATATCCCTTCACCGTTTAGTTATTGCTGCCATCCAGTTGCTTAACCAGGACATAATAATAGCTCCAAGGAAGATAACATGACATTTAACTACTGAAACTGCACATGCAAGGGGATCTTTGATGTAGACATCCTATTTTAAGGAATTTATCCTATTGATATGATGCAACCATGAAAAAGAAAGATGTGGGGAAGCTCTTCAGATACTGATGCTGTGCAGAGTTCATATACAGGTCTGAGACTATTATCCTTAGGCCTGCTAGTAAAGCTGCTCCTTGACCAGCATCTGGGAACCCAGATTTCAGAAGGGTTCCCACCAACCTGATAGGGTTGGTGTCCTTGAACTGTCTGTGCAAACAACATGTTTTATACTGAATACCTGCTTTCCTTCTGGGAGTCTGGAATTTCAGTACATGTTGCGTTTGTAATGAGTTGCTATGGTAGACAACTATGGTCACACATGGTATCACAACTCCTTGCTCAAGGAATGAAGTACAATCCATGTGATTCCACTGGAGAGGACTGTTGGAATCTCAAACTGAGGTTCTCTCAAACTGATACTCAGATACAATACAATCTCTATCAAAATCCAAGGTGGTCCCAAAACTGACAAGCTAATCCTAAAATTAATATGGAAATTCAAGGGACACAGAAGACCCAAAGCCATTTTGAAAAACAACAAAGTTGGAGGACTTATACTTCCCAGTTTCAAAACTGTCCAAAGCCACAGCCACAGTGTGGTTGGTAAAAGATCGATGGAGTCACGTTGAGAGTCCAGAAATAAACCTCTACTACATTTACATGATTATTAATTTCCAAAAAGGGTGTCAAGACAATTTAATGGAAAAAAAAGTCTTTCCAAAAACTGGTACTGGAAAAACTGGGTATCCACATGCAAAAGAATGAGGTTGACTCTTCCTACTTTCAGTTCAGTTCAGTCACTCAGTCGTGTTCAACTCTGCAACCCCACTGAATCGCAGCACGCCAGGCCTCCCTGTCCAGCACCATCTCCCGGAGTTCACTCAGACTCATGTCCATCGAGTCCGTGATGCCACCCAGCCATCTCATTCTCTGTCGTCCCCTTCTCCTCCTGCCCTCAATCCCTCCCAGCATCAGAGTCTTTTCCAGTAAGTCATCTCTTCGCATGAGGTGGCCAAAGTACTGGAGTTTCAGCTTTAGCATCAGTCCTTCCAAAAAACACCCAGGACTGATCTCCTTCAGAATGGACTGGTTGGATCTCCTTGCAGTCCAAGGGACTCTCAAGAGTCTTCTCAAAAACCACAGTTCAAAAGCATCCATTCTTCGGCGCTCAGCCTTCTTCACAGTCCAACTCTCACATCCATACATGACCACTGGAAAAACCATAGCCTTGAGACGGACCTTTGTTGGCAAAGTAACGTCTCTTGCTTTTGAATATGCTATCTAAGTTGGTCATAACTTTCCTTTCAAGGAGTAAGCATCTTTTAATTTCGTGGCTGCAGTCACCATCTGCAGTGATTTTGGAGCCCCCAAAATAAAGTCTGACACTGTTTCCACTGTTTCCCCATCTATTTCCCATGAAGTGATGGGACTAGATGCCATGATCTTCCTAATTTACACTATATGTAAAAGACTCCATCAGAAAGTGAAATGTGAGGAGGTCAGAAAGCCCACTCTGGAGCAACTGTAATGACCCCCAAAATTACACAGGGCAAAAGAAATCAGTCAAGACAAAAATCTCACTTTCAGCATTCACCACATATGAAAAGTCTGTCCTCTTTTCATTTATTCAGCTNACTCTTCCTACTTTCAGTTCAGTTCAGTCACTCAGTCGTGTTCAACTCTGCAACCCCACTGAATCGCAGCACGCCAGGCCTCCCTGTCCAGCACCATCTCCCGGAGTTCACTCAGACTCATGTCCATCGAGTCCGTGATGCCACCCAGCCATCTCATTCTCTGTCGTCCCCTTCTCCTCCTGCCCTCAATCCCTCCCAGCATCAGAGTCTTTTCCAGTAAGTCATCTCTTCGCATGAGGTGGCCAAAGTACTGGAGTTTCAGCTTTAGCATCAGTCCTTCCAAAAAACACCCAGGACTGATCTCCTTCAGAATGGACTGGTTGGATCTCCTTGCAGTCCAAGGGACTCTCAAGAGTCTTCTCAAAAACCACAGTTCAAAAGCATCCATTCTTCGGCGCTCAGCCTTCTTCACAGTCCAACTCTCACATCCATACATGACCACTGGAAAAACCATAGCCTTGAGACGGACCTTTGTTGGCAAAGTAACGTCTCTTGCTTTTGAATATGCTATCTAAGTTGGTCATAACTTTCCTTTCAAGGAGTAAGCATCTTTTAATTTCGTGGCTGCAGTCACCATCTGCAGTGATTTTGGAGCCCCCAAAATAAAGTCTGACACTGTTTCCACTGTTTCCCCATCTATTTCCCATGAAGTGATGGGACTAGATGCCATGATCTTCCTAATTTACACTATATGTAAAAGACTCCATCAGAAAGTGAAATGTGAGGAGGTCAGAAAGCCCACTCTGGAGCAACTGTAATGACCCCCAAAATTACACAGGGCAAAAGAAATCAGTCAAGACAAAAATCTCACTTTCAGCATTCACCACATATGAAAAGTCTGTCCTCTTTTCATTTATTCAGCTTTCATTCAACAAGTTACATCTACTATGCACCAAACCCTGGGGAAATAAAATGAAGAACAAAACAGATACAGACCATTCTGAACTTTCTAATGACTTCTAGTCATAGGATCCCATCCAACAGGACACCTACCATTGCCAACCTGTGGAGCGATGGTTTCAGCCTCAGGCCAAGGTGTATTCTTGAAGAATCTTTCAGTCAACTTGGTCCAGCTGAAAACCAAACAGAAATACTCCATAAGTCCAAAACAGGAAGGATCTGTTTTAGAGATCTGTCACATTTTATAGATAAGTACCCAAGCTCAGTAAAGGGAAGAAGTCATAGAACCAGAGCCAGGGCCAGAGCCTCCAACTCTGTAACTTTCCTCAACCCAACTCTGTACCCCAACCTTTCGTAATACACTGAAACATTTCTTATACATCAATTAGGCAACCACCAAGCTCTTCAAAATCATCTCCTGCCCTTCTATCATGAACTCTGGAGTTGTATTTCACTGCTTACTGTTCCCTGACTTGAGAACTACCTTTCAGACACCCCCACACACCTCCCTCAGCTTCCCCTCTTTCCACTTCCAAGAGTGCTCTTCTCCAAACATGGCAGGAACGGTATTTGTTGCAGTTTGATGCCAAAACAGCCCTAAAGCATCCAACCCAAACAGTGATGCCCAAGACGCTTCACAACCCTATGTCCTCCTGAAGTCTTTTCTGACTATCCAGCCCTGACTGACCTGTCTCACTTTTAAAGCCTTTACACAAGGGCAGTGCCCTCAAAACTAGGATGCAATCAGGAATTCCCTGGTGGTCCAGTGGTTATGACTCAGCACTTTCACTGCCATGGCCTGGGTTTGATCCCTGGTCAGGGAACTAAGATCCCATAAGTCACATGGCATGAACAAAGCAGGGAGGAGGAGGACTAAGACAAAACAACTGAGAAGCAATCACTCAAGAGCTCTGTTCATCCTATTATGCGCTGAGAAGTCGCACAGCACAATTGAGAAATTAGGCTCTGGAGACAGACAGTGCAGGCTCAAAACTCAGAACATCCACTATGTGACTTAATCATTCTGTGCTTTGTTTACTCAACTATAAAATGAGGAAAACAACGGTGCCTACTTCACAAGGTTACTGTGAAGAGTACGTGAGTAAATACAAGAAAAGCACTCACGACACTGTCTAATTTATACTGATCATATATGTAATTACTATTATAATTAATACTGATGGTATTATTTTAGGCCTCGTACAAGTTCTGGATATAGAGCCCAATAAAATAATGTCTGTAACCCCCAAAGAATCACAGAAAACCCTAGGGCACTCTCTTTACAGAATGATTAAATATCACCCCCTTCTACAGACTGCAGCACTCAGCCAGTCTCACTCAGTAGGAGATCATTTCAGCCAACAGCCCATACCTGTTCTCATAGATGTCCTGAATCTCATAGACCTTCTGGTCAATGACATCGCTAGAGACACGACTGGCCTGTAGCTCATACACCTTCTGGTCAATTAGGTCGGAGACAGTTTTGTGGAAGTACTGGATGAAGTTTTTGATCACTTCAGGGATCACTTGATAGGTCTGCTGTTCATACTGACGTTCATAAGCCAGATCTTGCTTTGGATCTCCTAGAGATTGGATATGATAAACACTTCAAATCCGAATGTATGACGTAACAAGACGGCAAGGTCACTCGTGAAACTAAACTCATGTCTATAAAACTAGGTGTAATGCCTTTTTAAACACTCTCCATGTCACTCCCAATCCCCACTGGTCTCTTTCTTCACAACATTTTCCACTACTCATTTTATTATTAAAGTAATTTATTTGCTTACTGATTCCCCCACCAGAATCTAAAGTCTATGACAGCAAGAACCTTATCTGTCTTATACCCAGGTCTACCCTCAGAACTTGGGATGGTTATCGGGAAGGGGGTGGAACTGTGGTTAAGAGGAAGTAAGTAGTAGGCACTTGCTGCTGCTGCTAAGTCGCTTCAGTCGTGTCCGACTCTGTGCGGCCCCATAGACGGCAGCCCACCAGGCTCCCCCATCCCTGAGATTCTCCAGGCAAGAACAGTGGAGTGAGCTGCCATTTCCTTCTCCAATGCATGAAAGTGAAAAGTGAAAGTGAAGTCGCTCAGTCGTGTCTGACTCTTAGCGACCCCATGGACTGCAGCCTGCTAGGCTCCCTGTCCACGGGATTTTCCAGGCAAGAGTACTGGAGTCGGGTGCCATCGCGTTCTCCAAGTAGACACTTAGTATTTTTTAAATAACTAACCAACTGCCATTCTCTATCAATATGACAGTGCAAGCAACTAAACGTTAATTTTCACAAGATTTTCTTCTTCAGGTAATAGTTTAAACAAGGAAAACCACAGCCAGGACAACCATCCTTCCTTTGTAAAACTTTGATGTGGACCATGAAAAAAGCCTGGTTTAATAGGCTCTGTATCACACTTTGGCTGAGAGCTAATAACTGACTCCAAACCTGGATCATCAACACCTAGTTTTAAGCAGGTGCCCATCAAGGCAGCTGTGAGACATTCAAAAAGGTGCCAATCCTCAGAAGTACCCAGCTGGCCAAACTCGTAGACTCACCTGTGTGCATATCATAGTCGCCGGGATAAGCATAGGGATCGTAAGCAGCCTATTAACAAAAGAGACACAGATAAACAGTCACCAGTCTGTGAATCCAACATGCTCATTCTAGGTTCCTAGACACAAAGGCGAGTAAGACAGAAGCAGAAAATATTAAGAAGAGGTGGCAAGAATACACATAAGAACTATACAAAAAAGATCTTCACAACCCAGATAACCATGATGGTGTGATCACCCACCTAGAGTAAGACATCCTGGAATACAAAGTCAAGTGGGCCTTAGGAAGTATCATTAAGAACAAAGCTAGTGGAGGTGATGGAAATCCAGTTGAGCTATTTCAAATCCTAAAAGATGATGCTGTGAAAGTGCTGCACTCAATATGCCAGCAAATTTGGAAAACTCAGCAGTGGCCACAGGACTGGAAAAGGGCAATCTTCATTCCAATCCCAAAGAAAGGCAATGCCGAAAAAAGCTGAAACTACCACACAATTGCACTCATCTCACACACTAGTAAAATAAGCTCAAAATTCTCCAAGCCAGGCTTCAACAGTATGTGAACCATGAAGATGTTCAAGCTAGATTTAGAAAAGGCAGAGAAACCAGAGATCAGATTGCCAACATCCACTGAATCATCAAAAAAGCAAGAGAATTCCAGAAAAACATCTACTGCTTTACTGACTACACCATAGCCTTTGACTCCATGGATCACAATAAACTGGAAAATTCTGAGAGATGGGAATACCAGACCACCTGACCTGTCTCCTGAGAAATCTGTATGCAGTCAAGAAGCAACAGTTAGAACTGGACATGGAACAACAGACTGACTCCAAATAGGAAAAGAAGTATGTCAAGGCTGTATATTGTCACCCTGCTTCTTTAACTTACATGCAGAGTACATCATGTGAAATGCCAGGCTGGATGAAGCACAAGTTGGAATCAAGATTGCCAGGAAAAATATCAATAACCTCAGATATGCAGATGACACCACCCTTATGACAGAAAGTGAAGAAAAACTAAAGAGCCTCTTGATGAAAGAGGAGAATGAAAAAAACTGGCTTCAAACTCAACAATCAGAAAACAAAGATCATGGCCTCTCTAGTCTAGTCTCATCACTTCATGGTAAACAGATGGGGAAACAATGGAAATATTGAGAGACTTTTATTTTTTTGGACTCCAAAATCACTGCAGATGGTGACTGCAGCCATGAAATTAAAAGACACTTTCTTCTTGGAAGAAAAGCTATGACCAACCTAGACAGCATATTAAAAAGCAGACATTACTTTGCCAACAAAGGTCCGTCTACTTAAAGCTATAGTTTTTCCAGTAGTTATGTGTGGATATGAGTGTTGGACTATAAAGAAAGCTGAGCCCAGAAGAACTGATGCTTTCAAACCGTGGTGTTGGAGAAGATTCTTGAGAGCCCCTTGGACTTCAAGGCGGTCAAACCAGTCCATCCTAAAGGAAATCAGTGCTGAAAATTCATTGGAAGGACTGACGCTGAAGCTCCAATATTTTGGCCACCTGATGCGAAAAAATGACTCATTGAAAAAGATCCGGATGCTGGGAAAGACTGAAGACAGGAGAACGGGACGACGGAGGAGGAGACAGTTGGATGGCATCACAGAGTCGAGGGACATGAGTTTGAGCAAGCTCCGGGAGCTAGTGATGGACAAGGAGGCCTAGCGTGCTGCAGTCCATGGGGTCGCAGAGTCGGACACGACTGAGCGACTGCACTGAACTGAAAAGACACAAAGACGAACAAGACACAGTCCTCGCTTTTGAGCGACTCATGTGCCTTTGAGAAACGAGAGAATAAATAGACATGGCAATACCTCGTTAGGGCTACAATAAGGAAGAGCAAAGCACAAGAGGCTGTGGGAATCAGCGCGGTTTGACGGAACTGAGTCCAAATCATAAGAAAACACAGTTCAGTTACAGAAACACAGAACCCTTTATCTCCAGCCCCGGCCCCCGGGCTTGAAAAGAAGAGGACGAGGGGAGCGGACACACAAGTTGGGCGGCCGAGACCCGGCTGATCTGGAGTCCGGAGCTGCGAGTGGCAGCAGCATGAGTACGCGCACGCGGCGAGGCCGGCGGGGGCTCCCACAGAGGCGCGGACACCATTTCCCCTTGGGGGTCAGCATCCCAAAAGCCCTGCCCCTGTGGCGGAGACCGGCGCGCGTCAAGGACAAGTTACCTCAGACTCGTAATCATCAGCGGGATACGACATGGCTGCGGCGGCCGCGAGCCCAGCCTGCAGAAAACAGAAAAATCAGGCCTCGCCTCAGTCTGGGCGCCGGAAGTCCAACCTCCCTGGAGGCCGCCGGGAAACCGGAAGCTTTTGTAGGGCCGCCGACAAGCTGAGGTAGCCATGTTGGGAAGGGCGCAAGTAAACACCGTTAGTCTTCCTTCTTCAAATAGAGGCTCTACAAGGAAGGCGATTCTACAGTACTTGCAAAATTATATAAATAATAACGTTAAGTATTTCAGGGTAATAAAGAATGGGCAAAGTAAGAGAAACCAGAAGTAATCCCCCTCAAAGGATGGTGGACCACTTACTCGGCCGTGCTCTCGCGAGATGGGTCATTTGGCTATGGGGGCGTGAATGTGGATTTAGATGCTAGAGGTTTGCCTGAGGCGAAAAAAGGTCTTCAAATGTTCTTTTCTCCGAAGTCTAAACTTATCGAGTGTAAAAAATGGAGGTTTAGTCCAAGGCAGTGGGAAGGTATTGAGAAAAGCTCCCCCCACCCCAACAACTTTGGACACTAATGTTGGAGCAGGCAAAGATGAAGCCAGCTGTGGGGGGAGGAGGAAGTCCTAGGACCCACCCTCTGCTGCAGCGCTGCATGTTGTGAGCGGTTTTCACAACCCGGCGTTTGAATGCGTTCGAGTCCTGATGAAACCCTAGAGTTAGGAACAGGGTTATAAACAAACCAGCACAAACCGGTGTGTGGGTGAAGAGCCTTAGTTTAGCTATTACAACAGCAGTGCCTCGCCCCAGCTCCTTGTTCCGCGTTCTTGCTTTGTGTCGTCGGTCACCAAAAGGTGGTACCATCATGGAACTAAGCTTAAGCTTAAGGGCCCGTCGAGTCCAGGGACTCTTCGTTGGCTTAAGGAGGGTACCCAGCACCGTGGTCACATAGTCATATGGTTTTGAAAACATTTTTATAAGAGTAGTGTTTTTATTGCAGTCGGCTAGAACCTCTTTCTATTCCCATCTATCCTCCCGTCACATTTCCTCTTGTGTCTAGTGGCGTTTGGGATTCAGCTAGAGGAAATCCTGTTGGGAACGTTTGAGCTTAATAGGATATGTTTATGTGATACTCTTCTGTGAATAGTTAGTGTTGACCCTCCGTGTGTAACGTACACCTACCACCCGCTGTGATCACTGCGGGTCCTCAATGAAAGAAGTATTTAAGGGTAGTCAGGGCAACTAGAAAGCTTCAAATTTCCCAAAATCTTACAGTTAGTATATGACAAAAATTTGATACAGGTTGCCCTGAGCTTTGACAACTCTCAAAATGTTCATGACGTTCAGTTCAGTTGCTCAGTCGTGTCCGACTCTTGCGACCCCATGAATCGCAGCACGCCAGGCCTCCCTGTCCATCACCAACTCCCAGAGTCCACCCAAACCCATGTCCGTTGAGTTGGTGATGCCATCCAGCCATCTCATCCTTTGTCCTCCCCTTCTCCTCCTGCCCCCAATCCCTCCCATAATCAGGGTCTTTTCCAATGAGTCAATTCTTTGCATGAAGTGGCCAAAGTATTGGAGTTTCAGCTTCAGCATCAGTCCTTCCAGTGAACACCCAGGACTGATCTCCTTTAGGATGGACTGGTTGGATCTCCTTGCAGTCCAAGGGACTCTCAAGTCTTCTCCAACACTAGTTCAAAAGCATCAATTCTTCGGCGCTCAGCTTTCTTCACAGTCCAACTCTCACATCCATACATGACCACTGGAAAAACCATAGCCTTGACTAGATGGACCTTTGTTGGCAAGGTAATATCTCTGCTTTTCAANCAAAAGCATCAATTCTTCGGCGCTCAGCTTTCTTCACAGTCCAACTCTCACATCCATACATGACCACTGGAAAAACCATAGCCTTGACTAGATGGACCTTTGTTGGCAAGGTAATATCTCTGCTTTTCAATATGCTATGGTTGGTCATAACTTTCCTTCCAAAGAGTAAGCATCTTCTAATTTCTCAGCTGCAGTCACCATCTGCAGTGATTTTGGAGCCCCCCCCAAAATAAAGTCTGATACTGTTTCCCCATCTATTTGCCAATGAAGTGATGGGACCAGATGCCATGATCTTTATTTTCTGAATGTTGAGCTTTAAGCCAACTTTTTCACTCTCCTCTTTNTACAGATGTTATCTCTGGCTAATAATTGCAAAATGGGTACAGAAGTATCACAGAATGTACAAAGGGTGTACATCATACCTTACAGAATGAACCATAATCTGGAAATCCAAGCTCTGAACATGAACAGGGCACAGGGCAATTCCAGGGGTCTGAGTGGCAGGTGCCAACAACTTGGTTATCTTCTTAGAGTTCATTTGACAAAATCCATAAACAACAATTTTTTGTCCTGGCATCAATCCATTCAGGTTTCAAATTTCTAGGATGCCATTCCACTAGGCTAACTGAGAGCAGTGACTCAACTCCTTGCTAAGAGAGCACAGAACAACTTAATTTAAAGTTTCCAGACAACATACATTAAAGAAAAGGTGATGGAACACTGTTTTCCAAAAGATGATGGGACATTGTTCTGGGAAATTGGGTGAAGGGACTTTGTGGCAAGTCNAATTTAAAGTTTCCAGACAACATACATTAAAGAAAAGGTGATGGAACACTGTTTTCCAAAAGATGATGGGACATTGTTCTGGGAAATTGGGTGAAGGGACTTTGTGGCAAGTCAAGGATCCAGGTTCCTGAACTCTCAGATAGCTGTTTACAGTGCAGATGATAAGACCAGTTTATGAGCTACACTTACTTGAGACATGTACATTACTGGCTTTTGTTAATTTCACTTCACCCCGCCCTTTACAATTTGTAAAAGAGGATCATTGTAGAGCCTTAAAGAAACACACTTGAGTTTAAATCTCCACTTCTCATATACTAATTTTTGTGAGCTTGGGCAAGTTAGTTAGAAACTTGGAAAATCAGTTTCTTCTTATATGTAACATGTGTTGATGTAACCCTACCCCAGAGTCTTGGGGATTAAATGTAGCAATATACATACATTGCTTAGTATAATGCTTGGCACATGATAGCCAATCAACATATATGAAAGTCACTGTTTTCCCCTCTAAAGTAACTATTTGTCACTTATGAGTTTTAGTCCTTTAAACTTCATCATCATATTTTAATCATCACTACTAAATGATGCTTTGAATTTTTAAATTTCTGATTATCTCAGGAATATCATGTGGCAAATGTCTGTTTGAATCAGGATAAACATAGGATGAATACATCATGATTGGTGTCCTTTAATTCTAATTTATATATTTACCCCATGCTGATCTTTCTTTATTTTTTGTTTGTTTGCTTTTTGTGTTTTATAATAAACTGTCCCACTAAGTATTTTAAAAGCATGCTATTAAAAGACAAGAGCTTGAATCACTGTTCTGTAGAATTTTTCATAATATGCATTTTGCTGATTGTTTCGTATGGTATGTATACTATTTCTTATTAATCATTCATTGGATTTAGAGTTGATCATGCTCAAATTTAATTTATTATGTAATTTCTTAGCTCCATCCCTGGTAAAGGACTAGCTCTATGCATGGTCAAAGTAAAATCCATGGCCAATTCAATAGCAAAGAACATCTCTAGGCCCAGATTCTTATCTTAAAAGAACATTTTCAAAGAAAAGAAGACAGAAATCAAAGAGATTCTGTGGTAATATGGGCAGCACTAGAAATGTTTTGTTGTTGTTTTTTTAAATTTTATTTTTACTTTACTCTACTTTACAATACTGTATTGGTTTTGCCATACATTGACATGAATCAGCCATAGGTGTACACGATCTCCCAATTCTGAAACCCCCTCCCACCTCTCACCCCATATCATCTCTCTGGATCATCCCCCTGCACCAGCCCCAAGCATCCTGTATCCTGTATTGAACACAAACTGGCACTTCATTTCCTACATGATAGTATACATGTTTCAATGCCATTCTATAAGTTTTTTAATCTTCCCAAATTCCCAAATAGGAAGAGGCATAAAAATTGGATAGTAAAACTTGATAGGAAAACTACAATCTATGGACAACATTTACAATGAAAGTACATAACCAGGTGTTTGTTCTGAACATAGAACCTACCTAGCTGTTTCTATGTCCACGCAGAAGAAAGCTGAGGGAAACAGTGGAACATCTGACAGCCTTGCAGGTAGAAGGACCCAGTAGAGTCTGCAGGTACTCACTGCGAAGTGCAGCAGGTAAACTTGAGAGCAGTTCTGAGAGGAGGTGGCATCCATCACTACTAAGCAAAGAGAAATAAAGACTCACATTTAACCACAGAGGACTAAGGGGGAAAAAGAAATTAAAAAGCAATGACTAAAGATGTTAAAAAAAAAAAAAAAGATTGAGAAGTGACACTGTTGAATGTAGACAAATGAGATCCAACACAGAAATAATAGGAATCCTTAAAGGAAGAACCAAAGTGAGAGAAACAAATAGTTAAAACTATAATTTAATAAATTTTTTTTGGTTTAAATAAAATGATTTTAGTCTATATTTTGAAACACTGTGTATCTACAAATATTGATCCCAAATGACCAACATAAAGATATTTCTAGTAAAATGACTGAACTTAAAAGGCATCTAGGTAAAAAGAGCCTATGATTTGTAAGAAAAGTAAATTAGGCTATCATCAGACTTGTTGACAACAATGCCAGAAGAAACACAAACTAGCATATTAAAGATACTAAGGGGAAAAAAGAGTATAATTAATCTACAAGAACCCAGGGAATATATTTCTGAGGACTCTACTAGAGAAAAAGCCCCAGAAAACCAAACTATTTAGAGAGCAATTAATAGTGGTGAACATTAAATGTTTAATTACCTATAGAGGAATAAATGGAGAAGGCAATGGCACCCCACTCCGGTACTCTTGCCTGGAAAATCCCATGGGTGGAGGCGCCTGGTGGGCTGTAGTCCATGGGGTCGCTAAGAGTCGGACACGTCTTAGCGACTTCACTTTCACTTTTCACTTTCATGCATTGGAGAAGGAAGTGGCAACCCACTCCAGTGTTCTTGCCTGGAGAATCCCAGAGATGAGGGAGCCTGGTGGGCTGCTGTCTATGGGGTCGCACAGAGTCGGATACGACTGAAGCAACTTAGCAGCAGCAGCAGAAGAAGAATAAATGAGGATTAAAAGTGAGTATTTAGATATATAATAGGTATGTCATCTGACAATGTAGATCTGATATGACCATTTTAAAAATTATTGAAAAAGGAGACACATACTTTTTAAAAATCAACTGTTTCTGGTAATTAGTAATTTTAATCAATACCAATAGACAACATTGTTATTCTGAGTTTATGGTACATGTAATATGAAGTAGCAAATTAGCAATTATGAGATATTCTAATTCTATTACTTCCTGTGTTTTTGAATGCCAGACTTTCACTGTGGAAGAAAGGAAATTCAGACCTACTGTAATGAAGGTAAAGTGAAAACCAGTAGTCCTAAATCTAAATTGGAAATACCAATATGAACTCACAAATTGCTTTAACTATTTTTAGATATAATTACAGCACATTACATATTCAAATATANACAGCCTTGCAGGTAGAAGGACCCAGTAGAGTCTGCAGGTACTCACTGCGAAGTGCAGCAGGTAAACTTGAGAGCAGTTCTGAGAGGAGGTGGCATCCATCACTACTAAGCAAAGAGAAATAAAGACTCACATTTAACCACAGAGGACTAAGGGGGAAAAAGAAATTAAAAAGCAATGACTAAAGATGTAAAAAAAAAAAAAGATTGAGAAGTGACACTGTTGAATGTAGACAAATGAGATCCAACACAGAAATAATAGGAATCCTTAAAGGAAGAACCAAAGTGAGAGAAACAAATAGTTAAAACTATAATTTAATAAATTTTTTTTGGTTTAAATAAAATGATTTTAGTCTATATTTTGAAACACTGTGTATCTACAAATATTGATCCCAAATGACCAACATAAAGATATTTCTAGTAAAATGACTGAACTTAAAAGGCATCTAGGTAAAAAGAGCCTATGATTTGTAAGAAAAGTAAATTAGGCTATCATCAGACTTGTTGACAACAATGCCAGAAGAAACACAAACTAGCATATTAAAGATACTAAGGGGAAAAAAGAGTATAATTAATCTACAAGAACCCAGGGAATATATTTCTGAGGACTCTACTAGAGAAAAAGCCCCAGAAAACCAAACTATTTAGAGAGCAATTAATAGTGGTGAACATTAAATGTTTAATTACCTATAGAGGAATAAATGGAGAAGGCAATGGCACCCCACTCCGGTACTCTTGCCTGGAAAATCCCATGGGTGGAGGCGCCTGGTGGGCTGTAGTCCATGGGGTCGCTAAGAGTCGGACACGTCTTAGCGACTTCACTTTCACTTTTCACTTTCATGCATTGGAGCAGGAAGTGGCAACCCACTCCAGTGTTCTTGCCTGGAGAATCCCAGAGATGAGGGAGCCTGGTGGGCTGCTGTCTATGGGGTCGCACAGAGTCGGATACGACTGAAGCAACTTAGCAGCAGCAGCAGAAGAAGAACAAATGAGGGTTAAAAGTGAGTATTTAGATATATAATAGGTGTCATCTGACAATGTAGATCTGATATGACCATTTTAAAAATTATCGAAAAAGGAGACACATATTTTTAAAAAATCAACGGTTTCTGGTAATTAGTAATTATAATCAATACCAATAGACAACATTGTTATTCTGAGTTTATGGTACATGTAATATGAAGTAGCAAATTAGCAATTATGAGATATTCTAATTCTATTACTTCCTGTGTTTTTGAATGCCAGACTTTCACTGTGGAAGAAAGGAAATTCAGACCTACTGTAATGAAGGTAAAGTGAAAACCAGTAGTCCTAAATCTAAATTGGAAATACCAATATGAACTCACAAATTGCTTTAACTATTTTTAGATATAATTACAGCACATTACATATTCAAATATACTTAAATCCATGAATTCATAATCATATTATGAAATATAATTGATGATTCCCTGAGGATGGTGAAGAATCAATTTGCTAGGTTGGAAATTGGGAAATAGATTTAGCGTTTATCTTTCCTAATGAGCTGTACTGCTGGTTAAGTAAAGAATAAATGAGAGGAAACTTACCTTAATGATGTTCATATACATCGTGATGAAATGAAATGCCATCACTGACAACATGGTAGTCTTATTTAAAAGATTCGACTCCAAGTTTAACTGAACCTCTGATATAGTTGCCACTTTCCAAGAAATATACAGGACAAAGAGACACTCTAACCTGGATTTTGAGTTTGAATCAATGAAATCCAAGCTGCGAAAGACTACAGATCAAGTGGCCTGAGTTTTTCAACAGATAAATTGTAAGAATAAGAAAAATCGTGTTTTTAAAAAAGGCTTAGNAGACACTCTAACCTGGATTTTGAGTTTGAATCAATGAAATCCAAGCTGCGAAAGACTACAGATCAAGTGGCCTGAGTTTTTCAACAGATAAATTGTAAGAATAAGAAAAATCGTGTTTTAAAAAAAGACTTAGCATATAAGGAAATCTAAGAAATAAACTGAACTGTAGTATCTTGGGATAGAGATCTAACTGATAAAGCTATAAACAGTCAGAACAGTTATGCAGTGTCTATCCATTTTGAAGTTCAAGTCCTCTTTTCTTTGGCCAGTGGGAGCCTGTGTGAGTTGGCTCCTAGCCGTCTTGACATGACCCTAGTAATTGACAGCTTTCTTGCATTCCGGTATGAAAAAATGTTTCAGGCTTAACTTGTACATTTCCTGCCCTAGTCTTGGAATCAGCCATGTCTCTATAAGGCCCTGGTCCTTTGGATTGGCAATGCTATTTCAAAACAACAGTCCAGGGGATGGATTTGAGAACATTTCTGTGAATAAAGCTAAGATTTTTGTTTATGAGGTAAAAATGTACCTTGAATTCATACTTTCAATTCAAATTCAGGACTATAACGTTTTGTTTTGTATAGTCTCTTCTGTTTGATGTTTGTGTCTATTTTCTCCGATACTGAGTACCTTATCAGGACCAGTTTAGATGATGGTACATGTGTGCTAAATTGCTTCAATCATGTCTGACTCCTTGCGACGCTATGGACTGTAGCCGGTCAGGCTCCACTGTCCATGGGATTCTTCAGGCAAGAATACTGGAGTGGATTGCTATGCCCTCCTCCAGCGGATCTTCTTGACAGGGATTGAAAACGAGAATCCTGCATCTCCTGCATTATAGGCAGATTCTTTACCACTGAGCCCTTAAATGATTTGGGAGCCTTATCCAATAGAGAAGAGGACAGCAGAATGTGCAGATTAAAGACACAGGCTTTGGATTCAGCTGATTGGGTTCAAATACCCTGAGTGTTATCCACACCTGTTATAAAATTAAGTATAAAGAAAAATAAAATGAAAATATCTTTATCATAGTATGGTTATGAAGATTAAAATTAAGGTGGAAAATAAATGCCTCTTTTGAGGGAGGGTCTTGGGCTTAATAGAAGCACCCAGTCTTGCTTGGCTTGGATGGCCCTTTTCACTTTAAAACATGCTACCGGTTATTTCCTAGCAAACAGGCAACCTTGGGTTAATTAGCTACTTCTGATGTGGTAGGATGGGATAAATCTTACATAAATGAAATAAAAGATAACTTTCATCATTTTCTTTTAAGAAATGTGAACATGAATAACTATTGAATGCAAAAGTGAAGCAGGAGGTCAGGGTGGAAAAGAAAAATAATAGAGGAACTCATTGATGGTCCACTGGTTAAGAATCCACCTTTCAAGCGAGGGTACATAGATTTGATTCCTGATGAGGGAAATAAAATCCCACATGTCTCAAGGAAACTTTTGCCTGAAACCTCTAAAGACCATGGGCCACAACTAGAGAGAGAAACCGGTGCAANATAACTTTCATCATTTTCTTTTAAGAAATGTGAACATGAATAACTATTGAATGCAAAAGTGAAGCAGGAGGTCAGGTTCGAAAAGAAAAATAATAGAGGAACTCATTGATGGTCCACTGGTTAAGAATCCGCCTTTCAAGCGAGGGTACATAGATTTGATCCCTGATGAGGGAAATAAAATCCCACATGTCTCAAGGAAACTTTTGCCTGAAAGCTCTAAAGACCATGGGCCACAACTAGAGAGAGAAACCGGTGCAACACAATGAAGAGCCTGTATGCCGCATGAAAGATTCCTGCAAGGCTCAACTAAGACCTGATACAGTCAAATAAAGAAATACTTAAAGAAAAGAAAATGATACAAAGAAGTTATCAAGCAAACTGTTGTGATTTGAGTTTTCATTGTGTTAAATAATTAACCTCACCCAACTTCTGTCTCCATCTTTTTCCAGCATATAACATGCTCATAATGTTCTATTTTCTGGTAGGCATTTCCCTAGATAGTGGCATGTCAGTGTCAAACCCTTTTGAGAAAAAACAGCCCTTAGTTCTAATGTCTGCTAGTAGGCCAAGTGGACTTTATAACAGGTTAGAAGTAGAGGCCCTGCCCTGTGTACTTCCCATTCACAGGAGAGCAATTGAGTGTGGAGAGACCCAGAACCATTGTCCTCCACCCAACCATGCCCGCAGGGACTCATACTCTCCTGGGATGAGAGTAAAGGTCTTGCAGCAACCCCAAGAAACTGTTAGGGCTGTTTTTCTTCATGGCTTTATTCACTTCTAGGAGGCAAGCACAAACTTAGCCACAATCTTCAAGTTACTGTGCTCCCTAGCACTAGGGTGGTTTATATTTTGGAGAGCGGAGAGCATGACACTGGGTGTTGCTTGACCAAGATAGTAATAAACAGGTAATCAGAAGCTACATTGTTTTTNTGCCCTGTGTACTTCCCATTCACAGGAGAGCAATTGAGTGTGGAGAGACCCAGAACCATTGTCCTCCACCCAACCATGCCCACAGGGACTCATACTCTCCTGGGATGAGAGTAATGGTCTTGCAGCAACCCCAAGAAACTGTTAGGGCTGTTTTTCTTCATGGCTTTATTCACTTCTAGGAGGTAAGCACAAACTTAGCCACAGTCTTCAGGTTGCTGTGCTCCCTAGCACTAGGGTGGTTTATATTTTGGAGGGTGGAGAACATGACACTGGGTGTTGCTTGACCAAGATAGTAATAAACAGGTAATCAGAAGCTACATTGTTGGTTTGTTTTGTTTTTTTTTTTTGGTCTTCGTTTTAAGTAGCATCATCCACAGTGTCTCTCATGGTTCTCAATCCCAAAATGTTATTCCTGCCCAGAGAGTACATGGTGAGATTTCTGGCTTTCACAGTGACTGGAGAAGAGAAAGCATCATACACTAGGAGGATGCTAACCATCCCGGAAGCAGGGAAACATGCTAAGAATGGAAAATATAGTCCCTCTAAAGGAAGAATTATGCCACCCAAAATGTCCTCAAGGCAAAATTGAGATGTAAAAAAAAATTGAATTTCTTTCAGTTATTTGACACAAGCCTTGATCTTTTAATGTTCTTTCCCACTGCGAGTTTTTCTTAAATCCCAAAGGACCTTATATGTGTATCAGAATGCTTCATTTTAGGCAGATCAGAAGGACTGTACTAAAGCAGACATTAGTGCACAGGAAGCAAAATAATCTTGGTGCTTCTGTCAATAGGCTTAGATCTCCAGGGGAAGAATGAATTTTTCCTCTCCCATGTTCATTTCAAAAATCTTCAATGGACAGAAGCAGTTTTCAGAAATATCTTGTCATGTCACAAATTTATCTTAGAAATCTGCAAATAAGTAATACCCATAAGTAATATCCATAATAACCATATTTAGCACCAATTGATTAGTTACTACCTTTGTATGGAAAGCAGCAATAATAATGGAATGATTATCATTAATGATTTAATTGCTTTTAGTATTGAGATATCAAATATTAAATGTTTAAAATCTAGTTTTGTGAAGATGAATCCTTTTATATTTGGTTCTACAGTTATTATTTTTCAAATTATAATGATATCTTTACTTCTCTTCCGACTATTCTTATATGTTTACGATCTTTTCATCAGTATGTTGTGAATTTTAAAGAGTATATAGGTATATAATAATATACCAAGGAGATGGAGAATTGTATACATTTGGTTTATAACACATTGGTCTTTCAAATAATTTTTAAGCTTGGAAGTAGTATTGCCTTGTAAACACCTGCTCCTTTTGGAGCAGTTAGTGATCCACAGTACCAACCTGTATTATAGAATTTGAGTTCTGGAAGGACTGTGTGAGGCCTTTTTTGATATTTGGGTAGAGTATAAGCTTTCAGAGAAACTGGCATAGCCATTCCAGGGAGAAGGAATCAAATGAAGCTTTGGGGACCTCTGGTGTACCATATCTCCTGGTAGCCCCACTTCCTCTAGAATCTGATCTTTCCCAGGGACTTGCTTTAATCACTAGACTGTGCCAGTTCCAAGTCTAAATCTACTACTTAACTTGCTGAAGCTACTGCTTTTGCATTCTGGCTGAAGTCAATAACCATTTAAGAAATCCTACTTCCTGAGACCCCCTTGCTGTGAGAAAGTCCAAGCAGAACAAACGAAGAGGCCACATTCAAGAGAATCAGGAAGCCAACTGACGGCACCAAGGAACCAGCTGTAGGATCCTGGTAGAGCAGTGCCCACCAGTCTGCAGCACAGCCGACTGCCTCAGCCAGTGCCATATGAAGCAGAACCTACCTCCTTCATGCTCTGTTCAGGCTTCAGATCCACAGAATTGAAAGCAAACACAGTGGCTATTGTTTTAAGCTATAAATTCCGGTGAGTACTTTGTTATGCAGCAATAGATAACTAATGCAACTTAAAGCATATGAGACATTCAATGAACAGGAAATGCTTGTGTTTGGCTTGAAAGACTTCCTGATGGGCAGGACAGCTTGATATGCAGAGAAAATTAAGAATGTGGACATTAGCCTGCATATACATATATATATGGTAAAGAGTGCTTCTAGATGTTTCTACAAATCCTTTAGGTGAAAGGTGGCACATTCTTATACAACTAGAAGCTGACCATGAGGAGTATCCACCAGCGAATGCCAGCAAAACCCCAAGTGGTCTTGGGGATATGTCACAGCTGACGCTCTCCTTGGAGACCCTCTCAACACAGCGGGACCACTCCCAAGTCTCTGTAGACAAGGCTGTAAATATGAGGGAAAATAATCTCAGGCTTGCCAGACATGAGTCACAGGCACCAATTTCTGGTATTTTATGACAAAGGGGATGCTGAGAAACTGTGTACTTGATATATGTCATCTCAAGAAGACAAGCAATTATCAGACACATGCTAAGGTGCAAACAGGAATCTCAGGGGGAGAAAAATGTCCCCTGAGTTTTCTTTTGCTAAAGGATACACAATTTGGGAATTGGCAGTAAGAGAAATTGGAGATTAACTTTTGTAGTTCCACAGTGAATATAGTGTTCACAAACAATGTCATTACAACAAGAGGCTCTTTCTGTGAGATGGATTAGATCACAGGTGATACTCTGCCATTAGGACAAAACAGATGTGTCCTTCTGCATCTATGAAGTCCTGTGCATGTGTGCATGTATCTCTGTGTGTCTAAATCACATGGGTGTAAACTGAGGGATGATGCTGTCTTTAATATGTATCCTGCTCTGCTCTACCAATTGCCTATCTTGTTAATCAAATATTAAAGAGACAACTTGCTTGCAGAGAAGAATGTTGAGGGCAGCTCCCCATGTCAAATCACTCAGCTTCTGGGGAAAATTTAAATCTTAAAGTGAAGCCTTTTTTTGAAACACTGAGTTTTCAATCCCAAGATGGAAATGACTAGAATTCCTACGTCTCCTGATGACTGGAATACAGAAGGGAGCTTTTACTAGCAGGTCATCAGCACTGGGTCAGAGAAATCAAGCCTATAGCAAGAACCCAGCCCAGAAGCTTAATTTTATCCAGATTTTGGGAACAATTATCAGTGACTATTCATTCAAAAAATTCTGCCTCTAGTAACTCATTACTTGATGCACTATATGTACATTCATATTTAGAAAAATTAAAAAACCATGGACCAAGAGAATCCAAGCCAATTTCAGTGTGTTCATGACATCTCAGGGAAAGAGAGGCAGATTGGATAAGTTCACCAACTTTTTAATTTAGGGAGGATTTCTCAAATGTCTCAAATTCTGTTACTGAGAGTCTGAAGTTTGTGTAATGCTGGTATTACAGTACCTTACTGCATTACTACCTTAGTATGGACCATAGCCTTGTCTAACTCAATGAAAATAAGTCATGCTGTGTGGGGCCACCCAAGACGGGTGGGTCATGGTGGAGAGGTCTGACAGAGGTCTTCTCTGCAAAATTCTGAGAGGGATAGGAATACCAGATCACCTGACCTGCCTCTTGAGAAATCTGTATGCAGGTCAGGAAGCAACAGTTAGAACTGGACATGGAACAACAGACTGGTTCCAAACAGGAAAAGGAGTACGTCAAGGCTGTATATTGTCACCCTGCTTATTTAACTTCTGTGCGGAGTACATCATGAGAAACGCTGGACTGGAAGAAACACAAGCTGGAATCAAGATTGCTGGGAGAAATATCAATAACCTCAGATATGCAGATGACACCACCCTTATGGCAGAAAGTGAAGAGGAACTAAAAAGCCTCTTGAAGAAAGTGAAAGAGGAGAGTGAAAAAGTTGGCCTAAAGCTCAAGATTCAGAAAACGAAGATCATAGCATCCAGTCCCATCACTTCATGGGAAATAGATGGGGAAACAGTGGAAACAGTGTTAGACTTTATTTTCTGTGACCTGAAAATCACTGCAGGTGGTGACTTCAGCCATGAAATTAGAAGATGCTTTCTCCTTGGAAGAAAAGTTATGACCAACCTAAGTATATTCAAAAGCAGAGACATTACTTTGCTGACTAAGGTCCGTCTAGTCAAGGCTATGGTTTTTCCAGTGGNAATTGTGGAAAATGATACAGAATTGTTACATAAAGAAGTGATCAAAATCAATTAAGGCTTTAAAAAGAAAAAATAGAGGCGTTTAAGAAAATCAGGGCTTCATTTCTGGATTTCATGATGTTTGTGTTGTTAGCTTTTTAAAATTACAAATTGTAATTGCAAGATTTCTCCCACAATTTTTTGTTGTGATCCTTTGTTCTAAATAAATAAATCTCTTTCCTCTCTCGTTTTTGGTTTGTTATTTTCTGTTCTTTATTCTTTGTGTAAAGTGAAGAATCTGCCTTGTAATGCAGGGAACATGGGTTCCATCCCTGATGGGAACTAAGATCCCACGTGCCACAACTTATGGAGCCCAGGTGCCACCTAAACTAGAATCCACGCACCCAAACGATGATCCCACATGCCACAATTAAGATACAAGGAAGACAATTTTTTTAGAAAAGAAAGAAATCCAACTTTGACCTGAGAGTAGCTGGGCCCCTGTTGTAGACTATGAAATGTCTGATCACAGAGTGTTTGATTTTGCAAGGCTCCCTTGTTGATGGAAAACCAGTACTTCAAAGGGAAAGAAACTAGGGGCAGACCAAAGCTCCTGGAATAATTTTACCTGAGAGAGTTACTGAGAGAATTTAGCCGTTGAAAAGCTAGTCTGTTTCTCTTGATCTTCTTTGGCTTAGGATTTGAGGCAGGAAATTCTGACGCAGAAAAGCCATTAGTTATATTTAATAGTCATCCTGGGCTCTTCAGCTCTGTTCATGTCAAGGCCCACTTCCCAAGAATCTTGAGTTTGCTTGTAGTTGATGTATTATCTTGTTTGTTTCACTCTCCTGAAATGATCTCAGAAGCCTCTGCTCATGGCCCTTTGGGGCTGTAGTATGTAGGCCTTGAGAGACAAGTAGCTGAGTCTTCATAAATCAAAGTAGAAGTATCTTTAGGGATCATCTGGTACAGGAGTCCACTAGATAGGGAAAACAAAAACAAGAAACAAAGTAGCAGGCAGTTTCCGAATGTATGTTACATTGTAGCCTTCTTTGATAGAGACTATTGAAGATTTGTTCTTGGCCTGCAGATAAATATTTACCTACTTTTCTGAAAAGGGCACGGCCCTCTTTCTGCAATTTAAAATAGCAATTCTCAAATTGTTAAAAATATAATTGTCATGCTCATATATATTTTCTTTGTCATGCCACATGTCTTGAGGTGATAGTCACCTGAGTGTATACATTTATCAGAAATCAGTGGCCTTGTGTTAAAACATGGAATTTTCTTGTATATACTTTGATGCTATGCTAAGTCGCTTCAGTCGTGTCCGACTCTGCGACCCCATAGACAGCAGCCCACCAGACTCCCCTGTCCCTGGGATTCTCCAGGCAAGAACACTGGAGTGGGTTGCCATTAAACCTCAGTAAATTTCATTTAAAAATTATAAGTAAAATTAACAACAAATGACTAATGAAAAATCTTTGGAACTTCCACACTCGATAAAAGATTAATACCACTAAGAGATTAAAAACATAATTCTCATACCAATAAAGAGTGAGCTTATTTATTCGTTAATGAAGGAAACAACAGTATGACAGACGTGCCCTGAAAAGAATTTGAGAATAGCTGATGGGCAAAGAAAGTGTCGGACACAACTGAGCACACATGCACTAGAATGGGCAAAGAAATGCTGAGATATGATTGCTAGGGACTTACTTGGTGGTCCAGTGGTTAACAATCCACCTTCCAATGCAGAGGACATGGGTTCAGTCCCTGGTCAGGGAACTAAGATCCCACATCTGCAACTAGAGAAACTTGCACGCCACAACGAAGATCCTGTGCAGCCAAAAAATAGAAAGAAAGAAATATGATTGCTAAATTAGATTCAAATCTGTCTTGCCCTCCAGAGTAACAAAACCATAACTCTGGTGTTACGTTCTTTACTGGATGTACAAAAATCACTGTACCTTATCAGTTTCCTACAAGCTAACCTCTAGCTTTACGGAATTATAAAAAAAATCACTGAGTCCTAGTCAGTTATTAGTCAAAGTTAAATTTCCCCAGAAAGTCAGATGTCCCTTATGTAGGTTTATTAGAAATTCTCTAGAATGGCATTAAGAAGTCACACAATCACTGTACATCATGCTTTTACATACTAAATAATTTTCCTCCACACTAGTTTTCATTATTCCACATTTGATGGAGACAAGTGATATTTTAATTTCCTATTAGCTCCATTTAAAAAAAAAAATCACAGGTATGAGGATAAATGGCAACTGCCTTTAGGCCTCAAATGAAGGTAACAGATAGTGGTGGGGACTGTGGCAAACGAGAATACTACACCCCAACTAAAGGGGAAATTTGCTATGCAGCTCCAGCCAACCATTGCCATGTGGGAGAGGTGGTCGTGTATTGCTATACTGTCTTATTTTTAAAATAATCTGGAAATAAAAAGTTTTATGGGAAAGATCTAAATTTTTTAAAGTTGGAAACCAGTTCAAATTGCTCTAAAATACTGTGTAGGCCAACAGGATGAAGGAATGAATGAAGGGAAAGCCAAGCCAGCCTGAGCCAGTGTCAATATCTGACCTAGAACAATACTTCTGATGTGAAGACTGAAGCCCAAAGAAAGGAAACACTCACCCCCAAATTATGAAGTGAGTCATGGCAGATTAGGTCTTAGAACACAAGGCCCTGGACTCCCAAGCAGAAGCTTTTCCCACATGGCAACATTAGAGGTACTTTCTTTGTCTCCCATTAAGTGCTTCATGTTCTATTTGCTAACTGACCAAACATAACGACTTGCATATGAATGCTTGCCGCACGCTTAGATCAAGTTCATGCCAGTGTGATATGCCCACAATTGCATAGGATTTGCACTGGCATCCCCGACTCGATGGACACGAGTTTGAGCAGGCTCCGGAAGTTGGTGATGGACAGGGAAGTCTGGCGTGCTACAGTCCATGGGGTCACAAAGAGTCGGACACAACTGAGCAGCTGAACTGAACTGACCTGCATCCTAAGCTTCTTTATAAGAACAACAACTATCATACTTTGAGCAATAACTGTACCACCCTCTGTACTAGGTTCTTTTATCATTGGCTTTGATCACTGGTTTGGGAAGATCATCGGAACAGGAAATGGCAACCCACTCCAGTACTCTTGCCTGGAAAATTTCATGGGCAGAGTAGCCTGGAGGGCTACAGTACATGGGGTCCCAAAGAGTTGACATGACTGAGTGATTGAGCATGCACAAACATGATATAGGGGCCACTCTTATTCTGTGGCTAAGGAAATTGATGATACGAAAAGGAAAGTCACTTGCTCAGAGCCATAAAACTACATATTTATGGTCCAATGTTAATGGTCTTAACCACTGGGACATGGTATCTTTACTCATGCATTCATTCATGCAACCAGTCAGTTAGTCAAATAGTTACAATATGCTGGCTCCAGTTGCTGAGCCAGGCATTATGAGGGAATACAATTTCATAGTCCCAAGTTCTGCTCTAAAACTCAGCTGGTTAGGCTAACTGGGTCCACATTCAACCCACATCCCATTCTTCCAATCCCAAATAACAAGTGGTTCTTATAACACATAAAGCGTTGGGCTATGTACTTCAACAAAGCTGACTTAAAATTTAGAAGTAACAGCAACCTCTAGATGTTTAGGGATACTGTTTAAAAAAGATTTCTGACAATGCAAACATCTTAGGAGACCAGATGGCTTGAAGACCAGACCTACTAGTAGAAGATGAAGAGAATTGTGCTTTAGACACAACAAGTACACCTTGATTCTTCAAAGAGAGACTGGAGGGATAAAGATAATTTTGGAGGTTATTACATGGAAAAAGTTGAGGAATGAGTAATAAAGTTAATTCAGGGTACACTTGGCAGAAGTGAGGTATAAACACCCAGAAGTCACTTATATTCTCTGGAGGCAGGTTTCCAGTAGGCTCTTTATTAAAGAGAGCACTGTGATGGTAAGAGAGGATTTTCTATGTTCAAATCCCAGTTCTCCAAATTTTTAGTCTCATACCCCTGGTTGATTCATATGACATTTCAAGACTACAGTTTCCTATTCTGCTAAGTCAGTATAATAATATCTACCTGCTAAGGCTCTTGTGAAGGAGAACTAAATGGCATCATATATATTAAGCACTTGGTAAATGGTACCCATTCAATGTTTCTTTCTAGAAACAAATGAAGTTGGCATATGCCCTTCTCCTGCATGGGGCAGAGGAGGAGGAGGAGGAGGAGAAGAAGGAGAAGGAGAAGAAGAAGGAGGAGGAGAAAGAGAAGGAGAAGAAGGAGAGGGAGAAGAAGGAGAAGGAGAAGAAGAAGAAGAAGAAGGAGAAGGAGAAGAAGGAGAAGGAGAAGAAGGAGAAGGAGGAGAAGGAAAAGAAGGAGAAGGAGAAGAAGGAGGAGGAGGAGGAGGAGAAGGAGGAGGAGGAGGAGGAGGAGGAGAAGGAGAAGGAGAAGGAGGAGGAGAAGAAGAAGAAGAAGGAAGAAGAAACATTTTCCCCATATGTTACAATGATAAACTTTATAGTGGTGTTCTGAGAACACTGCAAAATCTGAAAGTGCTTTTCAACTGTTAGAAAAAGATTACATTTTCACTGCGCTGAATAACAAGGAACAACTTTTGCCAGGACAGTCTTCCTCTCAAGAGAGCTGGAACAAGTCCGTTATCGCTCTGGTTTCAGCCTCTAGTCTATGAAGTAGCGGTGGTCCTCTTTGCTCACTTTACAGAAGTGCATGTGGGATTCAGGGTTGTGAAAATTCTTACAAAGCAGGGTACCTGGGAGAGGTTGCTAAGCTCACCGTTAGCCATTTGCGGAACACTGCCTTGTTTCCGGCTCCGACTTCTCCCATCCGACGTGAGCCTCTCAGAGCGTACTCAGTCTGATTCTGTGTCCGGGACTTAGCACAGAGAATTTGCTGGCTCAGTGATTGGCTCTCGGACTCAAATGTTGATCACTCTCGTGTAACGATGTTGAGTTACAGTGTTAGTCGCTCAGTCGTGTCTGACTCTTCTTGACCCTATGGACTGGAACCCGCCAGACTCCTCTGTCCGTGGGGTTTTCCAGGCAAGAATACTGGAGTGGGTTGCCATTTCCTTCTCCAGGGGATCTTCCCGATCTAGGAATCGAACCCGGGTCTCCTACATAGCAGGCATATTCTTTAACGTCTGAGCCGCAGAAAAGTCCTTGAATTACAGAATTCGTTTCTTTGTAAATTAGTGATGAACATCAGGGCTATGGAGAGAACGAACGGAATTTAATCGCCTTTAAAAGCTATCACTACACGGTTCGTGTTGCTAGCCCCACATTTTAACGTATTCTCATTTCCTACTTAACACTGTGTATTTGTAGGAAGTTCTTTTTTTTTTTTTTTTTTTTTTTACGTTCATTGATTTAAACATTTTCTTCCTCTCCTTTTCCCTTGGCTTCTTCACTTTCCTTTGTGATTGGCTGCAAATCATCTTAACGTGATTGGCTAGGGCATCTGCCCGTTATCTTTCCCTTGATCCGGTGGGAGAAATAAGAAAAAAAAAAGTGTCTTAAACCCAGTTATTTTATTGGCTCCGGTAGGGACGTACGGCGAGGGGATTGGGCAGCTCAAATTTGTGATTGGTTCTTATACCCATCAGTCATACTGCCGGAAACTAAGTCTATCGCGGCTGGAAGGGTTTTCATTGGTCCGGAACGGCCCCGCTCGCTGGCCTGCCCCGCCCCGAGCCCGCCCCCCCACCGGTTGCCGTGGTTGCAGGCCTGGCCCGCCAGCTCGTCCGCTGACAGCGAGCCTTTAGGGCGGAGGGGAGCGGGTCCGTTGGTCCGTCAGGCACGAGGCTCCTCTGACGGCCAGGCCCGCGCGGAGCCGTTGCCATGGCAGCCGCCGCCGGGGGCGCGGAAGACGAGTCGCGCTCGGGCCGCTCGAGCTCCGACGGCGAGTGCGCGGTGGCGCCCGAGCCGTTGACGGGTCCCGAGGGCCTCTTCTCCTTCGCCGACTTTGGGTCTGCGCTGGGCGGCGGCCCGGGCCTCCCGGGCCGGGCGTCTGGCGGGGCTCAGTCCCCGCTCCGCTACCTGCACGTCCTTTGGCAGCAGGACACGGAGCCCCGCGATGAGCTGCGCTGTAAGATCCCCGCGAGCAGGCTGAGGCGCGCCGCCAGGCCCCACCGCCGGCTCGGGCCCACTGGCAAGGAGGTGCACGGTGAGGAGCGCGGCGGGAGGCGGGGCTGGCCCTCGGCTGATCTTCCTAACCTACTCAGGATAGAGTCCTCCGACATCTGCGCTACGGACCTGGAGTGACCCCTGAGTCCCCTTCCAGTAGGAATAGTAGTCGTATGACTGCTAAGGATCATTATTGTAAAAAAAAAAAAAAATAGTCTTCCTACTCAGAAAGAGTCCCGGAGGCTTTTCACATTGGGTAGTTCCTGAGTAGAAACGGATTCCTGGCCCCAGGTGTAGATAATACATGGGATAGTGGAGAATATTTTCGTATCAGAGCCAAGTCGTACCAGCTTCTTTAAATGCACAGACCTAGGTTGGACTTTTCTAGCTCATGGTGGCCTTAGGCAAACTACAGACCCTTTCAGTTGTAGTTTTCTTATCTGTAAAACGGGAATGGTATGCTTTACAGGAATGTTGACAAGAGTTAGGTAAAGTAGGGAATGTATAATCAATATTTGGCCTTAAACGTGTGCCAGACACTGTTGGGTGACAATGTGGTCATTGTCTTTTTAAGATTTATTTATTTTTGGCTGTGCTTGGCCGTCTTCGCTGAGCGCAGGCTTTCTCTAGTTATGGTGAGTGGAGGCTATTCCTTGCTGCGGTTCGCAGGCTTTCTCTACTTATGGTGAGTGGGGGCTATTCCTTGCTGCGGTGCGCAGGCTTTCTCTAGTTGTGAGTGGAGGCTATTCCTTGCTGCGGTTCGCAGGCTTTCTCTAGTTATGGTGAGTGGGGGCTGTTCCTTGCTGCGGTGCGCAGGCTTTCTCTAGTTGTGAGTGGAGGCTATTCTTTGCTGCGGTGCGCAGGCTTCTCGTGGCGGCGGCTTCTCATTGCAGAGCATGGGCTCTAGCTACACAGGCTTCAGTAGCTGCAGCTTCTGGGCTCTAGAACTCAGGTTCAATAGTTGTGGCACATGAGCTTAGTTGCTCAGAGGCATGTGGGATCTTCCTGGACCAGGGATCAAACCCGTGTCCCCTGTATTGGCAGGCAGATTCTTAACCATTAGACCACCAGGGAAGCCCTGTGACGGTTTTTGATTTTCATAATAACTTATCAAGATCCAGATACCCGTTCCCACTTTACTGAAGATAAAACTAAGGCTTGGAGAAATTGTCTTGCTCTAAGTCGCATCAGTAGAAATTGGTTGTGCTGATATTAGAACTCCTGCTCTGATACTTCCTCCATATTGTCTTTTACATTTTATGGATGCCATGGAAACCAACACCCTGAAAGACTTAAGAATGGGGACTTTTAGATTCCCCCTAGGACCTACTCATATCTTAGTGGTGTTATGAGGATTAATTGAGAATTTGAAAGTGCTGTATGAATGTAAGGAATCACTATATATCTGAACTGTAATTTTTGTCCATTTCTCTGATGATTAAAGTATTGCTTTCTATTAGCCTCTAATACAGAGGTAGTGTCATTGTGGAGAAAAAAGTTTCTGTGTGGGAATTATCAAATTTAAATATTCCTGTTTTGAAGGAGAATATAAGATTATATGTGTAACCAGCTCACAAAGAGCTTTGTGTAAATCATTTCATTTGATTTTTGCAACAACTCAGGACTGTCAGGACAGAGCTCAACCTTGTTTGTACTTGATAGATCTGAAGCCCAGGGGCTTAACTAACTTATTCAAGGTCACCAAGTGGCAGAGCCAAGATCTGGCTGCAAAGGCCTTGGAGGATTTGCTACAAAATGTGGCTTTTGCACGAGCTGTGTCGCATTTCAGGTTTCTCCTGGTTGTATCCTGGCACCTCTCTTTCCTTTTAGATGCTCTTTTTTTTTCCATTTGGCAGTGCTGTGTGACACGTGGGATCTTAGTTCCTCAATCAGGGATCAAACTTGTGACCCCAGCAGTGGAAGTGCATGGGTCCTTAACCACTGGACTGCCAGGAAGTTCTCAGGAGGCCATTACTTTCTGCTTCATCATGGCCATTGCTGGGGTTTTTTGTTTGTTTTTTTTAACTGGCACTCTTATTCTCTTCACAGCTCTGAAAAGGCTGAGGGACTCAGCCAATGCCAACGATGTGGAAACAGGTGAGTGTGCAGAGTGAGTCCGCTCCATAGTCTGGTCAGGGAAGGAAAAGTCCACATAACCAGTACCTGGGAAGACAGCGCCTGAATTCTGCCAGCTCAGCCCTGGGACCATTGTATCTATTGTATAACTGCTGTCATCTTACAGATGACAAGTCTGGTTCAGATGCTTACTCTTCCCACACTTGCCTGTCACCCTGTCCTTCCTGATGTCAGAGTGTTTATTACCCTGTGAGCCCCCTCATGGTGGGAGCTTTTGTATCCCTGGCACCCAGCCGCAGAGTAGGAGTTTTTGGGAACTTCTGGCTAAAAGGAATGAATCGTCAACTTGAACCGCCAGGAGAGCCACCATCTGCATAGAGCCCTTCAGGTGCCCCCCTGAGGCTTGGTGGTAGTGGGGTTCGTGGTTCTCACACTTAAGTTGACAGAACATCTGAAAGGCAGGGGCAGGGTTCCTAGCAGGACACGGCTCTGTGTTGTTGCTGCTGCTCTTCATCCTTTACTGGCTGGCAGGGCAATAGCAGCATCAAAGGTACAAGACAAGTTACAGGGAGAAAAGATTTAATTTTATCCACTGACTTAATTTGTTCTGTGAATCAGGGAAAAGTGGTATATTGGTTTTCTGTAACTACTGTAACAAATTACCACAGATATAGTTTAAAACAGCACCAGTTTGTCATCATACAACTATGAAGGTTGGAAGTCCAGCTTAGGTCTCAGGCTGAAATCAGAGTGTCAGTGGGGCTGTATTTCTTGCCGGAGGCTCCAGGAAGAATCTGTTTTCCTGCCTTTCCCAGCTCCTGAGGCTTCCCATGTTCCTTGGCTCGTAGTCCTCTCCCTTCATCTTCAGAGTCAGCGATAGTAGACTGAGTCCGCACACTGGTTCTACCAATGGGAAAAGGTTCTCTGATGTTAAAGACTCGTATTAGATTGGGCCTGCAAACTTCAGGATAACCTAGCTGCTGCTGCTGCTGCTAAGTCACTTCAGTCGTGTCCAACTCTGTGCAACCCCATAGACGGCAGCCCACCAGGCTCCCCATCCCTGGGATTCTCCAGGCAAGAACACTGGAGTGGGTTGCCATTTCCTTCTCCAATGCATGAAAGTGAAAAGGGAAAGTGAAGTCACTCAGTCGTGTCCAACTCTTCCCGACCCCATGGACTGCAGCCCACCAGGCTCCTCCATCCATGGGATTTTCCAGGCACGAGTACCAGAGTAGGGTGCCATTGCCTTCTCCAATAATTTAGCTAGAGGTCCCTTTTGTCATGTAAGGTAGCCTATCCATAAATTCTGGCTGTTCAGCCATAGGCATCTTTGGGCGTTGTGATTCTGCCTGTCTCATGTGGCCATTATTCTGTTTTGAGAGTGCGATGCTGTGGTCAACAGATAAAATGTAAATGTGGAAAAGGGCCATGGAGGGGAGGTTGTTCCCCTCAGGGAGCTGGGCCTTGAGTGGGTCCCTTATCCCTGGCAGATCATAGTGAGCAGGCCTGGAAACTGGAGGGCTTTTCAGCGCTCTCCAATTTCATCTCTTCCATGAACTTTAATATTGTGGAATATTTGGGTAACAACCTATATGGCTTTTCAAGGAAAAATGATATATTCTCTTTTTAATACCTCTAGTGTGTGGCCAGAGACTATTTTAATTATACTTCCCTTCCAGGGAAAGTCTGGTTTACCTTTTTTTAATAGGTTTGCTTTTTCTCTCTCTTTTAAATTGAAGTATAGTTGATGTACAATATTATATAAGTATACAGTATAGTGATTCACAATTTTTACAGGTTATATTTCATTTATAGTTGTTACAAAATATTGGCTATATTCCCCCTGTTGTATAATATATCCTTGTAGCTTGTTTTATACCTAATACTTTGCCCCTAATAGTTACTTCCCCACCACTATATTGCCTCCCCTCTTCCCAGTGGTAACCACTGGTTGGTTCTCTATGCCTGTGAGTTTATGTCTAACTTATCTTTCTTTTTCACAACAGTGAAAGATGTTTATCAGCTTTCATAATCATTAGCCAGTGTCTAGCTTATCTCGAATCAGGTGTCCACATGGTTGTTTCATTATTTTGGTGGAAATGCTGTAATTTTCCATTCAGAGTCTGTGACACCCCCATCTTCAAATCTAAGTAGCTCATGGCTGTTAGACTTACCAGGCTCTTGCAGGACTCTGATAGTGAAACTGGCTGTAGTTTAGCCTTTTCACTCCTTTTTACTGTGTGGTTAGCATTCTGTTTTCTTGCTTCATGCTTGTTGGGTCTTTTGGTATAGGTTAGCAATTATAGTGGATGTAACATTTCTACCCTCCTGTGGTTAAATTGTAAGTGCCTTTCTGTGAATTCGTAATCATTTGAAAGATTACTGTTATTTATTTTTTTGGCTGTACCAGGTCTTAGTTGCAGCATGGGGAATCTTTAGCTGCAGGATCTCTTAGTTGTGGCATATTAACTCTTGGTTGCAGCATGTGAAATCTAGTTCCCTGACCAGGGAGCGAACTTGGGCACCCTATGTTGGGAACTCAGAGTCTTAGCCACTGAACTGCCAGGGAAGTCCCATTGAAAAAATTTTAAATGTGAAAATGATATATGCATTAAAATGTTTTAAAAATTAGAAAAATATACAAGAAAAGCATTTTTAATGTCAGCAAAGGAGCTAATCTTTGTTAATATTTTGGTGAATATCCTTCCTGTCCTTTTTCCTGCGCAAAGGAATTTTCTTGAGCTTGTAGACTGTGCTGTATACACAGTTTTACAGCCAGCTTAATGCTTTATGTTTCATAAACATTTCCCACAGTCTCATAACCATTTGGTTTTTTTCAAAACCGAAGTGTCATTTTTCCTATTTATAGAATAAGTACATAGCTGTACAATTTTTGTAAAGCTTGTAAAAAGCAGAAATTACCTTGTAATTCCATCCCCAGCTAAAACCTCAGTTTGTAATGGATGTGCACGATGCCTTCAAAGGGACAAAGCAAGAGTTATTCAGTGAGTCACATATTTGCACACTGGTTTTTCACTATTAAGATAATTTCCTAGGAATGGGGTTTCTACATTAAAGGATACGTGTATCCTGATGGCTTCTGATAGGTGTTGCCGAAGTGCTTTCCGAAAAGACTGTTAGCTGTACAGATCACAAAAATAGAACCATTTGCTTTATCTCGGGGGTGCTGGCTCTCTCGTGGTGACTGCACTGATGAACACCAAGGTGACCTGAAGCTCTTGCTTCTTCTCCACTCTTATAAGCCTTTCCCATTCATTCATTCCCAAACCATTCATTCATTTATGCAGTCAGTCGGCAACGTTTGTGGAACAGGTCAAGTCATATCTCCGTCCAGGATATTAAGAAACAAAATAAAAACCTACAGTATAGCTGGAGAAGAAGAGTATACAGTGACACCATTTCTAAAAACAAAACAAAAACCCAAAGAAAGGGAAGTCATGTGTTTAGTGGGAGAGGTAAAAGTTCTTGAGCAGGAGAAACCTGGGTTCCTATCCCAGCCCTCCTGTTGGCTTGGGTGGGAGTCTGTCTCCTAGCCTGTAGCCTGGACATGGTACCGTGCTGAGCGTTTGATGGCAGTCAGTCACCTGATGCCTGGCTGGCGCTTAGTGTACAGGCAGTTGCTCTGAAAGAGCTCAGCATGTTATTGTGAGAGTAGCAGGATGACAAGGGCACTACAGAGATATGGGGGTCAGAGGGCCTCATTCACCTGAAGGAGATGGGAGAGACTCATGGAGCAGGAGATTATCTGGGCTTCGCCTGGAAGGACTCGGGTCCTTGAGAGGTTCGCTGAAGGATTGCTAGGGCATTTCACTGCTTGCTCTAAAATGATGTTTGGCAGCTATTTCTACATTTCAGTTTGGACATGGGCACGCAATACATAATGCCTCACATTTTATAGTGGCTCCAGACTTTTCAGGAAAGGACTTTCATATCCATTATTCTCATCATGGCAGCTCTAGAAGTTGACTGGGCAGAAATTACTCCTATTTGCTGGTGAATGGGGGCCCAAATCTCGGCCTTCCTGCTCCCAGCCCAGCTTTTCCCACTGCCACACGCTGTTGGCAATGAACTCCTTTCCTTTTTGCTCAGCTCAGTCTGGGACTTGGCCTGCATGGCAGAGCCCAGGCTCTGTCCACTCTAAAGGGCTGCCTCCTGGGAGCTAAATGAGCGTCAGCCCACAGATGTGTCCCAGTTGGATGGATGTGTAGCCAGACTCAGGTAGAGGGGCAGGACCAAATCAATACTGGGGATTTCCATGACTCCAGAATTCCTGACACTGAGGGCTGAGATCCTTCTGTGATGCTCTGTCCCAAGACACGTGCTTGAGCACCCAGCACCCGCGGTGCTCAGTTTTGCCCTCAGGAGAACAAATCCCTTGTCACGGCAGTCCTCGAGGGGGCCGCATCCCGGAGGGACTAGCTCTCCCACACATTATGGATCCCTTGCTGGAAGGGGCCCTAAGCACCCTTGCCCGCCCCCAGGGCTGCAGCTTGGCTAATGCCGCCACTCTCCCTGCTTGCTCCCTCTGTCTTGGCGGTGCCAGTGCAGCAGCTCCTGGAGGATGGCGCGGACCCCTGTGCAGCTGACGACAAGGGCCGCACCGCCCTGCACTTTGCCTCCTGCAATGGCAACGACCAGATTGGTGAGTCCTGGGGAGGTGGAGGAGGGAGGCTGGGCGAGTATTCTCCCCCCAGAGGCACTGAGGAACAGCACACGGAGGGTAGGGGGCTGCTGGAGCTGAGGAAGGCTGGACCCTCCCACGCCTCTGGCCTGTGGAACTGGCACTGCCAGGCTAAGGTGGGGCTCACCTGGGGAAAGAACGAGATCGATCCCAAGGTTGGACCGGACCTTCCAGACATTCAGGCAACATTTACTCAGTGCTAAGGGCAGCAGTGGGACAGCCCGCCCCCAAACCCAATTTTTTTTTTTACCCCAGAAGTCTTTTTAGGATGTGGTATAACTTGCAAACAGTGAGGTCAGTGTGTATATACACTGCTGTGTCCACCTCCTGGGTCAAAATATAGAATCTTTTCAGTGCCCGGCATCCTGTCTCATGCCCCTTAAGAACCTTCACTAGCAGCCACAGCTGTTGGGAGAACTTTCTCTAACCCTAAAATCTCAGTCCCGTAACACCTGCACGGGCTCAGGGACCCTCCCAGAAGCCTTAGTTCACAGTGCCCAGCGTCCTGCACACAGGCCTCACGAGTGAGCAAGGGAGTGAAGCCGCACAGGGCAGTGTACCGGCTTTCAGTGTTCCAAGGAGGGGTGGAGGCTAGGATGCTGTCAAGTAGACGCCTCCAGCGGCTCCTCTGGGGCTTTCCTGTTTCCAGTACAGCTGCTTCTGGACCACGGAGCCGACCCCAACCAGCGAGATGGGCTGGGGAACACGCCACTGCACCTGGGTGAGCACCTGGCAAGCTGCCAAGACAGGCTCCTTTGATGGAGAGCCTGGGGTCCTGCAGGCCCCCAGCAGGCTCTCCTGTCCCCTGGGGAGAGCCTGAGTCCCCAGGGCCACACTCCCCTTGGGCTGTGTCCATGGCTGACCCATCCACTGTTGGTTGGCTGTGCCCCAAGCAGAGCTGATTTCACAACCTGAACTGGCTCAGCAGCAGCTCTGCCAGGGGAGATTCCCCAACTGTGGCCAACTCTCATCATGGCTTGTGGCGAGGCGGGTCCCACCTCCCAGCCTCAGTTTCCCCAGCTGTGTAGGGAGGGAGTTAGGTTTGATCACTGAATCCCCCCAGTTGCTGCCTCAGTGATGCCTCTTGGGGCATGATCTGGCACCAGAACCCTGCGGGACTGTCTGGCACCGGAACCCTGAGAGAGACAGTCCTGCTCCCTCCCGCGGGCACCCAGGGCCAAGCCCCCCACGGTCTTGAGCTCTCAGTCCCTGTTCTTCCTCAGCGGCCTGCACCAACCACGCCCCCGTCATCACCACGCTGCTGCGAGGAGGTGAGTGCTCCCCTCCCCGTCCTTCCTCCTCCTCCCCCTGCTCAGCATGCTCACTGCTGCCTGTCCCCCCAGGGGCCCGGGTGGACGCCCTGGACCGAGCAGGCCGCACGCCCCTGCACCTGGCTAAGTCCAAGCTCAACATCCTGCAGGAAGGCCACTCCCAGTGCCTGGATGCCGTGCGGCTGGAGGTGAAGCAGGTGAGCGCCCCACTCAGCTGAGCCTGCAGCACTGAGCAGGTGACTTCACAGTTCATGTGGACCCCAGCTGACACCTGGTCCAGCACACCCCTGGGCAGCAGCCTCAGACTGCTCTGTGCCTGTGGACACAGCCTCAGCCTGCCCTCTGGTTTCAGATCATCCAGATGCTGAGGGAGTACCTGGAGCGCCTAGGGCGGCATGAACAGCGGGAGCGGCTAGATGACCTCTGCACCCGCCTCCAGATGACGAGCACCCGCGAGCAGGTGAGCGCAGCTGCAGTCCTAACCCCAGCCTGGCAGGAGCCTCAGGGAGAGCTGGTCCCCGCTCTGAGGCTGGAGAGAGAGGTATGGCTGCTGGTTGCCATCCTCTGTGGGCCTCAGAGCCTCTGTCCACATCCTTGGAAGCAGCCTGGGTCCTTCTCTTTGGGGCAGCGAGGATTCACCCTTGGACAGCTGCTCCATAGTCCAGGGTGAAGCCCTCACAGGCCCTAGGAGAAGAGACAGTACCTGCCTCTGCACCTGTGGTGCTGTGGGGGGAGACCCAGGGCACCCCATCATAGAACCTTGGTTTCCTCCCGCAGGTGGATGAAGTGACCGACCTGCTGGCCAGCTTCACCTCCCTCAGCTTGCAGATGCAGAACATGGAGAAGAGGTAGCGAGAGCCACTCCCCGCTGTCCCGCCTGCTGCCTGCCCCGCCCCACCCCACCCTGTGCCCTCTCGCTACAAAGAAAAGGCCTGGCACCTGGGACCCCGTCTGCCGAGGCCTCATCCCAGCTGCTGGGAGGCAGAGGCGTTCTCTCACTGACCTCAGCACCGCTCCTAGCCGCAGTCTTTGTCGTGTCCGTGGGCTGAGACCACAGCCCCCAGCTTCTTCCTTTGGCTCCTGCAGCAGCACAGCCATGCCTCAGCCCTGGCTGACTTGACACACACTCTCCTCACAGGCCTCGCTTATCCCACAGCCTCCCTGGTGCCCTCAGCAGGCCCCAGACCCTCCTCTGAGCCCCCTCCTGGCCGTGGGCTTGTTGCAGCCAGCCGGGTGGGCTTAGGGAAGGTACCCTCTGGCCTAGGGGGTTTCTTGGCTGGCCCTGCACCTCTCACCAGCACTTAGGTCAGGCTTGTCACCAGACTTGCAAGGAGACGTGGCAGCTACTTTCTTTGGTTAGGAAGGGGCCAGAGGGTTGATAAAGCCTAGACCTTAGAAATACAAGGTTAGGGAGGACCTAGCTGAACCCAAAGCAGAAAATCCCCAGCTCTTTTTTCCCCAATTACTGAAACACCAGGAGGGTGTAGCCTTTCTGCAGCCTAGGTGTAGTAGGCGAAGAGAGGCCCTCAAGAAGGCCACGTTCTAATCCCAGGAACCAGTGAACACCACCTTATATGATGAAAGGGACTTTCTGATGTCATTAAGCTAAGGTCTTTAGACAGGGTGATTATCCTGGATTATCCAGGCAAGCCTGATATAATCACATGGATCCTTATTAGAAGGAAGCAGGAGCTCAGAGAGGAAGTAGAGGACAAGGTGACCAAGTCAAGAAACGAGTAACATGAGGCAAGGGTCACAAGGCAAGGAATGAGGCGGCCTCCAGTAGCTGGAAAAGACAAGGAGGGCTTCCCTGGTGGGCCAGTGGTTAAGAATACACCTGCCAATGCAAGGGACACAGGTTTGATCCCTGGTCTGGGAAAATCCCACATGCCTCCAGGCAACTAAGCCTGCGTGCCGCAACTACTGAAGCCCGAGCACAGCAGTGAAGACCCAGTGCAGCCAAAAGATAAAAAAAATAAGGAAATGGATTCTTCTTCATAACTTCCAGAAGGAACCAACCTGCTGACACCTTGATTTTAGCTCAGAGACAGGTTTCAAATTCTGACTCCCAGAACTGTAAGATAATAAATTTGTGTTGTTTTAAGATACTAGATTTGTGGTAATTTGTTGCAGCAGTGAAAAGAAACTAATACTCTAGTGAAGGCTCAAAAACACACAACCCGGTAACTTCTACCCTTGGGGCTCAGAGATGCAAAAGGCAGCGCCCCCTCCTGGCAGGGATCTGCCACAGCGGGGAAGTCTGAAGGGAAGGCTTGCGAGACTCAGCTGTCTCCCAAAAACATTTGACTACGGAGTTAAGATAGACTTTTCCCAAATTATCAGTCCTGGTTCTGCTCTGGCTCTGCCCCCCTTTCCCTCTCGCCAGACTTGAGTCCTGGCTGATTTTCAGGAGGAGGGGAGTTTGTCTCCCAAATCCCAGCTTGATGAGATCTGAATTGAACTCATGGGACCTAGCTGTTCCCCAGACCCTAAAGAAGAAAGGATCTCTCAGGAGGCAGGGGGTGAGATTCAGGCCAGGGGCTGCCTCCTGGGCCCTGGGAGAACGGAAGCTGCAAGCCCCATTGGGTTGCCAGGGTTGGGGAGAGAGGAGGGCAGAGGATGCAGTAGCCATCCCGCATGCCACAGCCAAATGAATAAGTAAACATTTTTAAAAAGAGCAAACACGCACGTGGGCCCTGAGTGGGCTGGGCTGGGCAGGGCGAAACGGAGAACCCGACAGGTTGCCCACATAGGAGTCAGCTCTCTCACTAGCTGCTCCAGGAATTAACCGTGTTTGTGGGGGAAGCAGTGGGGAGCGCGGTGGTGGCAGGAAGAAAAAAATCCACGTCTGTTAATTTCACCTTCTGGGTAGGGTCCTTTTCTCTATACCTCCCATTTCATTCACATTGGAAATACCTCTTGGGCACTTGCTTTACACTCACCAGGGTTCCAGGTGGGAGCACAGCAAGGGAAGAAAACACAAAATCCCTGCCACGCAGATGGTGGTGATGCTTGGAGAAGGGTATTCATGGGTTCTCACAGCCATCCTGTGAGATAGCTGGCCTTCCTGCTGCTTTGCATGGGTAAGAAAAGGCAGGTTTGTCAGAGGGACCCAACAGGGCAGCTGGGCTGGAACCTGGACTCCCCCAAAGCTCATGCTTCCACCATGCCTGAAGTCCAAGTCTTCTCAGAAGCAGTTTCCTAAAACTGAGGGCCACAACATTTGCTGAGCTCCTGCTACGTGCTAGCAGGCCCGTTATACAAGCCCTTTGATTCAGTGTTTGCAGTCAAAGGGTAGCCAGCGCCCTTGCTCACTATATTATAGATGCACAAGATTGAGGTTCAGAGAGAGAGTAACTTGCTTGAGGTCAGATAGCAGCACGTGACCCAGCCCAGCCCAAGAATCTCTGCCAAGATTCCCAGAGTGCCAATCTCCCTAGCATTCGTAAGACACAGTAGATACTCATGGACCTTATGAGTAAATCTCTTTCCCCATGTGGGAAAGGGCAGGCCCTTTCCTCACTGAGCACGTGGTGCAGTGTGCCTGGTGTGAGAAGCCTGCACCTGGCCACCAAGGGAAGAGAGGACAGGGCAGAGTCATGGGACTGAGCTGGGTCTGGAGTGGTCTTTGCCCATCTTTGGTGGCTGCCCACACTATTATAGGCCTTCTGAAGTGGTCAGAGAGCTGGGAGCAGCATGAGCCAGGCCTGGCAGATGGACGGACACAAGCTGACTGTGGGACCAGGAGATGGCATGGGAAACGGGGGGCCCAGGAGTGTGAGTGGCCGGCCAGAGAGGGAGGTGAGACCAGGCTGCAGAGATCCTGTGCAGAGGTCAGAAGATTTGCCCTGGCGATAGAAAGCAGGTGAGGCAGACTCACCTCCACCCTCAAGGTCATATGCGTCCTTACCCAGAGCAATCACCCTGAGCTCTGGGGAAAAGACCCCCTCCCACCAGATCCCCAAACTGCTTCAGAGGCTGAGCCCAAGCCAGGGTCAGGAGGACAGGACGCTGGACTGGTACTACTTGGATAATCCAACAAAGTCCCCATCTCCCCCCAGCTATAGGCAATGAGAGCCCAAAGCCCCTGATGCTGACTCTCCAGTGAACACTGAGGCCTCGGTATATGCAGGGAGATATGATCAGTTCACTTGACAGTTGAGGAAACAAACTCAGGGAAGCAAAGGAGTCTTGCCCAAAGCCCCAGACCAGGGCCCAGAGTGGTCCCTTGTCTCTGTCACTGGCCCATGCCAGCCTAGTGACATTCTCCCACTTTGGAAGCTGGGGAGGATGGCTCGTTTATTAAATGCCCTAGGCCATCAGAATACCCAGGGGGCATAGGCAGGTGAATTGAACCTCCTCCACAATTGAGTTGGATTGTGAGGTTCTTAGGGTTTTGTTTTCTTTTTTTTTGGCCACACCATGCAGCTTGTGGGATCTTAGTACCCAATCAGGGACTGAACTTTGGCCCCTGCAGTGGAAACAGAATCCTAACCTCTGGACATCCAAGAAAGTCTCAGATTGTGAGGGTTTTCGGGTTCTGATGGAGGCAAGGATCTTTGCGGGAGAGCCCTGGAAACCCCTCATGTAGGTAGCAGCAGCCAGGAAGCAGCCTGTGGCGGTGTGCCTACCTTGCAGCCTGGCTCAGGCAGCTCAGTTCCACAGTCCTAGGAGGTCAGCTGCAAAGTGCAAGAGCCAGGATTCAGACCCAGTGGTGTGGTGCACAGACCCCACCTTGACCCCTGCACTGTGCCACCTCTCTGAGTTGACCTGGCAGGCCCACCAGATGCCCAGTCCAGCACCCTCCCCAGAACCACAGCCATTCAGAGCACCCCCAGGAACTCCCAGCTGGCACCCCTTTGCCCCTCAACCCCTCCTCACAACCCTTCCCCCTGCTTCAGTCTCACCCCTACGCAGAGCCCAAGCTACTAAAGCAAGGTGGCACCAAGCAGATTCCTCAATAAATCAGTCTTGTCCTCTTAAGCCAGAAGCAATTCCACCCCCACAGCCAGTCCTTCTGGCCTCATGCCATCTTGGATCCAGCCGGCAACTTGCAAATGAGCCCTGCATCCAGGCTGAGGACTAATGTTCATTCAAAGAGAAACTCGGGGTGGTTAATTGGTATTTATGTCCCCAGGCACACACCTTGAAGTTGATAGATGGTGCTGTTCCTGTCAGCCGGAGGCAGGGAGAGAGACTGGTTAACACGGTGTGCCAAGGTCCTCACCTCACCCACCCTCCCCGGGGCTGAGTTCCATCTTGGCTACGTTTGCTACCCGGGGTGGGCTGGCGGTGGGGGTCACCATCGCACATTCGAATTCCTCCCTCCCCTTAAAATAAAAAAGAAAAAACAAACAAAAAACCCTCCTATCTGCCTCTTCTCTTCCCTTAAAACCATGAAACTGAAATCATACCAACTTGAATTAGACCCCAGCTCTGTCTGGGACTACCTCTGTGATCCTGAGCCAGTGACTTAATCTCTCTGAGCCTCAGTTTCTCCAAATTCAAACTCTAAAGCAGATGAGACACAGCTTCCAGGGCCAAGTACAAGGTCTGAAATACCGCAGGTGCCCATTGCACCACTGCCCCACGGACACCCTCACCATGTCCCCCAGGCCCCTCGTCTCAATGGGTTCCCACTGAGCTCAACATCCCGCCAATGCCACCCCTAGTAGCCTAAGCCAGAAGACTGGGCGTTATCTGGGACATCGCTCTCCCCGACCCCATACCATTTAATCACTATTTAGCCCCAACAATTATACCTCGTATGTGGTTGTCCCATCTGTCCATGTCTCTCTACCCACTGCCGTGTCTTGGACATCTTCATCTCTCTGGGTTCTCACACCAGCCTCTTAACTAGTCTGCCTACCCTCAGCCTCATTCTGCTCTCCCTCCCCAGGTATAGTCTGCCTTGCAGCCAGAAAGAGTTCCCTCAAGAGTATATCTGATCCAGTCACTCTTTTGTTCAAAATCTTTCCATGGCTCCCCCTGCCCTCAGGACAAAGTATAGTCTTGGTTACAGATAGGATTTAGAGAATCTTTTACAGCTGCCTCCCCCAACCTCTCCCACCTCACCTCCTGCTGGGGCTCCCTTGAACCCTGTCCCAGGCCCTGGGCTCATCGTGCTGTGCTTGAGTCCAGGTGGAGGACTCCAGGTGGTCTGTGCAGATGTTCTGTCTCTCCCTTCCACATAGGCCCTGACTTGCTCTTCAGGGCTTGGCTTGGGCTTCAGCTCCTCCCAGAAATCTTCTCTGCCTCTACAAGCTGAGTAGGACCCTCCTCTGGGCTCCCTCAGTCCCCCATGCTTCTGTCTTGCTTTCCTACAGGAGAACTCTGTACTGAGTAGGTGTTCAGACTTGAATGCTGCAGGATCATCCCTAACAGGTTGGTACAAACAGGAGGGTGAGAAAGTTACATAATTCAAATCTCCTTCCAAATAAGAGGAGCTCCCTCCTGACCCCCAGGCTGGCCCGAGACCTTGTAGGAGGCTCAGGTCAGCTGGATTCTCCTGGGCCCTAGGGGCAGTGGCTGGGGCTCATTCAGCCTCTGGACAGCCCGATTGCCTGCCTGTGGTCCTCCAGGACTCAACTCTCTTCACCAAAGTATTACAATCATCTGCTCTTCCACACATTTCATTAGCCTCCTGAAGCAGACCCCGGAGCCTCAGGGGCTGAGCCTAAGCCCAGCATCAGGCCATCAGTCTTCCTGCCAAATCTATGGCAAAAATAATCTCCCAGCTCCAGGCCAGGCCCTTGGTGGTAGATTTCCTGGCCCAGGGCTCACAGAGCAGCCTCTGGGTTGGATCCTTGCTGCCAGCCTGGCATCTCCAACCCAGCCTCTACACAGCAACCGTGGGCCCCTCCCTTCCTGAAACCCTTCAGGGGCATCACTGCCTACCTGAGAGGATGGAGTTCCTGCCCCCACAGCTGACCTAGGAGGCACACGTGACCTCACTGCATCCACCCTCCCCACCTCCCCACCCTATCCAACCCTGCTTCAGCTACACAAATCCACATACTGCTCCCACTTGTACCTGCCCTGGCCTTTGCTCTGCCTGGCAGGCCTGTCCCACCTTTTCCCAGGAAAAATGCCTATTAAATGTCATCTCCTCTGAGTGTCCTGCTTGGGACTGGCCAAGGAAGGCAGGCATTTCCTCCTCTGGGCCCTGAGTACTCTTCTGTTATGGCCCCATGACACAGTGCTGTCCTTTCTTCTTTTGGCTTTTGGCTTCTCCAGCTAGACTACACTCCCACAAGGCAGGGGCCAGGCCAAATTCATGTCATCTCTGACTTCCTCTCGAGGGCTAGATTAAGGCTGGCACTCAAATGTTTGAGGGATCAAGAAGGAAGAAAGGCTCACGCTTTGCCTTCCCTGGCACTTCTGTCCTCATGTATCATATGTCAGCCATGCGCCTACTCTGGGCCAGGCTGTATGGCCCTCCATTAGTCGGGGTGTCTGGGCTTCTTTATCTAGCTCCAGTGGGCCAGGGAGAGCCATTCAGAAGCAGGAGTCAGAAGCAGGTGGCCTCGGGGTCCAGCCAGAAGCCCCTCTGCCAGGCCACTATGCAGGGCTTTCGCTGACGAACCCCACCCCCCTGGCCTGGCTCTGTCACTCCCTGGCTGGGTGCTTGTCTCCTTCCCGTTCTGTTTGCAGTCGGTCACCTGTCCATGCCCACAGAGGTGACTGTGGAGGAGCAGCAGCCCACCAGGGTGGCTGGACCAACCATGGCAGAGGCCACCCTGCAAGATTTTATTCTGCACTTTGACTTTGCGGGCTCTCACCATCGTCATGTGTAGCAACCTTGTCAGATGCTCTTAGATGTTTTTCCAAAACTTCTCGGGCTGCCCCGAGAGCCACTCCTCTTGCCCAGTCAGAATTCTGGCTCTTCTTCAGTTTTGCCACTTGGCTATGATCAAGTACCTCATCTCGAGCCTCAGTTTTCACTTCTGCAAGTGGAGGTCATATACCTTGCCTGTTGGTGCGAGGCACGGATGAGGCAGAGGAGGTATGAGTGATGGCTATGGGAGACAGAGGCCCCTGCCCTCCAGGAAACTTTCCCACTGCTGCAGCCTGAGTCAGTTGGGGACATCTTGGCAGAGATCAGGGAGAAAGAGCCTGGGACCAGGTGTCAGCCCTGGTGCTGGGCCCTGGCAGCACTGGCTCCCCAGCTGGCTTTCAGCCTCCCCCTGAGAAGACTGACTGCCACTCTGATCTCTGGGTCTGTGGCAGGTGGCAAGCAATGAGGAGGTCTCAGCAGCTGCCCAGTGTCAAGGAGGGCCTTTCCAGGGTGCCCAGCAGCTGGGGTATGTGTGCTGGGGAGACAGAGAATTGGAAGATCTCAGCCAGAAGCTAATAAACAATATTGGCTTACGGCAAAGGAGGAAGTGGGCAGCTCCACAACCATCGAGACTGATCTATTGGTTAATTAGGAGGTTTCCACAGCCACAGACTATGCCTGCTGTGCGTAGGGCCAGGTAGGGAGGGGGCCACAGGGTAATCAGGGCTGTTGGAAGGCCAGTTGGGGTCTGAGTGCAGCTCAATGTCTCCCCTGAGCCAGGAGCCTTAAATGGCTGAGGAATAATGCGAGAGGTTGGGGTCAGGCAATGGACTTAGGACTTGACGCCTGGGGCCCGCCCATCAGGACCTGCTGTCCTGAGTACATAAACAGAATTCTGCTATAGCAGGGGCTGGGGCCCCTCTGCAGTTTCCAGGGCAGTCAGTTGAGTATGAGGAGCTATAGGTTCAGGGAAGAGAGCTGATGCAGAATCAGGAAGAACCAAGAAAAACACTGGAAACCATGGGATCTGAGAACAGAGGTCCTAGAGGTGGAGAAGTAGGATCTTCTAAGTAGAAAAAGGTAAACAGCAGTAGGTTTGAATCCAGACTCTCCCAAACACTAGCTGTGTGGGGCAAATTGCTAAACCCCTCTGATTCCTGATGTCTAGATTTTTAAAGAGGAACGAATGATACCTACCTTGCAAAACTGTAATTAGATTGAAGAATGTAATACCACAGTAGCTGTTCCCTTCTCCAGGGACCTGAGCCATCAGGGAAGCCTCATGGGATACATATGAAGTGCTTAATAAATGTTTGCTATATTTATTTTGTATCTGTTAGTATTAAGTTACTCTGACTTCCCTGATGGCTCAGATGGTAAAGAAATTGCCTGCAATGCAGGAGACCCAGCTTCCATCCCAGGGTTGGGAAGATGCCCTGGAGAAGGGAAGGGCAATCCACTCCAGTATTCTTGTCTGGGAAATGCCAAGGACAGAGAGGCCTGACGGACTACAGTCCTTGGGGTCGCAAAGAATGGACAGGACTGAGCGACCAAGACTACCACTACACTATTAAGTTACTCAGGACAGCGCTTTGAAGGGAGGAGGAGCTTGGTAGAGGAAGGGGGGCTTTCAAGATGCTAACAGAGTTGGCAGAATGGGCAGAGGGACTACCCTCCTTCCTGCCAGACTTGCTATGGACACAGTCTGGGGGATTCCTGGCCTGGGGGCCTGCGGCTTGGCTGCCTGGAATCATTTTCACCGTCCAGGGGTGGCCACTCCGTGGACTGAGTATCCACTGCTCCTCAGAGGGCTCCTGGCTTTGGCCCCATCCCCTAGTACTGTCCGGCCCTGGGGGAAGAGGAAGGACAGACGGACAGCCGGCAGAGCGGAAGCAGACAAAGTTTATTCTGGTCCTCTGACAGGTAGGGCCCTGCGTGCCTCTCCACCACCTGCGGGCTCCGGACCCCGCTCCCCGCCCCAGTCGCCGCCCACCGGCAGCCTCCCGCGAGGCCGGGCGTTTCTGGAGCAGCCGTCGGGGCCCGGGGACCCCGGGCGGACGCGACGGAGGGCGCGGCGGGCACCACCCGCGGGACAGCGGGCGCGGGGGCGGCGGCGGCCGCAGGGCCACAGGCGGCGGAGGCGCGCGCGGAAGTGGCGGGAGGCGAGCGCGTAGACGAGCGGGTTGAGGCAGGAGTTGGCGTAGGCGAGGCAGTGCGAGGCCAGGCGGCAGGCGTAGGTGGCCGGGCTGAAGGGGAAGCGGCCGTACCAGAAGCAGAGGATGAGCGCGTGGTGCGGGCCCCAGCAGAGGGCGTAGAGGGCCGCCACCGCCAGCATGACGCGCCCCGCGCGGCCCGTGGCTCTGCGCCGGGCCTCGGCCGCCGCCGCGCCCGCGGGGCCCACGGCGGCCCACAGGAAGCGCAGCGTGCGCCCGTAGGCCAGGCTCACCACGGCCACGGGCAGCAGGTAGCCGGCCGCGAAGGTGGCCACGTCGAGGGCGCGGCGGCGCGCGTCCTCCCAGGCGGGCACGCAGAGCTCAAGCGCGCCGTAGCGCACCGTGCCGTAGTAGCTGAGGTAGGGCGCCGAGAAGAGCGCCGCCAGCAGCCAGACCAGGCCCACGGCGGCGCGGGCGTTGCGCGGCGTGCGCAGGGCTCGCGAGCGCAAAGGGTGCCGCACGGCCAGGTACCTGCGGGCGGGCGCAGAGTCAGAGCTGCGGCGGCGGGCGGGCGGCCTGAATACCGCCCGGCTCTGAACCGCCGCCGCGGGGACCACGCGCCGGGCCTCTCTCGCAGAGAGGTTGTGGGGATGAAGGGAGTTAGCTCGCAAAGCGCTTGGAGTAGCGCCCGGCACCTAGCGAGGCTGGGTTGGAGTTCAGCGAGAAGTGACCAACTGGCCCAAGGTCATCAGCGAATCAACTAGAGAGTGAGCCTGGGCTTGACCCCAAGTTTCTACCCCTGAAAGCCGGTCTGACCACAGCTCGGGCCAGATGTGGGCGGTAATAAAACAGCTGATGAATTTCCTTCGTGTGTTCCTTTTGCCATTCATTTCATGCTTACAGAGCACGGACTAAGTGCCAGGCCCTGAGCTGACACTTGGAACACAGAGATGTTCTCTGGATTCTCCCAGTGAAGATGGGATGAGGGCAGGATGACCCCCTCAAGTATGCCCTGCAGGTGCCCCGAGACTGGTTGGTGGGGGCCAGACAGCTGTTCTTTTTCTCCCTCCCCCTCCCTTTTTGGCCCCCCATTCCCTCCTNGACCAGGTGTCAGCCCTGGTGCTGGGCCCTGGCAGCACTGGCTCCCCAGCTGGCTTTCAGCCTCCCCCTGAGAAGACTGACTGCCACTCTGATCTCTGGGTCTGTGGCAGGTGGCAAGCAATGAGGAGGTCTCAGCAGCTGCCCAGTGTCAAGGAGGGCCTTTCCAGGGTGCCCAGCAGCTGGGGTATGTGTGCTGGGGAGACAGAGAATTGGAAGATCTCAGCCAGAAGCTAATAAACAATATTGGCTTACGGCAAAGGAGGAAGTGGGCAGCTCCACAACCATCGAGACTGATCTATTGGTTAATTAGGAGGTTTCCACAGCCACAGACTATGCCTGCTGTGCGTAGGGCCAGGTAGGGAGGGGGCCACAGGGTAATCAGGGCTGTTGGAAGGCCAGTTGGGGTCTGAGTGCAGCTCAATGTCTCCCCTGAGCCAGGAGCCTTAAATGGCTGAGGAATAATGCGAGAGGTTGGGGTCAGGCAATGGACTTAGGACTTGACGCCTGGGGCCCGCCCATCAGGACCTGCTGTCCTGAGTACATAAACAGAATTCTGCTATAGCAGGGGCTGGGGCCCCTCTGCAGTTTCCAGGGCAGTCAGTTGAGTATGAGGAGCTATAGGTTCAGGGAAGAGAGCTGATGCAGAATCAGGAAGAACCAAGAAAAACACTGGAAACCATGGGATCTGAGAACAGAGGTCCTAGAGGTGGAGAAGTAGGATCTTCTAAGTAGAAAAAGGTAAACAGCAGTAGGTTTGAATCCAGACTCTCCCAAACACTAGCTGTGTGGGGCAAATTGCTAAACCCCTCTGATTCCTGATGTCTAGATTTTTAAAGAGGAACGAATGATACCTACCTTGCAAAACTGTAATTAGATTGAAGAATGTAATACCACAGTAGCTGTTCCCTTCTCCAGGGACCTGAGCCATCAGGGAAGCCTCATGGGATACATATGAAGTGCTTAATAAATGTTTGCTATATTTATTTTGTATCTGTTAGTATTAAGTTACTCTGACTTCCCTGATGGCTCAGATGGTAAAGAAATTGCCTGCAATGCAGGAGACCCAGCTTCCATCCCAGGGTTGGGAAGATGCCCTGGAGAAGGGAAGGGCAATCCACTCCAGTATTCTTGTCTGGGAAATGCCAAGGACAGAGAGGCCTGACGGACTACAGTCCTTGGGGTCGCAAAGAATGGACAGGACTGAGCGACCAAGACTACCACTACACTATTAAGTTACTCAGGACAGCGCTTTGAAGGGAGGAGGAGCTTGGTAGAGGAAGGGGGGCTTTCAAGATGCTAACAGAGTTGGCAGAATGGGCAGAGGGACTACCCTCCTTCCTGCCAGACTTGCTATGGACACAGTCTGGGGGATTCCTGGCCTGGGGGCCTGCGGCTTGGCTGCCTGGAATCATTTTCACCGTCCAGGGGTGGCCACTCCGTGGACTGAGTATCCACTGCTCCTCAGAGGGCTCCTGGCTTTGGCCCCATCCCCTAGTACTGTCCGGCCCTGGGGGAAGAGGAAGGACAGACGGACAGCCGGCAGAGCGGAAGCAGACAAAGTTTATTCTGGTCCTCTGACAGGTAGGGCCCTGCGTGCCTCTCCACCACCTGCGGGCTCCGGACCCCGCTCCCCGCCCCAGTCGCCGCCCACCGGCAGCCTCCCGCGAGGCCGGGCGTTTCTGGAGCAGCCGTCGGGGCCCGGGGACCCCGGGCGGACGCGACGGAGGGCGCGGCGGGCACCACCCGCGGGACAGCGGGCGCGGGGGCGGCGGCGGCCGCAGGGCCACAGGCGGCGGAGGCGCGCGCGGAAGTGGCGGGAGGCGAGCGCGTAGACGAGCGGGTTGAGGCAGGAGTTGGCGTAGGCGAGGCAGTGCGAGGCCAGGCGGCAGGCGTAGGTGGCCGGGCTGAAGGGGAAGCGGCCGTACCAGAAGCAGAGGATGAGCGCGTGGTGCGGGCCCCAGCAGAGGGCGTAGAGGGCCGCCACCGCCAGCATGACGCGCCCCGCGCGGCCCGTGGCTCTGCGCCGGGCCTCGGCCGCCGCCGCGCCCGCGGGGCCCACGGCGGCCCACAGGAAGCGCAGCGTGCGCCCGTAGGCCAGGCTCACCACGGCCACGGGCAGCAGGTAGCCGGCCGCGAAGGTGGCCACGTCGAGGGCGCGGCGGCGCGCGTCCTCCCAGGCGGGCACGCAGAGCTCAAGCGCGCCGTAGCGCACCGTGCCGTAGTAGCTGAGGTAGGGCGCCGAGAAGAGCGCCGCCAGCAGCCAGACCAGGCCCACGGCGGCGCGGGCGTTGCGCGGCGTGCGCAGGGCTCGCGAGCGCAAAGGGTGCCGCACGGCCAGGTACCTGCGGGCGGGCGCAGAGTCAGAGCTGCGGCGGCGGGCGGGCGGCCTGAATACCGCCCGGCTCTGAACCGCCGCCGCGGGGACCACGCGCCGGGCCTCTCTCGCAGAGAGGTTGTGGGGATGAAGGGAGTTAGCTCGCAAAGCGCTTGGAGTAGCGCCCGGCACCTAGCGAGGCTGGGTTGGAGTTCAGCGAGAAGTGACCAACTGGCCCAAGGTCATCAGCGAATCAACTAGAGAGTGAGCCTGGGCTTGACCCCAAGTTTCTACCCCTGAAAGCCGGTCTGACCACAGCTCGGGCCAGATGTGGGCGGTAATAAAACAGCTGATGAATTTCCTTCGTGTGTTCCTTTTGCCATTCATTTCATGCTTACAGAGCACGGACTAAGTGCCAGGCCCTGAGCTGACACTTGGAACACAGAGATGTTCTCTGGATTCTCCCAGTGAAGATGGGATGAGGGCAGGATGACCCCCTCAAGTATGCCCTGCAGGTGCCCCGAGACTGGTTGGTGGGGGCCAGACAGCTGTTCTTTTTCTCCCTCCCCCTCCCTTTTTGGCCCCCCATTCCCTCCTTCCCCTCCCCCAGACCGGGCCGCGTTCCCAGCCCAGCGCACCTGTCCACTGAGACAGCCGCCAGGGTGAAGCTGCTGGCGTACATAGTGAGGTAGATGAGCAGGTGCACGGCCTTACAAACCAGGGCCCCGAAGAGCCAGTCGTCCAGCGTGTAGATGGCGGCCTGGAAAGGCACGCAGCACAGGATGAAGCAGAGGTCAGCTGCCGCCAGGTTGAGGATGAATAGATCCGTCGTGCTGCCCGGCTCCTGCCAGGCACTCGGGCCAGGCTGCAGCAGCACTGCCAGCACCAGCCCGTTGCCCACCGTGCCCAGCAGGAAGATGAGGGCAAAGACCACGGGCACTGCCACAGCCCCCATACTCCCTGGGCTGTCTAGCGAAATGTTCTGGATATCAGCCATCTTCCCGACAGATGGGCACCTAAGGAAGAAAAGCTGGAGTCCTCAGCTCTGGTCACTCAGTTCAGGGGTCTAGTTCCCCTACCATAGGCCTGGCCAAGTCTCCTGGGGTGGAAGCTTGCGGGGGATAGGGGTGTTGGGCAGACAGAGACAAAAGTTATCCCTGAGACCCACTATGCAAGCTCCTGGCAATCTCATTGGTGTCTAAGGTGGGTTTCTCAGTTTCCTAGGAAACATCCCAGGGCCTGAAGGACTGATTAGGTAGTTGATAGACAGCTTCAACCAATGATGCAGGTAAAGACACATGCAAAGTGGGTGCGGGGAGGGGCAGTTCCAACCCCAGGATCTGGTGCATTTTCCTCACTTTTCAATGGGGATCTGAAACACAGGGAAGACTTTTGGATATTAGTCAAATTCAACCAAACATGGGTGACACCCCTGAGTCACTGGATAGTCCAGCTTAGTGACAGCATCACAGGGCACAGCTGGGAGCACCATATAGGTCTCTGCCCCCTTCGCAGATGAGGAAACTGAGGCTCAGAGAGGGGACTTGGGAAGCTAATATCACACTCTGAGTGGTAGATCTGAGGTTGCTGCCACCCTGGTACCGACTCGCAGGCTGGAGCACTCATCTGAGAGCTGCAACAGGCGGCACCCCTGACAACTTACGTGTGTGTGTGTGTGTGTGACATCTATGTAAGCTGTGATCACCTGACCTGTCACACCCCATGGCCCACATCGGCTGCTACCTGTGGGTCTCTGTGCATGCTTAGACCCCTTGAGTGGCTGGATGAATGAAGGGTAAGGGGGCCAAGCAGGGAGGAGGAAAGAAAGGTGGTATCTTTGAGACCCCCCCCATCCCAGCATGCAGGAGTACCCCCCACCGACTCCCCTCCCCACCGGCAAGCCCAGATGGGCGACACAGACCTCAACCCTAGGCACTGGGCTCCTGCTCTCCCTGGGTGAACTGACCAGGCTGAAGCTGCCTCCTGGCTCGGTGGCTGCCTCTTGGTGCCTACCTGCAGGTACAGCTCTGCCTCCCACTGCTCCCTCTTCTCCTTTAAGGCCTCTCCTCTCCCTCCGAAGAAGTAGCCGCCTCCTCCTCAGCCCCTGATTTTCCCTGGGTGGCATGCTCTTCTGCCTGGCTCTCCTCTCCTCCGCCTCTCTGCGTTGCTTCTGCCTTTCTGCAGCGAGTAACCCATTGATCTCTCTCTCTCAGAGTCTCGCTTTGTCGTTAACCCCTCTGTGCCCGAGGCCCAGTCCACTCCTGGCCCTCTCACCTCCTGTGGTCCTGCCTGCTCACCCCACTCCACATCCTCTCTGCTCCCTGCTCCAAGAAGGGCTCCAACCCAAGTTCAGAAAGAACTCCTAGTCTTTTTTTTTTTTTTGCCACACGGCCTGTGGGATCTTAGTTCCCCAACCAGGGATCGAACTAGAGCCGTCTGCATTGGAAGTGCAGAGTCTTGACCACTGAACTGTCGAGGAAGTCCCAGGATTTCTAGTTTTGAATGGAGTGTCCAACGCTAGGAAACCAGGTAAAAAAGTCCCTTTTTCTGCAGACTAGGATTCCTCCTGGCCTTGAGAATTTCAAGACCTATCAGGTTCCCTAAGCTGATTCCAGGGCTTCAGTCTGCCTGAAGACTGGAGGGTCTATGTGCGTGTCTGGAGTCTGACTTTTAGTCTTAGGGCAGTGGGGAACTACAGAAGATTCTAGGGCAGAGACGTGACCTGCTCATTTATTTTGTGATTAGCTTATTATGGTCTGGGGTTAAAAGAATGGCTGGAGGGGGAGTGATTTAATGAGAGACCCATTAAAAGCCTCTCCTCCAGGCAAAGAGGTTACCAGTCTTGGTGAATTACTGCTGACTCGGTCATGGGGTTCTGGTCTGGACCTCCTCTTGGAAGGACCACATGGCTACATCTTCCAGAGGGTTAGAGGCCAGTGGGACAAGATGCATTGGATTTAACAACAAGGTGGTTGTTGGTACTAGACAAGTGTAGTGGGTGGCAGAAGGCAGTCTGCAGTGAATGGAGAGGAGAGGTGGTAGGGGTTGTGTGGTCTTTCTAGAAGCTGGGAGGGTGGGGTGAATGTCAAGAAGTCTATGCAAGGGGAAAGAAAACAGTCTGAGAGGATGCTGATGAAGCCAGGACTTGCCACCAAGGTCCGAGGAGCTGGGAAGAGACTCTTCAGAACTGGCTTCCCGAGGCCCTGGGATGTTCACCAGTACTCAGGCTCCTCTAAAGCCTGATGCCACCCATCTCAGATGTGGAACATCCCCGAACTTTTAGAAGCAGAAACTCACTGAATTGAAGACATTAGGGCTCACCCCTAGATTCTGCAAACCCGAATTCAGAGCTATCAAAACTGCATTAAGGAGTTAGAATTGTAGAATCTTGTGATCTCTGAAGAGCAACTGTAGGATCTAGACTTAGAGTGGTGGGATTTGAGAACTTGGGGGCCCACAACCATCTTGTATGGAAGGAATGCACTGTGAGGTGCCCAGAAGCCTGGACTCACAAATGTGGCAGGCCTGGCCCCTGAAAGCGCCTGACACACTGCCCTCCCTCTTCTTGGGAACCCCAAGCCAGCTATGCTCCTCCTTGCCAGAGTCTGGGCTCTGGATGGGTTGGAGCAGTTCTAGGGCAAAGAGCTCCCAGGAGCAGCAGTGCTGAGCTGTGATATGACAGCAGAGAGGAAGACGGTGGCAACCAGAGGGGGACCACCTATGAGGCAGGCAGGACGGGCACCTCGCCACAGCCTGAGCCCCAGTGGGCCCCAGGCACCCACACCTCCCCTTATTCCAACTGCTGCTTCTGGCGGCTGTGGCTTTGAACCGTGTGCCCAATGCAGAGGACAGATGGTCTGGCCTGAGAGCAGTCCCTGGAGATCTGGGCCCTGCAAGACACGAAACTGCGACTTTGCAGCTGACCCTTAGCCCTATAGCCTGTCTTGGCCTCTGGCAATGACCCAGGGTATGTGCTGAGCCCAAGCATATGTGCCCAGAGGTGCCCCATGCCTGCTGGCACGCCCTCTCACCCCTCGGGGCAGTTGCGGAAGACCTGCGCCAGTACAGGTCACATGTTGAGCCATGAGCTGGCTGAAAACTTTGCGCCCTACTGCGACGAGCTGGCCCACAGTGTCACAGTGCTGGGCTGTCCCCAGGCACACAATGTCAGCAGCTGGTGGTGCCGGGAAACTGTAGGAGGAAGAAGCATGCACTCTGTGGCACTGGCGGGTCTTGTCTTGGCATCATCGACTGTGATCCGCCATCCCGTGGCTGCTCATGGCCACCTGAGCAGACCACACACATCAAGCTGCTGGCCTGGCCAGGGGCTGGGCACCAGGCGGTGGGTACTTGCTGCTGAAGTACACCTGGTGCTAGATGCCCTACCCCGTGTGTGTGCCCCTGACGGGGCCACAGCAGCCCCCTTCCCTGGGGCTGTATCCCCCAGTACCCCAAACTCCTGGATCCCTAGCTTCAAGCTGCCCAGGATCACAGGCTAGGATTTTCAGAATCCCAGCGATAAGACCCTGCTGGCTGGGGCCAGAGCTCACCCAGGCTGTCCCTCTCTAAACATCCAGGCTGAAGGGAGGGCTGAGGGTGTGGGGCACCAGAGCCGCAGTCCCCACCTTTCATGAAAAAGGGCTTTTTCATCCTCCCTGCCCCCTCGCCAGCAGACTATCAGCTCCCAAGGCCACACCATGCTGAGGCTGGTGACTCAGACCCATCCTTTACCCTACCAGGAGCCCATAAGGCTGAGTGGGGAGGGCTATGGAGAGAGAAGGGCTGCGACTGTGGGAAAGGACTGTCATCTCCAGCAGGGAAGCAGTGAGCCATTGTCGAGGTCAAGGGAGAATGGGGTCTTGCTGTGGGGCTGCAAAAACAGCCTGTCCAAGGCCTGAAGTCTAAAGGAGGCTGGAAAATAGCAGCCAGAACCCAAGCTCACTGAGCCCCCTGGCGGTTCCTCTGACCAGGCCAGTGAGCCCTGGGAATATGGAGATGGAAGGGCCCCAGATACCAATGTAATAGCCAGTCTTGGTATAGCAGGAAAGACCAAGGCATACATAGGGGAAGGGGCTGCCTAAGGCCACAAAGGCAGGGACAAAGTGGGGATAGAATATAGGGTTCTAGACTCTCGGGGCTTCTCCAACAGTGACAGACATTCTTTCCTCTGGGCACAATCTTCTGCTTCTCCCAAACATGGGCTTGGGTGTCCAGCCCCTTCTTATCTGGGCAGCTGTAGGCCATCCTTGGGGTGGGGAGCAGAGGACGAGGGGTTCACCAGGGCTAGACTCTAGAGGCTGTGGAGTAGGAGGGCGGGTGGCATGGGAAGGGGCCTGTAGGGCTGTGCTCAGCTTCTCTCTACATCAGGAAAGCATCCAACTGAGCCAAACGGTGGCCCCGGCCTCTGTCATCCCACCTGCCTGGGTCCCCTCTAATTTGGGAGAGGTGGTTAACTCTGAGAGCTCAAAGCCCTCAAAGCCCCAGTTCCTGCCTGATCCTTCGACCAGCTGCAGGACTGGGGCTGCTCCGAGAGAATAAAGCAGTCTAACACGTCACAGCTGATTTCCACACTGTTGCTTTAGCCTCACACCCACAAGCACAGGCCTCATCCCAGCCTGGCGCCAGGACTGACAGAGCTCAGAGCCTCTGGCCTGGGCTGATCAAAGGCCCTCCTTTTCACTGTGTTGGGAGGGGGACCTCAGCTCTGTGTGTCACTACCCAGCACTCAAGGCAGTGCTCCGTGCAGTCGCCCCACCTCCACGAAGGCCTCCACACAGCGGTCAATGTCCTCCTCGCTGTGCACTGCTGAGATCTGGACTCGGATCCGGGCCTTGCCCTTGGGGACCACAGGGTAGCTGAACCCAATGACAAAGATGCCTGTGTGGGTAGAGAGGGTTAAGCTGGGGCTCACCAGAGCCAGGCAGGTTCTGGGGGCATGACAGATAGCTCTTACTTTTCTGTGGGCTACAGAGGGCAAGGGAGCTGCCAAAGGTCTCTCAAAACTGGGACTGCCTCACGGCCTAGGGTTTTCAAGCTTGGACAGATATCTGATCTAAGAAGGGTAGTAGGGCTGGGGGAAGAGGGGATATTCACAGTCTAAGGGTTCCCTCCTTTTCTTTTAGGACCCACAACCACATCTCAAGCCCCGGCTCCTTACCTCTCTTAAGCATGTCATCCGCTATGTTTAAGGCCAGCCGAGCGTCACCCAGCATCACAGGGCAGATGGGGTGATTGGCTCCTGAGATGGTGAAGCCAGCAGCCTCCATCTGACTGCGGAATCTGTGGGCATGAGCTGGGTGTCACTGGGAGTTGGGGGACTGTGGAGCAATCACACCCACTCCTGATGGACATGGATGTGACCCAAGGCTTGTGCCCAAGTCTGCAGGAGGAACCAACAAAGACAGAGATGCTGACCCAGAGAGGCAGATGGGGAAAGAGGCAGAGGAACAGGAAGACCAATTAGGAAGGCAGAAAGACAGGACTGTACAAGAACGGGGAATGCGGGATCATTTGCAAAGAAATGCACCGGGGAGACTTCCCTGGGAGTCCAGTGATTAATACTTCATACTTCCAATGCAGGGGGTGTAGGTTTGATCCTTGGTTGGGGAACTAAGATCCCACAGGCAGTAGGGCCAAAAAATAAAAAAATAAAAATACATGAAATGCACTAAGAAATGGAAGGAAAAGACAGAGAGAAGAAGACAGGGGCATGCAGGTAGCCCCTGGTTAAGAGAGCCAAGTCCCAGTGCAACCCACTGGGGACACGGAGGTGGGCAGAGGCAGGACGCAAAGGCAGGGAGTTATGGGCCTGTGCAGCCACACAGGGCAGGCCCTCACCAGCTCCCTCGCCCCAGTGGGCCCCACCCTGCCCAGGACCACACCGCAGGGTCTTGGCTGCCATAGACTGGACGATGGCGTTGCTCTCCATGAGCAGGTCCAGGGCCTTGGAGGCACAGCCGACAGCAGCAGGTGGCAGGCTGTTGGAGAAGAGGTAGGGCCGGGAACGCTGCCGTAGCAGGGACACCAGGGCCCCAGGCCCGGTCGTGTAGCCCCCTGAGAACAAGGGTGAGAACAAGCAGCCAGAGCTTACCCCATGGCCCTCCTGAGAGGGCCATCCATGCTGTCTTCTTCCCTGCAGCCCCAGGTCTCCCCTTCCCACCTCCCCCAAGACCCGCCAGGGCTGTGCATGCAGATAAAGGGAGCCCAGAGGCCCAAGCCTGCAGACACCTGATGCTCCGCCCAGGGCCTTCCCCAGTGTGGAGTTGATGATGGTGACTTGGTCCATCACACCCAGCAGCTCATCTGTGCCCCTGCAAGGGAAGCTGCCACTACCACCACGGCCACCTGAGCACCCAGGCTCATGGGCTGGGCATGGGGGCTGGCCTTGTGGTTTCCCACCCACCCTGACGAGTCCAACCCAAGGCCTCAGGGGCCGTGTGCTCCCACCGTCCTGTGGCCCCCAGGAAGCCAGTGGCGTGGCTTTCGTCCACAAAGACCAAGGCACTGTATTGAGAGGCAAGGCGGCAGATCTCCTGCAGGGGTGCGATGTCACCATCCATGGAAAAGGCCCCATCAGTGGCCACCAGGCGCAGCCGATGCTTCTGCAGGGAAGATACGGAGGGCAGTAGCTGGTATCATGATTTGGACCAAGTCACTCCCTTTCTGTGCTTCTTGGCACTCTAAAGGCTCACTCTGCCCAGTGCCCAGAACAGAGGGGAGCACACATATACGCTCATGCTGAGGCTGGCACATCCTCTCCCTCCTCTGGGCCTCTCTGGGCCTTCTCCATCTCTTCCAGGGCAGTCTGGAGACATGCTTAGCCACTGGGCAGTGAGAATGCTCCCAGTCTCCTCTTCAGAGGGCAGGGTGGGGTGGGGTCAGTTCTGTTCATAAGCTTATCCCACTCTGATTCTGGGCAGGGGCCTGCCCCACATAAGGTGCTTCCTCGAATTCAAAACAGCTTTGTGCCATGGGACAGTTTTGGGTCTGAGATTGTTGATGTTGTTTAGTTGCTAAGTCATGTTGGGTCTGAGGATCTGGGTTCAGATCTTGGCTGTTTCGAACTTTCAGGCTATTTGCCTGTGAGTGAGGAGACGGCTTCTGCAAGCCTCTTTTCTTTCACCGGGGTAGGGGGCAGTTTGCAGAGGAGTCTGAGGATAAGACCAGTCCTTGGCTCTGGAAGTATGAGGCCCTGCCGCACCTGGGCCTCTTGCAACTTGGCCTCCAGATCAGCCATATCCAGGTGGCGGTAGCGGTATTTGTGGGCCTTGCACAGACGGATGCCATCAATGATGGAGGCATGGTTCAGCTCATCTGACAGGACTGCGTCCTCCGAGGTCAGCAGGGCCTAGTGGAAGGCAGTCAGAAGTAGAGCCATCACCCAACCACCACAGGGTTCTCCCTCCCTCACGACTCCCCCTGAATCAATATTTCACTGCCAACCAGGGCATTCTTCTGGGCAGGGAGGCAAGGAGCCCTCTGCCTCTATCTTGATCCCCAGGCAGTCCAGGACTGGGCTGAATCAGGGGCCCTGCTCTAAAAAGCAGGTGAGAACATGTTTGGTGAATGCCTGGCCCCTAACACCCTCAGCCTTCCAGCTGATGTAGGTTACCTCCCAAATGCCCTGGAAGCTGGCCTCCTAGTAAGCCCCAGGATTCCTCCTGGAGACCTGCTGGCCCAACCTTGACCTCCAAAGAAATGGGCACTGGAGCCTCTCAACATGGCCTTGGCATCCTGCCAAGTTCTCTGGACTGCATATTCCCAAGCCCTCACAGCCTGGCAAGCCTCACCAACTCCCACCCATGGCGTCACATACCTCAAAAAGGCCGGCATTGGCATCAAAACAGCTGGCATAGAGGATGGCATCCTCCCTTTGGTGGAAGCGGGCTATCTTTGCTTCTAGATCTTTGTGGATGCTCTGAAGTAAAGGAGTGAGACACATATTAATGCCTCTGGGGCCGCATGGGACAGGTCCTGGGGACAGAGGCTTAAAGGGCCACAAACAGATCCTCTCCCTTCTTTTTGCACCACAAGGGTTCACCCGGAGCTAACACAGGAATCTGAAGCATTAGGGGCCCACTAGGTGCCCTTCTTCCTGGTTGGGTTTTCATTTTACAGTGGGGGTCTGATGGGAGAATTATGATGCTAATGGCAAAGGAAGATATTTTCTCTATCAAACTGAGTACTCTTTTTTTCTATTTTTTCTTTATTTTCCTTTTATTTAATTTTTTTGCCACACCACACAGCATGCAGGATCTTAGTTCCCTGACCAGGGATCAAAGATCGAATCCGTGCCCCCTGCGGTGGAAGCCCAGAGTCTTAACCACTGGATCATGACAGAAGTCCCTAAGTGCCTTTTTCTGTTGTTTAATGGCAAAAAGGAGGATTACATAAGTAACTCTAGGTTCATTTTGGCCTCCAATTGTTAGATTTGGAAGCTGTCCAGCCTAACCTGCCCAGTTGGAAGTCAAAAGTTCCATTCATTTCCCCTTCACCTTTCTGAGAGGACAAGTAATAATAATCACAAGGACTCAGAAGCACTGACTCTTGAGCGAGGCCATATGGGTTCAAGTCCTACCACAACAGGCTGTGTGCTCTGGGCAAGACAATTAACTTCTCAGGGCCTCAGTGTCCTCATCTCTAGAACAGGGGCAAGAATAGCACTTAGAACTTGGGATTACTATCTGCATTAAGGAGTACTTTGCAATGTTCTTAAAATAGCACATGATACATAGTAAGCACTGTATGTTTCATGTATAAAGGGTTCATTTTGTAACATTTACAAAATAAAATTATTAAGCAACATTTATTGAGCACTGTTATGTGCCAGGCCTTGTTTTAAGCATTTTTACATGTTTTGGGTTGGCCAGAAAGTTCATTCAGGGTTTTCCATAAGAAGTTATGGAAAAACTTGAATACACGTTTTTGCCAACCCACTATTAACTCTTTAATTTGGGATAATCTTATGAATTATTATTTCCACTTTACCAATGAAGGCATTGATGCTCAGACAAGTTAAGACACTTGCCCATGGTAACAGAACCAATATATGGTGGTACTAGAAACCAAACTCAGGCAGAATAGCTCCAGAAACCTCTATCTCAATCCCTGCCTTCTATTCTTCCTTTCTTGAAGAGGAACAGGTAAGAAGCTCTGTTCTGTGGATGGGGAAATGGATGCTCTGAGAGCTTAAATTTCTTGCCCAAGGCTTCACAGCAAGACAGAAGCTTGAACCCAGTTTTTTCCAGTGAACAGCTCTGGGGCTAAGCATGGGCCCAGAGTTCTGGGATAAGCTGAATTGCCTAAACCAGCCCTTCTGACTGCAGAAGCAGACATCTGAGGTCAGTGCCCAACACTGGGGACCACCCCATCCTCCCCCACCCCAGCCTGGGCCATACCCTCCGTGTACCTGGGTGCCACAGATGAAACGGACAGAGCTAAGGCCGGCTCCAAACTCCTTTAGGGTCTGCAGACCTGCCTGGATGACCTCAGGGTGGCTGCTCAGGCCCAGGTAGTTGTTGGCACAGAAGTTAATAATTCCTGAGATGGAGGACAGGGGATAGACACAGGAGCTCAGGACAATCAGGGCCTGTAAAGGTGCCAGGCCCTGGGGACTCAAGAGAGGAAATGAAGCTGGAATCGCCCTTGAAGAGGCAACAACCACACAGTACGATCTGTTCTGGGGCAGAGGCCAGGCTGGGGAGCGGGGAGCCCCTAGAAGGCACCGAATTCAACAGCTATAGGAGAGGGAGGGGCAGAAATGGACTCTCAGAGCAGCACTTTGGAGAATGAGAAGGTTTAGATCACATTCACCCACAGCCCTTCCTCTCTGGCTTCTCCTATTTCTGAAGACAACCAGTAACCCCTAATCTGGCCCTTGGCTCTTTCTGGGTAAAAGAGGGCATCACAGAGCCTTGCAATGGTCTCCAAACTCCACACAGTTGACTTTGCTGCCTGGTACAGAACTGTATGCCCAGCAGGGTAGCCTCTCTGAGACCCTGACCCTTGCATTTTAAAGCCCAAGGTGGACATAGCTGACCCAGGGAGTAAACTAAGGCTCCAAGAGGTCAAGGTTTACTCAGTTTGGGAGAGGCAAAACAGGATGGGAACCTGGGTCTCCTAATTTCCCACTGTTTGATCTGCTCCAAGGTTCCCTGGAGGAGGACAGAGACCTCTGTTTTACAAATAAGCACAACAGCACCAAATATTCCAGGCCTATTTCTTGGGCAGAAGACAGGTTTGGAGGCCTATTGGTAACCAGCACCTACCTGGGTCCTGGCACAGACAAGATGAGCAGTGACCACAGATAAGACAGAAACCAGGGCGGCCTGGTGGGCCAGTTCCCAGTATGACTTGTGGAGCAGCCCTCAAGCCCCTTACTCAAACAGTGATTTTGGCCAGAAAGTTGGTCTCTATGGACAGTTACATGACCTTCCAGCTCCAATATACCAGAAGACCTACACTAAAAGCCTAGCTCTTCCTGCAGCTAGCTGGGGGTTTATAGGCACTTCAAATCTATGAGCATCAGCGTCTCTTCGTTTGTAAATGGGACCAGTCATGCCCATGTTTTGAGATTTGCAGGAGTGCAGGCGCAGCAATTAGCAGAAATCTGAACAAAGCAGCAGCTCTAGAAATGCAGAATTTCTTGCTGCTGCCTCCCCATCACCCTTTCTTGAATCCATATGGTGGGAGCCAACTGACTGTCTCTCTTTCTTCCTTACGTTCTCACAGGCTGGATCTCAGATCGAGCCCTGGCCTCTAAATAAAAAAGGTGCTCAAAGGGCAAATTACCTTCTTCTGGGGGAACGGATCTAATCAGGTTAGAATTAACTAACCTGGGAAAAGGCAAGTCGGCCTGACAGATGGGAAGCGGTCCAGCAGCGGCTACGTGTGCCTGTGCTCCGGCCCGCTCACTGCCTCCAGGACCTCCACTTCAGCGAAACACTCAGGACGGGCCCCTGAACACCCGGCCAGGTCTGGCGATTCCCAGAAAGGAGTTACCTCCCGGGGCGCCGTCCACGTGGATGTGCGGCCCCTGACGGGACGTGATGACCCTCTCGCTCTTCCAGGTGCCAGCTCCGCGGATGCTTTCCAGCTCCTCCTCCAGGATGCCACGCAGCTGAGCCAGCGCTGACTGCGACCGGCTGCCGCGGGGGACCCGGGAGAGCGCAGCATGTAGGACGCGGCCAGCCCACATTTTGCCCACCTCGCCGTAGCTAGACTGCTCGCTCAGGTCTGCGCACCGAGGCCGCGGCGTGATCACGTGGGGGGGTTGGGCCCCGGCAGCCAATCGGAGCGAGAAGGGCTCTGCTCCAGAGCAGGGGAGGCGGACCTAGGAATAGGAGGGCGGGACCTGGCGGGATCAGCAGAGGACGAAAGTGGAGTGACTTGTAAGTTGAGACAGGAGCTGTCCGTGTTGGGGGAGAGGAGGCGACCGGGGTTGGAAGGCACATCAGGGCCAGACCCACCAGACCCCCACCCCCTTCCCATGCCGTGCCTACACACACATCTCCCGGAAGGTAGGGACGCCCTCTGGACGCGGGCGCCTAGAAGCAGGCTGAGGCACGTTCCATATGCTCCGGCCCTAAGGTTTCCTAGGTTGTCTTGCTCTTGGAACTCTCCCCAGTGCTTAGGTGCAAAAGCCCCCAGGTTTCGCCCACCATATTGCTCCGCATTCTCCCTTCAGTTTTAGAAATATGGAAAAACACCGCTCAGATTTTTTAATTTTATTTTAAAGTTTGAAAATTACAAAGACAGCAAATTCTTCCAGGCACAAATAACACTTATTTAAAAAGGGGCGAGGGGGGTGGGGAGAGCGCAAGCGCGCCTATTTAAAAAAAAGGAAAGACTGTACAGGGTTTTTTTCTCCCAGCTCCCGGGTATGAAACGTTAAGTACTACCCCTAGATATGTATATATACATCCATACATACACACACACACGCGCGCACACACACACCAGACCTAGCTCTGTAAAACTACTTAGCAATTCAAAGTCTGCAGTATGTCTTACTGTCCACTCCCCGCCCTCCCCTCCTCCCCACCCCCGTCTACTACTACATATAAAAAAAGTAGAGGTCTGGAGGTTTTTAAGTGGTGGGTGGTAGGGCTGAAGCCCCACTGGACTGCCAAGCAAAGCCATCTCTTATACAAGAACCAAAAATCAGGGGGGGAAGGAAAAAGGTCCTCCTAGGAAACAATACAATTGTGTGGAAAAACCCAAGTTTCTACAGGGGCACACTGAGGCACTTAGCTGACTCCTCACCCTTCCCCTAAAGTTCCCACTCCCATTTAACAGGAGACTTTCTGAATCCACAGAAACCCCCACAGTGGCTAGTTTCTAGCTGACTGAAAGAAGCTAGTTTCTAGGACCAGCTGTCACTTTAACCCTCCCTCCCATTCCCTAGGACAACAGAGAGGCTACAGGGACAGACTAACAGAAGTGAGAAGGAAACTGGGTTTGGACGTCCCACTTTCACCGGGAAGGTGGCATACAGCCGAGAGGGCTTCCCCCCACCCCCATCTACCTCCTTTGCCGTCCAGCTGCTGCCATCCCTCTCTCCTCCCCACCAAGGTTCTGAAACTCTCACAAGGAGTGCTCAACTTAAAGCTTGATGGTCTCTGAGAAACTCCTACAAAGCTTACAGTTCCTGGGCTCCCTGTCACCTAGCCCCAACAAACTACCTTGCCCATCCTCCCCACAACCCCACCGACTTTTACCTTCAGACTGAACCAACCACCCAGCTAAAGAAACAAACCCACCCAAATTCCCAAACCCACAAGCAGATTAGTAACAAATAAAATATAAGTACATTCTCAACATTACAGAGATTTGTTGTTGCTGTCCTTGCATGGTTGGTTAAGGAAAAATGAATTATTCCCTAATTTCTGAGGAATACAAATTCTGTCTCTTTACAAAGTCAGCAGGGAAAGGGGCAAAGGATGGCAGATGAGACCAAAAGAGAAGGAGAGAAAGTATTTACAGAAAATAGGCAGAAGTGTCCACAAGAAAAGCCTCATTGTCACTTCTTCTTGCCGGTCCTCTTGGCACTGGACTTGGCTTTGGGCTTCACTGGTTTGGTCTTCTTAGGCTTGGATGCCTTGACTGGCTTGGCTTTGACAGTCTTAGGTTTTTTGGTTTTCTTGGGCGTGGCAGCCGGCTTCTTCTTGGCCTTCTTGACTGGGGTGGCTTTGGGCTTCTTGCTTGGGGCTTTGGAGGCAGCCTTCTTGGGCTTGGCTGCCTTCTTTGGCGTGGCCACCTTCTTGACTTCCTTCTTCGTCTTCTTGAAGGCCACGGACCTTTTGGGCTCGTCGCTCTTGGCCAGGCGGAAAGACCCCGAGGCACCCACCCCTTTGGTCTGCTTGAGGACTCCAGTGGTGACCAAGCGCTTGATGGACAACTTGATCTGGGAGTCCGCATTCTCACCCACCTTGTAGTGGCTCTTGATGTACTTCTGGATGGACTGGCGCGAGGAACCAGCGCGGTTCTTCTCTGCTTGGATGGCAGCCACGATCATGTCTGAATACTTGGGGTGGTCTGTGGACTTCTTGGAGGCCTTGGCCCGCTTGGGCTTGGCCGCAGGGGTGGACGTGGAGTTCTCGGTCATGGTAGCCTGCCTGGTCCTGCTGTTGAAAAAGGCACCTTCCAAAGGGCCAGCCCTCGTCGGAAGCCAAGGAAAGCCTGATTCGGGATCTGCTCTGGAGCCTCTGGCTCCCAGACCAGTCCAGAGGCCGGCTCTCAGGGGTCCGTCTCGGGTCGGTCGGCGGGGAGGGCTCACTGGGCCGTGTCTGCGTGGCCCGGCCCCGCCGGTCCGTCGGTCGGTCTCGGCACCCGGCTCTGCCTCCGCCTCCTCCTCTTCAGCCTCTCTTTTCCCAGCTCCGCGTCTGGCGCTCGGGCGGCGCATCCGGGTATTTAGCGGCGGCGGGCGGACCGCGGTGAGGACAGGGCTGCTGGCTGCCTGCTCCCGGCCCAGAATGGCGCCGCGCCGCCGCCATCTGTGTTTCTTCCGCCGAGCAAATCCGACCTTTCCCCCCAGCCCGGGCCTTTCTGCTCCCCGCCGCCGCGCCGGGCCGCTGCCTGGCTCTCTGAGCTCCTCCGCCAGGCGTCCAGCTGCCTCGGCCGCCGCCCCCCGCGCTCTCCACGCGCCCCAAACAGCGCTGAGGACCGCTGGCGCGCCGGCACATTTCCCCTTTGCGGGGGGCTGGCTCTGCGGGGCCTGGGAGTCCCGCTGCTTGAAAACCCCCGTAGGAAAGCTACCCCCTGGGGCTACCGGAGGCCCCACTCCCGGCCCGCGGCGGGACCCTCCAGCCCAGCAGAGCGGCCCGAAAGCGGCCTCAACTAACACACGCGGCCCCGAGACGGGCGACTCCCAGCCGGGCCGAGCTGGGACAGGGGGGAGGGGTCGCTCCCCCGGGGTCCGGTCACCTCTCGGGGGTCATCCTGCCACTGGGCCCCCCGCACCTCTACCATCTCTCAGTCCATAGGACCCCTAAGTAAACTTTGCCCGGAAGAGTTGGAAGGGCACTTTCAAACTTTGTCCCTTCCCCCTCCTCTGTGTTCGCTCCCCCAGCGCGCCCCCGACATCTGCATCAAGGATCTCTCCTGAGGTCGAACCCCGAATGCTACATGGGTCCCTGAGGGAATGAAGAGGGGTCTCCCAGGTCTCCTCCTTTCCTCAAAGCGCCCCCCCCCCCC
>SJYW01025785.1:209495-274469 GCA_006410735.1 Raphicerus campestris | reverse complement strand
TGGACTCTCAGAGCAGCACTTTGGAGAATGAGAAGGTTTAGATCACATTCACCCACAGCCCTTCCTCTCTGGCTTCTCCTATTTCTGAAGACAACCAGTAACCCCTAATCTGGCCCTTGGCTCTTTCTGGGTAAAAGAGGGCATCACAGAGCCTTGCAATGGTCTCCAAACTCCACACAGTTGACTTTGCTGCCTGGTACAGAACTGTATGCCCAGCAGGGTAGCCTCTCTGAGACCCTGACCCTTGCATTTTAAAGCCCAAGGTGGACATAGCTGACCCAGGGAGTAAACTAAGGCTCCAAGAGGTCAAGGTTTACTCAGTTTGGGAGAGGCAAAACAGGATGGGAACCTGGGTCTCCTAATTTCCCACTGTTTGATCTGCTCCAAGGTTCCCTGGAGGAGGACAGAGACCTCTGTTTTACAAATAAGCACAACAGCACCAAATATTCCAGGCCTATTTCTTGGGCAGAAGACAGGTTTGGAGGCCTATTGGTAACCAGCACCTACCTGGGTCCTGGCACAGACAAGATGAGCAGTGACCACAGATAAGACAGAAACCAGGGCGGCCTGGTGGGCCAGTTCCCAGTATGACTTGTGGAGCAGCCCTCAAGCCCCTTACTCAAACAGTGATTTTGGCCAGAAAGTTGGTCTCTATGGACAGTTACATGACCTTCCAGCTCCAATATACCAGAAGACCTACACTAAAAGCCTAGCTCTTCCTGCAGCTAGCTGGGGGTTTATAGGCACTTCAAATCTATGAGCATCAGCGTCTCTTCGTTTGTAAATGGGACCAGTCATGCCCATGTTTTGAGATTTGCAGGAGTGCAGGCGCAGCAATTAGCAGAAATCTGAACAAAGCAGCAGCTCTAGAAATGCAGAATTTCTTGCTGCTGCCTCCCCATCACCCTTTCTTGAATCCATATGGTGGGAGCCAACTGACTGTCTCTCTTTCTTCCTTACGTTCTCACAGGCTGGATCTCAGATCGAGCCCTGGCCTCTAAATAAAAAAGGTGCTCAAAGGGCAAATTACCTTCTTCTGGGGGAACGGATCTAATCAGGTTAGAATTAACTAACCTGGGAAAAGGCAAGTCGGCCTGACAGATGGGAAGCGGTCCAGCAGCGGCTACGTGTGCCTGTGCTCCGGCCCGCTCACTGCCTCCAGGACCTCCACTTCAGCGAAACACTCAGGACGGGCCCCTGAACACCCGGCCAGGTCTGGCGATTCCCAGAAAGGAGTTACCTCCCGGGGCGCCGTCCACGTGGATGTGCGGCCCCTGACGGGACGTGATGACCCTCTCGCTCTTCCAGGTGCCAGCTCCGCGGATGCTTTCCAGCTCCTCCTCCAGGATGCCACGCAGCTGAGCCAGCGCTGACTGCGACCGGCTGCCGCGGGGGACCCGGGAGAGCGCAGCATGTAGGACGCGGCCAGCCCACATTTTGCCCACCTCGCCGTAGCTAGACTGCTCGCTCAGGTCTGCGCACCGAGGCCGCGGCGTGATCACGTGGGGGGGTTGGGCCCCGGCAGCCAATCGGAGCGAGAAGGGCTCTGCTCCAGAGCAGGGGAGGCGGACCTAGGAATAGGAGGGCGGGACCTGGCGGGATCAGCAGAGGACGAAAGTGGAGTGACTTGTAAGTTGAGACAGGAGCTGTCCGTGTTGGGGGAGAGGAGGCGACCGGGGTTGGAAGGCACATCAGGGCCAGACCCACCAGACCCCCACCCCCTTCCCATGCCGTGCCTACACACACATCTCCCGGAAGGTAGGGACGCCCTCTGGACGCGGGCGCCTAGAAGCAGGCTGAGGCACGTTCCATATGCTCCGGCCCTAAGGTTTCCTAGGTTGTCTTGCTCTTGGAACTCTCCCCAGTGCTTAGGTGCAAAAGCCCCCAGGTTTCGCCCACCATATTGCTCCGCATTCTCCCTTCAGTTTTAGAAATATGGAAAAACACCGCTCAGATTTTTTAATTTTATTTTAAAGTTTGAAAATTACAAAGACAGCAAATTCTTCCAGGCACAAATAACACTTATTTAAAAAGGGGCGAGGGGGGTGGGGAGAGCGCAAGCGCGCCTATTTAAAAAAAAGGAAAGACTGTACAGGGTTTTTTTCTCCCAGCTCCCGGGTATGAAACGTTAAGTACTACCCCTAGATATGTATATATACATCCATACATACACACACACACGCGCGCACACACACACCAGACCTAGCTCTGTAAAACTACTTAGCAATTCAAAGTCTGCAGTATGTCTTACTGTCCACTCCCCGCCCTCCCCTCCTCCCCACCCCCGTCTACTACTACATATAAAAAAAGTAGAGGTCTGGAGGTTTTTAAGTGGTGGGTGGTAGGGCTGAAGCCCCACTGGACTGCCAAGCAAAGCCATCTCTTATACAAGAACCAAAAATCAGGGGGGGAAGGAAAAAGGTCCTCCTAGGAAACAATACAATTGTGTGGAAAAACCCAAGTTTCTACAGGGGCACACTGAGGCACTTAGCTGACTCCTCACCCTTCCCCTAAAGTTCCCACTCCCATTTAACAGGAGACTTTCTGAATCCACAGAAACCCCCACAGTGGCTAGTTTCTAGCTGACTGAAAGAAGCTAGTTTCTAGGACCAGCTGTCACTTTAACCCTCCCTCCCATTCCCTAGGACAACAGAGAGGCTACAGGGACAGACTAACAGAAGTGAGAAGGAAACTGGGTTTGGACGTCCCACTTTCACCGGGAAGGTGGCATACAGCCGAGAGGGCTTCCCCCCACCCCCATCTACCTCCTTTGCCGTCCAGCTGCTGCCATCCCTCTCTCCTCCCCACCAAGGTTCTGAAACTCTCACAAGGAGTGCTCAACTTAAAGCTTGATGGTCTCTGAGAAACTCCTACAAAGCTTACAGTTCCTGGGCTCCCTGTCACCTAGCCCCAACAAACTACCTTGCCCATCCTCCCCACAACCCCACCGACTTTTACCTTCAGACTGAACCAACCACCCAGCTAAAGAAACAAACCCACCCAAATTCCCAAACCCACAAGCAGATTAGTAACAAATAAAATATAAGTACATTCTCAACATTACAGAGATTTGTTGTTGCTGTCCTTGCATGGTTGGTTAAGGAAAAATGAATTATTCCCTAATTTCTGAGGAATACAAATTCTGTCTCTTTACAAAGTCAGCAGGGAAAGGGGCAAAGGATGGCAGATGAGACCAAAAGAGAAGGAGAGAAAGTATTTACAGAAAATAGGCAGAAGTGTCCACAAGAAAAGCCTCATTGTCACTTCTTCTTGCCGGTCCTCTTGGCACTGGACTTGGCTTTGGGCTTCACTGGTTTGGTCTTCTTAGGCTTGGATGCCTTGACTGGCTTGGCTTTGACAGTCTTAGGTTTTTTGGTTTTCTTGGGCGTGGCAGCCGGCTTCTTCTTGGCCTTCTTGACTGGGGTGGCTTTGGGCTTCTTGCTTGGGGCTTTGGAGGCAGCCTTCTTGGGCTTGGCTGCCTTCTTTGGCGTGGCCACCTTCTTGACTTCCTTCTTCGTCTTCTTGAAGGCCACGGACCTTTTGGGCTCGTCGCTCTTGGCCAGGCGGAAAGACCCCGAGGCACCCACCCCTTTGGTCTGCTTGAGGACTCCAGTGGTGACCAAGCGCTTGATGGACAACTTGATCTGGGAGTCCGCATTCTCACCCACCTTGTAGTGGCTCTTGATGTACTTCTGGATGGACTGGCGCGAGGAACCAGCGCGGTTCTTCTCTGCTTGGATGGCAGCCACGATCATGTCTGAATACTTGGGGTGGTCTGTGGACTTCTTGGAGGCCTTGGCCCGCTTGGGCTTGGCCGCAGGGGTGGACGTGGAGTTCTCGGTCATGGTAGCCTGCCTGGTCCTGCTGTTGAAAAAGGCACCTTCCAAAGGGCCAGCCCTCGTCGGAAGCCAAGGAAAGCCTGATTCGGGATCTGCTCTGGAGCCTCTGGCTCCCAGACCAGTCCAGAGGCCGGCTCTCAGGGGTCCGTCTCGGGTCGGTCGGCGGGGAGGGCTCACTGGGCCGTGTCTGCGTGGCCCGGCCCCGCCGGTCCGTCGGTCGGTCTCGGCACCCGGCTCTGCCTCCGCCTCCTCCTCTTCAGCCTCTCTTTTCCCAGCTCCGCGTCTGGCGCTCGGGCGGCGCATCCGGGTATTTAGCGGCGGCGGGCGGACCGCGGTGAGGACAGGGCTGCTGGCTGCCTGCTCCCGGCCCAGAATGGCGCCGCGCCGCCGCCATCTGTGTTTCTTCCGCCGAGCAAATCCGACCTTTCCCCCCAGCCCGGGCCTTTCTGCTCCCCGCCGCCGCGCCGGGCCGCTGCCTGGCTCTCTGAGCTCCTCCGCCAGGCGTCCAGCTGCCTCGGCCGCCGCCCCCCGCGCTCTCCACGCGCCCCAAACAGCGCTGAGGACCGCTGGCGCGCCGGCACATTTCCCCTTTGCGGGGGGCTGGCTCTGCGGGGCCTGGGAGTCCCGCTGCTTGAAAACCCCCGTAGGAAAGCTACCCCCTGGGGCTACCGGAGGCCCCACTCCCGGCCCGCGGCGGGACCCTCCAGCCCAGCAGAGCGGCCCGAAAGCGGCCTCAACTAACACACGCGGCCCCGAGACGGGCGACTCCCAGCCGGGCCGAGCTGGGACAGGGGGGAGGGGTCGCTCCCCCGGGGTCCGGTCACCTCTCGGGGGTCATCCTGCCACTGGGCCCCCCGCACCTCTACCATCTCTCAGTCCATAGGACCCCTAAGTAAACTTTGCCCGGAAGAGTTGGAAGGGCACTTTCAAACTTTGTCCCTTCCCCCTCCTCTGTGTTCGCTCCCCCAGCGCGCCCCCGACATCTGCATCAAGGATCTCTCCTGAGGTCGAACCCCGAATGCTACATGGGTCCCTGAGGGAATGAAGAGGGGTCTCCCAGGTCTCCTCCTTTCCTCAAAGCGCCCCCCCCCCCATTCTCCATGTATCCTAACTGGTAATTCATTCATAGTCCTTTCTCAGCCTAGGAGTTTTGGGATGTCAGAGACAGAGCTTGCTGCCCCCACTCCTAGGTCCCAGCCTGGGGGTCTAGTCCCCCTCCCAGAGCTCCTTGAAGACAGTGAGCGGGGAGGTCCACAATGAAGGCGCTGCTCAGAAGGCTCTAAATCAAAGACTGTCTTGAGGACCCCTGGGATGCGGAGAAGCCCTGAGAGCTTTGAGAGTTTGGGAAAACGGGGCTCTGGCGGGGAGGTCAAGGAGAGGGTCATATTGCTTGAGTCCTGAGTGATCTTCAGAAAGTGTGAGTTGTTCAGGGAGCCCCGGCAGGGACCACCTCCATTTTGCTGGGAAGATGCGATGTCTGTTAAAATGTATGTATCTTTTCCCTTGCTGCTTGGCAGGTACAGATAAGGAAAACAAGGGGCACCACCGTCTGTAGGGAACCTCGGAGGCTCAGAGGGCCTTTAGTGGTCAGAAGCTCAGCTCAGCGTTCCTGGGACCCCTCATCTGCCATAGACGTCCTATATTCACAGCAGGGTCCCTCTTGGCAGGGGTCCTAGGCTGAGATTCTATAATGCTCCCTCTCTGAGCCGCCTCCCGCAACAACCCGCTTTTATTCTCCAAGCAAATAAGCCGACACTCTTAGCTTAAACAATACCCTGGTGGTGGGAGTTTATAGCTAATCAAAGTGATGAAGGCATCTGGGTAGTGAGGTCCAGGAGCTGTTTGCAGACCCCAGCTGTAGACGGGTAAGGGTTGGAGGGTTTAGATGGGGGAAGAGGGGGGAAACTGGTCTCAATTGGGAGGTGTGTATGTGTGGGGAAAGGCTCCTACTGGACTTGGGAATCTCTGAGGACAGGGAAATTAATGGGTTCCCCCCGCCCCATACACACACCAAGGGTTGGATTAATCCAAATGATTGGGAACAGGGAGGGGGAGTCTTGAGACTCTATCGGTATGGGATACCTTCTCCGGGGCTTATCTTGGTGGCACAGATGAGGAAGAGAAACCAGGAAGGGCCAGGTTAGTTCAAAAGCTCAGCCTTCTTATTTGAATATTGTCAATTACCCAGAAGTCTCCTGGCTTGAAAACACAACATTCCGATGGGTTTGCTTTGGTTATTGTCAAAGACAGTTCTTCCGGTTCCCACTAAGATCTGAATGAGAAAATAGGCATCCATGTGACAGCCACAGGTCTGAGATGTTGTTTCACTCAGCGATCCTATAGACATGTCACCCCCTCATCCCAGGTCCCCGCGTGTCTAAAAATAAGGCCTGAATGAATTCAGTGGCACCATGATGAAATAATTTTATTCGCACAGCGCTCTCCAGCTATTTCTTGATCCTTCGCGCCTCCTGCCTAGGGAAGCAGGTAACGCGATCACTCCCCCGCATCACTCCCATTTTACGGTGAAGGTCACGGGGACTAGGAAGGACGGACTTGGAGGCGCTTTGTGAGGCTCAGCTCCCCACGCCCCCAGGCCTTCTCTTCATTTTGTAGTTCTCACATCTCGAATCCCCGCCCATCCCAGCAACCGGTAAATTCTCTCCGGTCCTGAAGCCAGAAACGGAGGGAGGTGTCATCTCGGGGTCTCGGGGGCTTTACAGCCGGCGGACATCCTTTCTCTCTGCAGGCGCAGAGATTCTCTGCCCTTCCCCTTGTAAGGGAGAACTGGATAAGAAGGTGGGGCGGTGGGGTGGGGTGGGGTTGGCAGGGGTTTCCCCGGAGTTAGGCCTAGAGTCCGAGACCGAGGTGGGCACGAAGAGAACAGGGTGCCTCCAGATTGGCTTGGGCTCACCTCCCCTCGCAGACCCTGCAGAGTCTGGGGCGGGGCGGGGGGCTCTTCTAGACCGCGACCCGGCCCCACCCGCCTACCCTGGCAGGGTACCAATCTTCGAGTCGTTTAGTGGCCGGCAGAAGGCGGAACTCCCTCCGCCTCATTTAACGCGAGCCCTTTAAAAACCAGGGAGCCGCAGAGCTGCGGGCAATTCCTCCTGGGAAATGTAGTCCCCGGGTGGCAGCCCCGAACGGCGACCCGCCGGGGACCTCTCGAGCCTCGGAACTGCGGAGCCTCCCCAGCCAAGGAGAGGGGGTCAGACCTCGCCTGTCCATTCATTTAGGGAGGGGCCCAGACCTCCCTGCAGTTTTTCGGTTGTCAAAAAAGGCCCTTGGTGTTTTCATTTATCAAAAAGGGGCTCTACCTACCTCTGGGGTTGGTGTGAAGGTGAAATGACATCCTGTATGGAAAAGGGTAAATCGAGCTAGAATGCGGGGGTCTTCTAACACGCCTGGGTGAATGTGCCCGTAAATTTACTGAGTACATTCAAGTCATACCTCACATCTCCATTTTTCAGAGAGGAGGTCTGTGATGGCTAAATGATTTGTCCAAGGTGGGTGAACCAGGAGGGTGACGGGTGACAGACTCTCAAGCCAATGACTTTCCCTCTCGAGATGTGAACTCATTCTGGTCTTTGGAAAACTAAGGTATTCATTTGATATGTGCCAGGCCCTGGGATAGATAGGGCTGTGAACAAGAGACCTCTGCTCTTGTGAAACTACTTTCTAGTGGAGAAGCTAGGTAAGCAAAGAAGTCCCTTGTATGGTATGTCGGGAAAGCCTTGATTGCAAAGACAAAAATTAGAGCAGAGGGACTCCCCAGGTGGTCCAGTCGTTAACAATTCACTTTCCAATCAGGGGGAAGCAAGTTCAGTCTCTCCCTGGTTGGAGTACTAAGGTCTCACATGCTGTGGGGCAGCAAAGCCCAGGTGCGGCAACCACTGAGCCCAGGGCCAATGGAGCAGGTGCTTCACAACAAGAGAAGCTCTTGCACCACGTGAGAAGACCATGTGCCACCACAAAGACCCAGTGAGGTAATTTAAAAAAAATAGAGCAGGGTAAGGGGAGCTAAGAGTGCTGAGAGAAGAATGTTTGCAATTTTAAATAGGGTGGTCAGAGAAGGACTCATTAAGAAGCGGACATGTGAGCAGATTCAAAGGAGATGAGAAAGGGAGCCATTTTTATCCTTGGAGGAAGACTCTTTCAAGCAGAGGGAATACCCAGTGCAAAGGCTCTGTGGCAGGAATGTACAGGGTAGTTGAATTAAGAAGGACACTAAGGGGAGATGAGGGTTTTTTTGTTTTGTTTTGTTTTTTAAAAGATCTGGGAAACAAAGGAGGCACAGGTCACATAGTTTGGGATACCATTGTAGGGACTTTGGCTTTTACTCTGAGGGAGATGGGAGCCACTGGACAGTTTTGAGCAGAGGAGGGACATGATGGGACCCAGGCAATAGCCAACCAGTCACCTGTTGCAGCTGTGTGGAGAAGCCGCAGACGGCAAGGACAGAAGCAGGATAGGGAGTCTGTTGCAGTAATCTAGGTGAGGGATTATGGCAATTTGGTGCATAGGGCAGCAGTGGAGGGGACGGGAAGTGGTCAGGTCCCAGGACACTGTGGATTTTGGCTTGAACGAGCAAAGATAGAGTTGTCATTAAGTGAGGCAGGCAAGACTGAAGGGTTTCAGAGTTCTGGCTGGGTTAGGTTTGAAATGCCTCCCAGATGTGTGAGTAGAAATGCTGAGAAGGCAGATAAATAGAAGAACCTGAGTCTGGAGTTCAGGGAGAGAGAGCTACCTTCCTTTTCTCCCATTTAAAGACCCTCTACTTTGGCCAGGTGGGAACAAAACAAACTTGGTTTGGTCATACTGGGCTCAGAGGCCACTGGGGAGACGGTACTGATATCATTGCAAACTGTGATTGTGTCAAGTGCAGATAAGGCTGAGAACCAGGACCTGAGAAGAAGGTCACAGGTGGGCTTTTGTAGATCAAGCACCAGGGGAGGCCATGTGGTTAGAGGGGGGCAGGATGGGGAGTGTGATGGGAGATGTCCTCAGGTTGAAGAGCCAGCTGGAGCACGTGGGGCTTTAAGCCACGGCAACAGGTGTAGATTTTGCTTTGAGTGCAGTCAGAAGCTGCTATAGAATTTTAAGCTTAAAATTTTGTTTCTTAAAATAATTAACCCAGTTATTTTAAAATAAAAATTTAAATCATGACATACATCACCCATGCAAGAGAGTATGCAATGTATATTCAGTTCTAAAACCAATGTGGAGAGAACTGTTTCTTTTACTCAAGTTAAAGAAACATCATCAGTCCACTGGAAACACTGTTTATTGCTCTCCCTGATCATGTCTCCGTGACCTTTATCCTGAAATTCTGTAAGCAATTCTCGTGTTTCTTTCTTTATGGTTTCCCCATATGTGTACTTAACCCCATACACTACTGTATAACTTAGTTTTGCCTGTTTTTGGACCATAGACAAATGGAATCATGAGTATTTTTTCCTGTGACTTGTTTCTTTTATTCAGTGTATTTTTGAGAGTCATCCCATTGGTGCAGGCAGCTGTAGCTCAGTGGTCAGAGCACATACTGGTTGTGTAGGACCTGGCATTTATAAAATTTTTAGAGTCCTTTAAAAATATATAAAATTATAATAGAGTGTTAGGTAACAAGTGAATTTATATTTAGAGTGAGAAAAGAACTCACAACAAATCCTAGGTTTTTAAAAAAAAAAACCTGGTAAATATCACAAAGATCATAAAATCCAGAAATACATCTTTTCTGATGCACTGTTTGACCCACATTGCTAGGATCCCTCTCATGGCCATACAAGGAGCTTGCACAAGGGAGAGAACCTTCACTGAGGCAGCTTCACAGTGAATCCATCCCAGAAAGTGGTATGCTCCACTGTAGGAAGAAGCTGCAGTTTCGCCTCATGCTACTTGTGATAAATGGCTCCCAGACCTGTCCATATCCTCTTTCCTGGAATCTGTGCATATGTTCTGTCACATGGCAAGTTTGCAGATGGAGTAAAGTTTGCCAACCTTGAGATGGAAGATTACCCTGGATTATACAGGGGGACTCCAGTATAATCACAAAGGTCATTAAGTGGAGGGAGAGGGAGGCTGAAGGGTAACAACCAGAGAGATGGCATCATGAAAGAACTGACCATTGTGGGCTTTTAAGATGGAAAGAGCCCACAAGCCAAGAGGCAGGCTGCCTCTGGAAGGTGGAAAAGGCAGAATCCAGATCTTCCCCTACAGCCTCCAGAAAGAACACACACCTGCTGACAGCTTGATTTTAGCTTCAGTTCAGTTCAGTCGCTCAGTTGTGTCCACCTGTTTGTGACCCCATGAATCGCAGCACTCCAGGCCTCCTTGTCCATCACCATCTCTCAANCAATTTTAAATAGGGTGGTCAGAGAAGGACTCATTAAGAAGCGGACATGTGAGCAGATTCAAAGGAGATGAGAAAGGGAGCCATTTTTATCCTTGGAGGAAGACTCTTTCAAGCAGAGGGAATACCCAGTGCAAAGGCTCTGTGGCAGGAATGTACAGGGTAGTTGAATTAAGAAGGACACTAAGGGGAGATGAGGGTTTTTTTGTTTTGTTTTGTTTTTTAAAAGATCTGGGAAACAAAGGAGGCACAGGTCACATAGTTTGGGATACCATTGTAGGGACTTTGGCTTTTACTCTGAGGGAGATGGGAGCCACTGGACAGTTTTGAGCAGAGGAGGGACATGATGGGACCCAGGCAATAGCCAACCAGTCACCTGTTGCAGCTGTGTGGAGAAGCCGCAGACGGCAAGGACAGAAGCAGGATAGGGAGTCTGTTGCAGTAATCTAGGTGAGGGATTATGGCAATTTGGTGCATAGGGCAGCAGTGGAGGGGACGGGAAGTGGTCAGGTCCCAGGACACTGTGGATTTTGGCTTGAACGAGCAAAGATAGAGTTGTCATTAAGTGAGGCAGGCAAGACTGAAGGGTTTCAGAGTTCTGGCTGGGTTAGGTTTGAAATGCCTCCCAGATGTGTGAGTAGAAATGCTGAGAAGGCAGATAAATAGAAGAACCTGAGTCTGGAGTTCAGGGAGAGAGAGCTACCTTCCTTTTCTCCCATTTAAAGACCCTCTACTTTGGCCAGGTGGGAACAAAACAAACTTGGTTTGGTCATACTGGGCTCAGAGGCCACTGGGGAGACGGTACTGATATCATTGCAAACTGTGATTGTGTCAAGTGCAGATAAGGCTGAGAACCAGGACCTGAGAAGAAGGTCACAGGTGGGCTTTTGTAGATCAAGCACCAGGGGAGGCCATGTGGTTAGAGGGGGGCAGGATGGGGAGTGTGATGGGAGATGTCCTCAGGTTGAAGAGCCAGCTGGAGCACGTGGGGCTTTAAGCCACGGCAACAGGTGTAGATTTTGCTTTGAGTGCAGTCAGAAGCTGCTATAGAATTTTAAGCTTAAAATTTTGTTTCTTAAAATAATTAACCCAGTTATTTTAAAATAAAAATTTAAATCATGACATACATCACCCATGCAAGAGAGTATGCAATGTATATTCAGTTCTAAAACCAATGTGGAGAGAACTGTTTCTTTTACTCAAGTTAAAGAAACATCATCAGTCCACTGGAAACACTGTTTATTGCTCTCCCTGATCATGTCTCCGTGACCTTTATCCTGAAATTCTGTAAGCAATTCTCGTGTTTCTTTCTTTATGGTTTCCCCATATGTGTACTTAACCCCATACACTACTGTATAACTTAGTTTTGCCTGTTTTTGGACCATAGACAAATGGAATCATGAGTATTTTTTCCTGTGACTTGTTTCTTTTATTCAGTGTATTTTTGAGAGTCATCCCATTGGTGCAGGCAGCTGTAGCTCAGTGGTCAGAGCACATACTGGTTGTGTAGGACCTGGCATTTATAAAATTTTTAGAGTCCTTTAAAAATATATAAAATTATAATAGAGTGTTAGGTAACAAGTGAATTTATATTTAGAGTGAGAAAAGAACTCACAACAAATCCTAGGTTTTTAAAAAAAAAAACCTGGTAAATATCACAAAGATCATAAAATCCAGAAATACATCTTTTCTGATGCACTGTTTGACCCACATTGCTAGGATCCCTCTCATGGCCATACAAGGAGCTTGCACAAGGGAGAGAACCTTCACTGAGGCAGCTTCACAGTGAATCCATCCCAGAAAGTGGTATGCTCCACTGTAGGAAGAAGCTGCAGTTTCGCCTCATGCTACTTGTGATAAATGGCTCCCAGACCTGTCCATATCCTCTTTCCTGGAATCTGTGCATATGTTCTGTCACATGGCAAGTTTGCAGATGGAGTAAAGTTTGCCAACCTTGAGATGGAAGATTACCCTGGATTATACAGGGGGACTCCAGTATAATCACAAAGGTCATTAAGTGGAGGGAGAGGGAGGCTGAAGGGTAACAACCAGAGAGATGGCATCATGAAAGAACTGACCATTGTGGGCTTTTAAGATGGAAAGAGCCCACAAGCCAAGAGGCAGGCTGCCTCTGGAAGGTGGAAAAGGCAGAATCCAGATCTTCCCCTACAGCCTCCAGAAAGAACACACACCTGCTGACAGCTTGATTTTAGCTTCAGTTCAGTTCAGTCGCTCAGTTGTGTCCACCTGTTTGTGACCCCATGAATCGCAGCACTCCAGGCCTCCTTGTCCATCACCATCTCTCAAAGTTCACTCAGACTCAGGTCCATCGAGTCCGTGATGCCATCCAGCCATCTCATCCTCTGTCGTCCCCTTCTCCTCCTGCCCCCAATCCTTCCCAGCATCAGGGTCTTTTCCAGTGAGTAAACTCTTCTCATGAGGTGGCCAGAGTACTGGAGTTTCAGCTTCAGCATCATTCCTTCCAAAGAAATCCCAGGGCTGATCTCCTTCAGAATGGACTGGTTGGATCTCCTTGCAGTCCAAGGGACTCTCAAGCGTCTTCTCCAACACCACAGTTCAAACGCATCAATTCTTTGGCGCTCAGCTTTCTTCACAGTCCAACTCTCACGTCCATACATGACCACTGGGAAAACCATAGCCTAGTGAGTCCCTATTTGGACTTCTCACCTCTAAAAATGTAAAGTAAGAAATTTGTGTTGTTTCAAGCCAACAAATTTGAGACCATTTGTTTCAGCAGCCTTAGGAAATTAATATATTACTGTTTGGGTTGATATTTAGGTTGTTCCAGTTTCTTACTTTCGAGACAACGTTGCTGTTTGTGCAGCCTCAGCGTTACCAAGTCGAGGCAACTGCTTCTCATAGGCTACAGTTTGGCTGATTTGGGGAACAGCAGTATGAAAGTGGTGAGACCATTAGGGGCCATCTCAGTGAGCTAGAGGTGAGAAGTGACAATGGAGGTGGGAAGAAGGGTCAAATGTGAGAAATATTAAGGAGGACTAGTCCGCAGGACTCACTAAAGGGTTCCCTGTTGGAGGTGAGGGAGCAACCAAAAAGAGTCCCAAGTTCTGGAGCAGAAGCAAGGATGGTGGTGGAACCAGAGATGCTGATGGCTGAACGTCTGATACCAGGACCCGTCCTCAAGGGCATCCCCATTCCCACCCTCGCTGGTGGCTCTCCTGGTCCCTTCTCATCCTTTACAACCTCATGCCTTGGAAGCTGACCTCTCACCCACTTCTCCCAAGTTAGGAAAATGATTGAAATCCCATGTGAATTCAGAGCCAAATGATGGACAGAAAGAGAAACACACTCCCAGGACAAAGGAATGAAAATGTAGGTGATAGCTTCACCATTAAACTTTAACTAATCTGGCTGAACAACTTTTACTAGTTTCCTAAGATTTAAAGCAGCAAAGACATCAGCAAGGCAAAGACTGAGGGTTTTGATTCTTAGAAACAGTTTAATCCCCTGCATTGGCACCATCCTTTGGGAACACATGGGACTCTTCCGCAGGAGAGGAGGCTGTATGTGCAGATTTGGGAGGTGTCTGTAGTACACCAATTCAGAAAAGCAGACTGAGAACAATTTATGTGGGGATCCAATTTTTATAAAATAGGGCACTTCATGCAGGTATAGAGTGGTAGTTCACACAGAGCTATTCCTGTGTGCCTGGCATCGTGCTGAGGGCTATCTGCTCTGTGGCAGTGATGTGATAGAGGGTGAGATGGTTGGATGGCATCATTGACTCAATGGACATGAGTTTGAGGAAACTCTGGGAGATAGTGAAGGACAGGGAAGCCTGGGAGTGCTACAGTCCATGGGGTCCCAAAGGGTCAGACACGACTTAGCAACTGAACAGTGACAATAATGCATTTGGACCTTTTTCTGTTATTGTCACTTCCTCTGACAGATGGGGAAGGAACCTGTCCAAAGGGGTCTGACTCCATGCTCTAACCAACTCTCAAAGCGTCCCCTCCCTTGGACTTCCCTGGTGGTCCAGTGGCTAAGATTCTGTGCTCCCAATGCTGGGGGCCCCAGGTTTGACCCCTGGTTGAGGAACTAGATCCCACTGCAATAAGAGTTCGGGTGTCACAAGTAGATCCAGCATGCTGCAACTAAAAAGATCCTGCATGCCACTGCTAGGACTTGACACAGCCAAAGAAATGAATAAGGAAAAACAAATGTGTATTAAACAGACAAACTTCCCCTCTCTTAATCTGGGGACTAGGAGGGCAAATTTGTGGCTGTCCCTGGGAGCCCCAGGAGGAAAGAGCTCCGAGTACCAAGCCCTCTCTTATACAGGTCATTGAGATTAGCTGCCATCTAACCCATTGAAACAGTCCTGACTAAGGTCATCTGGCAAAGAAGACACCTATGCCCTTGAAGAGGGAAGTCACTCTGTGGGAAGGCAGACATCACATGTGGCTTGGGCGGGAAGCCATGCTCTCCCCCAACTGTGCCCCCACCTTCTGGCATCATTCCCATTTCAGGGATCAAGAACTGAGCTCCTGGTATGAACCTTGGGGCCAGCAACAGCCAGGCTGGGAGCTATGGAAGTGGGATTGGCCTTAGAATCCGGTGAGCTCTGGGACTCTCAGGCTATTCTGGAAGAGACCTCCAGAGGGAGACGCTGGGCCTCTTTACCAATAAATGCATGCGGGTGCATGACATGGTTTTTAAAAAAGCAACCTCAGGACTTCCCCAGCAGTCCAGTGGTTAAGACTTCACCTTCCAATGCAAGGAGTGTGGGTTCAATCCCTGGTCGGGGGGCTAAGATCCTAAATGACTTGTGGCCAAAATGAACATAAAATAGAAGCAGTATTGTAACAAATGTAATTAAAAACTAAAAAAATAAAATAAAACATGCTGAGTTGTGACCAGTAGGTCATTCTCCAGGCTGGACAAGTGGGCTATGGATATGCGTATGTACATCCATGTTATCATTGCCAGTTTTCTCTGAGGAGTAGAATTAGGTAATGACAGGCTTTATTTTTTACTTTTATACTTCCATTTTGTTTTAATTTTTGAAATAATAACCATGCATTACTTTTGTAATAAAGAACCTTCAGAATGTCAGAAACATACATATGAAGAAAAGGCAAAAAATAATATGAAGAAACTGCTTCAGAGTAAATGTGATGAACATTAAATGTCCAAAGCATATAGAATAATGTTACAAGCCCTTGGAAGAACCATGGTCACACTGCAGTGGGAAATAGTACATAAACAGATAAATTATAGACAAGTAAAAACAAATAGCTCATTTGATCTCATATATAAGCTAAGATGTGCAGCATTAAACATTAGCAATCTCAGATTTTCCACCTTCCAGGTTTTTGTGTTTTTGTGGTTTTTGGTTTTTGGTCTCATAGCTTGCAGGATCTTAGGTCCTTAGTTCCCTGACCAGGGATTGAACCCAGGGCCTTGGAAGTGAAAACATAGTATTAACCATGAAGGAATTCCCTAAGATTTTTACAAATGGTAACAGGACTGGGAGAAACACAAGCTGGAGTCAAGATTGCCAGGAGAAATAACAATAACCTCAGATATGCAGATGACACCACCCTTATGGCAGAAAGTGAAGAGGAGCTAAAAAGCCTCTTGATGAAAGTGAAAGAGGAGAGCGAAAAAGTTGGCTTAAAGCTCAACATTCAGAAAACAAAGATCATGGCATCCGGTCCCATCACTTCATGGGAAATAGATGGGGAAACAGTGGAAACAGTGTCAGACTTTATTTTGGGGGGGCTCCAAAATCACTGCAGATGGTGACTGCAGCCATGAAATTAAAAGACACTTACTCCTTGGAAGAAAAGTTATGACCAACCTAGACAGCATATTCAAAAGCAGAGACATTACTTTGCTGACTAAGGTCCNCCCACAAGCCAAGAGGCAGGCTGCCTCTGGAAGGTGGAAAAGGCAGAATCCAGATCTTCCCCTACAGCCTCCAGAAAGAACACACACCTGCTGACAGCTTGATTTTAGCTTCAGTTCAGTTCAGTCGCTCAGTTGTGTCCACCTGTTTGTGACCCCATGAATCGCAGCACTCCAGGCCTCCTTGTCCATCACCATCTCTCAAAGTTCACTCAGACTCAGGTCCATCGAGTCCGTGATGCCATCCAGCCATCTCATCCTCTGTCGTCCCCTTCTCCTCCTGCCCCCAATCCTTCCCAGCATCAGGGTCTTTTCCAGTGAGTAAACTCTTCTCATGAGGTGGCCAGAGTACTGGAGTTTCAGCTTCAGCATCATTCCTTCCAAAGAAATCCCAGGGCTGATCTCCTTCAGAATGGACTGGTTGGATCTCCTTGCAGTCCAAGGGACTCTCAAGCGTCTTCTCCAACACCACAGTTCAAACGCATCAATTCTTTGGCGCTCAGCTTTCTTCACAGTCCAACTCTCACGTCCATACATGACCACTGGGAAAACCATAGCCTAGTGAGTCCCTATTTGGACTTCTCACCTCTAAAAATGTAAAGTAAGAAATTTGTGTTGTTTCAAGCCAACAAATTTGAGACCATTTGTTTCAGCAGCCTTAGGAAATTAATATATTACTGTTTGGGTTGATATTTAGGTTGTTCCAGTTTCTTACTTTCGAGACAACGTTGCTGTTTGTGCAGCCTCAGCGTTACCAAGTCGAGGCAACTGCTTCTCATAGGCTACAGTTTGGCTGATTTGGGGAACAGCAGTATGAAAGTGGTGAGACCATTAGGGGCCATCTCAGTGAGCTAGAGGTGAGAAGTGACAATGGAGGTGGGAAGAAGGGTCAAATGTGAGAAATATTAAGGAGGACTAGTCCGCAGGACTCACTAAAGGGTTCCCTGTTGGAGGTGAGGGAGCAACCAAAAAGAGTCCCAAGTTCTGGAGCAGAAGCAAGGATGGTGGTGGAACCAGAGATGCTGATGGCTGAACGTCTGATACCAGGACCCGTCCTCAAGGGCATCCCCATTCCCACCCTCGCTGGTGGCTCTCCTGGTCCCTTCTCATCCTTTACAACCTCATGCCTTGGAAGCTGACCTCTCACCCACTTCTCCCAAGTTAGGAAAATGATTGAAATCCCATGTGAATTCAGAGCCAAATGATGGACAGAAAGAGAAACACACTCCCAGGACAAAGGAATGAAAATGTAGGTGATAGCTTCACCATTAAACTTTAACTAATCTGGCTGAACAACTTTTACTAGTTTCCTAAGATTTAAAGCAGCAAAGACATCAGCAAGGCAAAGACTGAGGGTTTTGATTCTTAGAAACAGTTTAATCCCCTGCATTGGCACCATCCTTTGGGAACACATGGGACTCTTCCGCAGGAGAGGAGGCTGTATGTGCAGATTTGGGAGGTGTCTGTAGTACACCAATTCAGAAAAGCAGACTGAGAACAATTTATGTGGGGATCCAATTTTTATAAAATAGGGCACTTCATGCAGGTATAGAGTGGTAGTTCACACAGAGCTATTCCTGTGTGCCTGGCATCGTGCTGAGGGCTATCTGCTCTGTGGCAGTGATGTGATAGAGGGTGAGATGGTTGGATGGCATCATTGACTCAATGGACATGAGTTTGAGGAAACTCTGGGAGATAGTGAAGGACAGGGAAGCCTGGGAGTGCTACAGTCCATGGGGTCCCAAAGGGTCAGACACGACTTAGCAACTGAACAGTGACAATAATGCATTTGGACCTTTTTCTGTTATTGTCACTTCCTCTGACAGATGGGGAAGGAACCTGTCCAAAGGGGTCTGACTCCATGCTCTAACCAACTCTCAAAGCGTCCCCTCCCTTGGACTTCCCTGGTGGTCCAGTGGCTAAGATTCTGTGCTCCCAATGCTGGGGGCCCCAGGTTTGACCCCTGGTTGAGGAACTAGATCCCACTGCAATAAGAGTTCGGGTGTCACAAGTAGATCCAGCATGCTGCAACTAAAAAGATCCTGCATGCCACTGCTAGGACTTGACACAGCCAAAGAAATGAATAAGGAAAAACAAATGTGTATTAAACAGACAAACTTCCCCTCTCTTAATCTGGGGACTAGGAGGGCAAATTTGTGGCTGTCCCTGGGAGCCCCAGGAGGAAAGAGCTCCGAGTACCAAGCCCTCTCTTATACAGGTCATTGAGATTAGCTGCCATCTAACCCATTGAAACAGTCCTGACTAAGGTCATCTGGCAAAGAAGACACCTATGCCCTTGAAGAGGGAAGTCACTCTGTGGGAAGGCAGACATCACATGTGGCTTGGGCGGGAAGCCATGCTCTCCCCCAACTGTGCCCCCACCTTCTGGCATCATTCCCATTTCAGGGATCAAGAACTGAGCTCCTGGTATGAACCTTGGGGCCAGCAACAGCCAGGCTGGGAGCTATGGAAGTGGGATTGGCCTTAGAATCCGGTGAGCTCTGGGACTCTCAGGCTATTCTGGAAGAGACCTCCAGAGGGAGACGCTGGGCCTCTTTACCAATAAATGCATGCGGGTGCATGACATGGTTTTTAAAAAAGCAACCTCAGGACTTCCCCAGCAGTCCAGTGGTTAAGACTTCACCTTCCAATGCAAGGAGTGTGGGTTCAATCCCTGGTCGGGGGGCTAAGATCCTAAATGACTTGTGGCCAAAATGAACATAAAATAGAAGCAGTATTGTAACAAATGTAATTAAAAACTAAAAAAATAAAATAAAACATGCTGAGTTGTGACCAGTAGGTCATTCTCCAGGCTGGACAAGTGGGCTATGGATATGCGTATGTACATCCATGTTATCATTGCCAGTTTTCTCTGAGGAGTAGAATTAGGTAATGACAGGCTTTATTTTTTACTTTTATACTTCCATTTTGTTTTAATTTTTGAAATAATAACCATGCATTACTTTTGTAATAAAGAACCTTCAGAATGTCAGAAACATACATATGAAGAAAAGGCAAAAAATAATATGAAGAAACTGCTTCAGAGTAAATGTGATGAACATTAAATGTCCAAAGCATATAGAATAATGTTACAAGCCCTTGGAAGAACCATGGTCACACTGCAGTGGGAAATAGTACATAAACAGATAAATTATAGACAAGTAAAAACAAATAGCTCATTTGATCTCATATATAAGCTAAGATGTGCAGCATTAAACATTAGCAATCTCAGATTTTCCACCTTCCAGGTTTTTGTGTTTTTGTGGTTTTTGGTTTTTGGTCTCATAGCTTGCAGGATCTTAGGTCCTTAGTTCCCTGACCAGGGATTGAACCCAGGGCCTTGGAAGTGAAAACATAGTATTAACCATGAAGGAATTCCCTAAGATTTTTACAAATGGTAACAGGACTGGGAGAAACACAAGCTGGAGTCAAGATTGCCAGGAGAAATAACAATAACCTCAGATATGCAGATGACACCACCCTTATGGCAGAAAGTGAAGAGGAGCTAAAAAGCCTCTTGATGAAAGTGAAAGAGGAGAGCGAAAAAGTTGGCTTAAAGCTCAACATTCAGAAAACAAAGATCATGGCATCCGGTCCCATCACTTCATGGGAAATAGATGGGGAAACAGTGGAAACAGTGTCAGACTTTATTTTGGGGGGGCTCCAAAATCACTGCAGATGGTGACTGCAGCCATGAAATTAAAAGACACTTACTCCTTGGAAGAAAAGTTATGACCAACCTAGACAGCATATTCAAAAGCAGAGACATTACTTTGCTGACTAAGGTCCACCTAGTCAAGGCTATGGTTTTCCCAGTGGTCATGTATGGATGTGAGAGTTGGACTGTGAAGAAAGCTGAGTGCCGAAGAATTGATGCTTTTGAACTGTGGTGTTGGAGAAGACGCTTGAGAGTCCCTTGGACTGCAAGGAGATCCAACCAGTCCATTCTGAAGGAGATCAGCCTTGGGATTTCTTTGGAAGGAATGATGCTAAAGCTGAAACTCCAGTACTTTGGCCACCTCATGCGAAGAGTTGACTCATTGGAAAAGACTCTGAGGCTGGGAGGGATTGGGGGCAGGAGGAGAAGGGGACGACAGAGGATGAGATGGCTGGATGGGCCCACGGAGTCTGAGTGAACTCCGGGAGTTGGTGATGGACAGGGAGGCCTGGCGTGCTGCAATTCATGGGGTCGCAAAGAGTCGGACACGATTGAGCTACTGAACTGAACTGAACTGAGCAGGACTGGGAGTGAGTCAGGCATACCCTTCCCCTGCTCGCAGGAGAGGACATTAGATCAACATGTTTGGATAACAACTTGCTGCTAGTACTCAAGGACCTTGAATTGTTCAAGGATCTAATCATGAGAAGAGAACCAGACAAACGCAAACCAAAGGACATTTATAAGATGACTGGCCTGGATCCTCCCAAAACATTGAAGTCATGAAAAACTACAAAGTCAGAGACATGTCCCAGATTACAAAAGACAAGAGAGACCCAATTAAATGCCGTACATGCTTCTGGATGGACCTTGGATCTCAAAGAGAATAACTTCTAACAGACATTATTGAAACAGTTGAAGAAGTTTGAATGTGGGCTCTATAATAGATAACATTGCTCCTGTGTTCCATTTCCTAAATATGATCATTGGATTGTGCTCTTGTGAGTGAATGTCTTTTTACTTAAGAGATGGATGCTGAAGGGCTGAGAGAGTGTTGTGATGTCTGCAACCCAGATCACTGAGCAAAATATATATATATTTAGACAGATATAGAATATATATAGACAGAGATGTCAACAGAGAACACGAGAGAGAAAGCAAGGATGGCAGAATCTCGACAGTTGGTGAGTCTGGGCAAAGGATACATGGGAATTTAATTGGACTATTTTTTGGGTAAATTTTTATTTATTTATTTTTGGCTGCACAGCATGGCATATGAGGATCTGGATTTTTGTTTGTTTGTTTACTTTTGGGCCATGCCCCCGGCATGAGGGATCTTAGTGTCCTGACCAGGGATCGAATTCATGCTCTCTACATTGGAAGCACAGAGGCTTAACCACTGGACCACTAGGGAAGTCCCAGCAAGGATTTTAGTTTTCATATGGGAATCTTAGTTCCCTGACCGGGGATCAAACCCACATCCCCTGCACTGGAAAGCGAAGTCTTAACTCCTGGATACCCCAGGAAAGTCTCCCTACTGAACTTTTCTTGCAGCTCGTCTGTAGGTTTGAAAATGCACAGAATAAGTTGGAGGAGAAGTGTTTAAGGTCAAGTGAGTCCAGCGGCACAGCCCATTCTCAACTCAGTCTTCTGAGTGACAGGCAGAATGTGCAACCTGGTGCGGCTGACCCTGGCACTGGTTCCAGCACCCCCCAGCTTGCTCCTGTTCTCCTCTGTCCTTCAGGTCCCAGCCCTCAGCACTTCCGGGCTGGAGACCCTTTGCAGACCTGTCTGGGAGGTTCATGCCACGTGCTGCTACTGCGCCCTGGTTTCACTCCAGACCCCGAGCCAGTCCTTTCTCCTCAACCTCTCATCCTACGGCCAGGATGAGGCCAAACTGGGACCTTAATCTCAGCTCTCCCTCTGCCTGCGATCTTTTGCCCTCGTCTACCCCTGCGTGCTGCCCTGGGACCACTTCCTCACTGGACTTGCCTGTCCGTCCTCCCTAACACTGGAGGCTTGTGTCTTTTCCGGCAAGTGTTGTATGGGCAGCCACAGCCTGGAAGATCATGGAAGCCCCCAGAAGTGGGGTCTCCTGGGAGAAGCTGGGAGCACCCCATCCCAAATCTGAGGCCCTGCTTCTGCCACCCCAGTGCAGGCCCTGTGGAAGCCCAGGGCATGTGGACGGTCTGTTTCATTTTATTTTTTAAAAAACCAGTATCACCCAACGTCAGCAGCAGTTGTTCTCCTTAACCTCGGGCACATGCTCTGCTATTGAAGTGGTCAGCTGAGCTTGACCTTGGGGCCCTTCCAGTGAGTAAGAGCCTGCCTGAATGAGGAAATAAAGTGGGGTCCCTGGGTAGGGGCAGGAGGACCAGGGCGTCTTGCAAACAACACACAACAGAACCAAAACCAGAGTTTCTGGGAAAAGATGGCAGAGTACACAGTTCGTGGCCCTTTCCCTCTGAGAGACCGAAGCCAGCTGCCTGTCAACTCTTTGATGTTTTCCAGGCAAGCCACTCCCTGACTGCCCAAAGGAGGGACCGTTGGCCTTCCTTGGCCCTAGGTTTTGGGAGTGAAGGTCAAAGATTCTAGAATCAAAGAATTCAGAGAAATTATGGAAGCCAAGAATTCGGTCCTCATATTAGAATTCTCACTTTTGTTAGAATTCTTAAATATTAGATTCAGAATCTCTTATAGCCGGACCTCCCTGGCGGCTCAGTGGTTAAGACTCTACACTTGCATTACAGGGGTTCAAGCCCTGGTTGGAGAACTAAGATCCCAAGTACCACATGGAAACAAAAAACAAAACCAACAACATAGAACACCAGCCTCTTATGGCTGGAAAGTGATTAGACAGATGGGCAAATACGGTTTTTCTACTCCATGCACCACACTCTCAGATACCCTAACTGGTACCCTGACCAGTGCTAGCAGCTAAAGGAACCTGGAAGCGAGGCTGGGATGCCCAGGATGGCGAGGAGGCCTACATACTGGGTCTAGCTGCTCTCTGGTGAGAGCCATGCCCAAATGGAGCCCGCACGTATCTGGCATCACTCCCTGCAAGTGTTCAAAACATGCTTTGGTGCTGGCTGGGGTGGAGAGCAAAATGCTGCTCCCAGGAAGGGGTGGGCAAAAACTCCAGGTCTCTGTGGCATCTCTGCAAAGGTTCAGGGCCTTCCCCCATGGGCACTGAAGGTGTTTAAACACACCAGAGGAGGCAACATGGGTGGGAGAAACACCCAAATCTGCGATGTGACCTAAAATAGCTTGCTAACCCTCTCTGGACTCGTGTGTTTGCTCCTATAAAATCAGTATTGGGAAGGCCTCACTGACCCACTAGAAGTCTACAAATTCTAGCCTGGTGATGAGGTCCAAGCACCATAGATTTATGTTGTCTGAGTTCAGATCCCAGCTTTACCACTTACGGGTATGAGGTCTGGGCAAGCTGAAACTTCTGTGTCTCGATTTCCTCCCCCTGTAAACTGGGGACAATAGTGGCACATCCCTGATAGAGTTTTCACGAAGACTAAATGTGTGTGTATGTGTAGAGATCAATATGTGTACGTGGGCTTCCCAGGCGGCTCAGTGGTAAAGAATTTATCTGCCAATGTAGAAGACTCCAGTTCCATCCCTGGGTCGGGAAGATACCCTGGAGAAAGAAATGGCAACCCACTCCAGTGTTCTTGCCTGGAAAATCCCACGGACAGAGAAGCCTGGTGGACTACAGTCCATGGTGTTGCAAAGAGTCAGACAAGACAGTGACTGAGCACGCATGCATATGTCCACATGTAATATGTTTATAGTAATTTATATGTCACTTACCTAACATCTGTAATATTATTATATTATAATAGGATATGATTATAGAAGAATGCCTGACACATACTCAGCACACTTTAAGCATTAGCTGTTATCATCATCGTTGGTATTTCATCACCTGGACAGAAATGATGTTTACCCATAGTAAGACGGGAGAGACTCACAGACGTGTTAAGTGTCTACTTTTGGCTGAGATGTGTGTCAGTTCAGTGGGGAAACAGTGGATTTGCTCCTGCTGATCCAAACCTCTGACTGGCAGTTCCATATGGCTTTCCTTAATTTTTTTTTTTTAATGTAGAGGTCTATTCTGAATGTAGGTTGTTTGAGGGACCAGAATTTTTAAAACATGAAAGAGGGCCACTTAGAGGAATCCAACCTAATGAAATGAGCCTTAAATTCACACAAATATTTCTGCATGAGGATACTCACTGTAGCATTATTTTTTTAACACTAGAAAAATGGAAAGCACTCCTATGTGAAACAGAATAATAGTGGAGTAAATCTTGGTCTTATCTCATTCCAGTAAGAATAATGGTGGAGCTCTCCAGTTTGTCATGAAAAGATGCTGGTGTGTCAAGAGGTTAAAAGATTTCAACAGAGCATTTTTAGCATTTTGTGGTTTTCGAGGAGCCTGTGTGTAGTGTGATTCCATGAAAAGCATATACGTTTTACATTAAAAGAAGTGCATGGTCGTGTGTATACATAGGATTACAAAACAGTCTGACAGGATGTTCAACAACTTCATAAAGTTTTGCTTCTAAGTGGTAGGTTTACTGCTGATTCTTTTAGCTCATCTGCTTTTGCTCACTTTCAAAAATTAACATACTTCACTTGCATAGTAAATGTTTTAAACTTATAGGGGACAAAATAAAAGTGACCAAAAAGCTGGTTCCTGCTGTACCTGAAGAACTCCAGGTCCCTTGGTGGCTGAGCCCCAGTCCCATCCCAATCCCCTAGATCTTTGCTGGTCAGGTGATCTCATTCCTCTCCTCTCAGGGCTGGTTTTCTGAGGATCTCCTCAGGGCACTGTGCTAAGCGTCTTGTGTTCATGATACCATCATATCTTTAAGATCTTCCTTTGAGGCAGGAATGATTTTTCCCATTTTATAGATGAGGAAGCTGAGAGTCACAAAGTTAAGCTACGTGCCCATGGTCACACAGCTGAAAGGCACTGGAGCCAAAACCAGACGTGCTGGACTCTAAACCGCTTGCCTGTAACCGTCGAGTGGTCCTCTCTCCCTCCTCTGAACTCTGGCTGGAAGTCACTGCCAGCCCTTCTCTGCACAGGCAGTACAGGCTGGGGTACATAGAGTCCTTTTTTTTTTTTTTTTTTTTTTTTTTACTACAGTTTATGTGCTCCCAGCTTGGCAAAGAATTCCCAACATACTGTCTGAATTTTAGGGAGTTGAGTTGGTAAATACTGATGATGGTGAAGTCAATATCCACATCCCATTTGGAGCACAGTGACATATAGTCTCCAGTGTTTGGCTTGGGCATGTGACCACCCAAAGTGGAGGCTGCCTTTTCCACCTTCTTTTATAATTAAAAATGGCCATGTGACCAAGTTCCGGCCAAAGGAATATAAATAGAAGTGTTGTGCTAGGGCTTCCTTAAGAGAAAGCTGGCGTAGACCCTTTGCCCCTTCCTCTTCACTTCTCCTACCTCCTGGCTGGGATGCAGATGTGTTGACTGGAACTAGAGCAGCCATATTGGATAATGAGGTGCATTTGTGAATGGACCCACTGTTTAAGATGGGGTGCAGGTCCTAGATATAAGGATATAAGGAAGCTGGGTCCCAGACACTGTGACTCAGCTCAGCTTGGGATCCTTCCTTCAGACTTTTCCAGATAAGGCAAATAAATATCTTTCTTGTTTAAGCTACTGTTTGGTCACGCATAGCTGAATATGTCCTAACTAATTCACTCACTGATGACTCTCTTTACCAGAATTTGGATGGGTTTTGGGAACAAAGACAAATCAGACATGGGCTTTATCTTCTCGACACTCACAGTCTGAGGGGGAGACGAAGATGAAATAGATAATCCCAGGACAACTCTAGTCTCAGTTTCATACAATGGGCAGCCATTTGTTCATATAGTCAACTCTTGCCAAGAGATGGGCCTTCTGCTCAACACCAGGCACTGTACTGGGTGCAAGAACACAGATGCCGCCAACCCTCAAGGGGGCCCACGCTGAGAACACACACCACGACCCTGGAGCCTTCTTTGCATTCATAGTAGCCTCTGACTCAGTGCCTCTGGAATGTGGTTCCTGGCCTCCTGTCAGTCTGGGTCTACTACTAGTGAGTCTGAGAAGGCGGCTGGGGCCTGGGGAACTGGCTTGGTTCAGGCTGGGGCAGCCTTTCAGACGACCTGCCTCACTGCCCTGTGTGCATATTTTGCTTGGGAAGAGAGGGCAGAGGTGAAGTGAGCACCTTTAAAGGATGCTTGTGTGCAGACACGTGTGTGTTTGAGGGTGTGCATATACATACATATGCACGTTTGTAGGCGTACATGAGGTATGTGGTGTGTGCTAACAGGCTTTTGCATATGTATACATAAAATACTTATTTAACTCATAGGCAGAGTACATCATGAGAAATGATGGGCTGGAAGAAGCACAAGCTGGAGTCAAGATTGCTGGGAGAANAAAAGGAGTACGTCAAGGCTGTATATTGTCACCCTGCTTATTTAACTTAATATGCAGAGTACATCATGAGAAACACTGGGCTGGAAGAAGCACAAGCTGGAATCAAGATTGCCGGGAGAAATATCAGTAATGTTAGATATGCAGATGACACCACCCTTATGCCAGAAAGTGAAGAGGAGCTAAAGGGCCTCTTGATGAAAGTAAAAGAGGGGAGTAAAAAAATTGGCTTAAAGCTCAACATTCAGAAAACGAAGATCATGGCATCTGGTCCCAACACTTCATGGCAAATAGATGGGGAAACAGTGGAAACAGTGTCAGACTTTATTTTGGGGGGGCTCCAAAATCACTGCAGATGGTGATTGCAGCCATGAAATTAAAAGATGCTTACTCTTTGGAAGGAAAGTTATGACCCACCTAGAGAGCATATTCAAAAGCAGAGATATTACCTTGCCAACAAAGGTCTGTCTAGTCAAGGCTATGATTTTTCCAGTGGTCATGTATGGGTGTGAGAGTTGGACTGTGAAGAAAGCTGAGCACCGAAGAATTGATGCTTTTAAAGTATGGTGTTGGAGAAGACTCTTGAGAGTCCCTTGGACTGCAAGGAGATTCAACCAGTCCATCCTAAAGGAGATCAGTCCTGGGTGTTCATTGGAAGGACTGGTGCTAAAGCTGAAACTCCAATACTTTGGCCACCTCATGCAAAGAGTTTACTCATTGGAAAAGACCCTGATGCTGGAGGGATTGAGGACAGGAGGAGAAGGGGACGACAGAGGATGAGATGCTGGATGGCATCACCGACATGAGTTTGGGTGCACTCCGGGAGTTGGTGATGGACAGGGAGGTCTGGAGTGCTGTGATTCACGGGGTCGCAGAGTCAGACACAACTGAGTGACTGAACTGAACTGAACATAAAATACATGTTAATATAAATCCTCTAGGCATGTATTTAGTAAAACATTAATAGAGTCTATGAAATATGAACACATCATGTAATGATATTAATTTATCATTGAGTGTGTTAGAATTCATATTAACATGTCTATTAGAAATCATAACAGTGAATATCTGTCGAACAGTGTTCTCAGTACTGTACAGGAACTACCTCATTTAATCCTTACCACGTTCATATAAGGTCAGCACTGTTATTATCCCCAGGTAAGAGGTGAGGAAACAGGCCCAGAGAGGTTAAGTGCTTTGCCTGTGGTCACACAGGTATCCGCAGTCTGTCTCCAGCCTGCACCCCAAGCTGCCCACCTGCAAGGCCCTGGGGTATAATGCAGGCTCCTGCGCGGGCTGGAGGTCTGAGCGAGGCAGCGTGTGAGCGCAGAGGATGGGGTGGCCGTGGGCACAGGCATTCTCGACAGTATGCACCTACAGCTCTGTTTACGTGGTGTGGCTCCAGGTGTCCCTGCCCACTCCCTCAGCCTGGAGTGCCCTTCTCTGCCTTTGTCTCCTGATGACGCCCAAATCTGTCCCCAGAGACTCAGTGTGGGCGTCACCTCTCCCTACAGGCGGCCCTGACTCTTCTCGCTGGGGCAGTTGCAACATCCATCCTCCCTGGTGTTGTCTTCATTGGGGGTAAGGGTGTCTTCTTCACATCTATGTCACCGAGGTCCTGGGACAGGCCTGACCAGGACATTAACAGCAATGACAGCTGCCACTTGGTGGGCACAGGCCCTGTGGCCAAGTGTGCTCGGGGGCGGTGCCCCCATGACCTCACAGAATCCTGTTTATCAATCCATTCCAGATGATAAGGAAGGAAGTACTTGGCTGAACCAGAAATTGAACCCCAGGCTTGGCCTTAGCTCTGTGGTTCTTATAGTGTGCTCCTTTGGGGCTCTTTTATTTATTTATTTTAATATACACCAGGTCTTAGTTGCGACACATGGGATCTTTAGTTGTGGCATGTGGGGTCTAGTTCCCTGATCAGGGATTGAACCCAGGCCCCCTGCTTTGGGAGTGCAGAGTCTTAGCCACTGGACCACCATGGAAAGCCCCTATTTTATTACTTAAGCTTTTATTTATTTGGGAATAGCTATCACTGCACCTGGGAAAACTCAGGAAAGCCTACAACTTCAAAATAAGTGTCCCGTCCCCTGTCACCCACCCTTCCAGACCCCTCCCAAGGCAACCACTGCTCCAGGCTTTTGCACGGCCAGGGCCATATTCCCCCTGGGTTTTCCCTCTCCATGTGCATGCACATGAGTGTGTCTCCTTCCAGAGAGGTTCTAAGCATCTCTAAGTACACATGCCAGTCATACCGGTTGTATTTTCTTTCTTTTACATAAACAATGGCACACCCCACACCTGGGTTTGCCTGTTGATTTCCTTACTTCACATCTTAGAGATCTCTCCACATCGGCAATATAAGAACTTCCTCACTGCTTTTAAAAAATTAATTAATTAATTTTGGGACTTGCCTGATGGTCCAGGGGTTAAGACTTTGTGCTCTAAATGTCAGAGGCCCGAGTTCAATCCCTGGTGGGGGAGCTAAGATCCCACATGCTGCACAGTACCACCAAATTAATTTAAAAATTTTTAATTGATTAATTTGGCTGCATTGGATCTTTGTTGCTGCGCAGGCTTTCTCTAGTTGCAGCAAGTGGGGGTACTCTCTGGTTGTGGTGCTTGGGCTGCTCACTGAGGTGGCAGCTCTTTTTGCAGAGCACAGGTTCTAGGGCACCTGGGCTTCAGTAGTTTTGGCTCGAGGGTTCCAGAGCACGGGCTCAGCAGTTGTGGCTCATGGGCTTAGGTGACCCACAGCGTGTGGAATCTTCCCAGACCAGGGATTGAACCCGTGTCCCCTGCATTTGCAGGCTGATTCTTTACCACCAGACCACCAAGGAAGTCCCCTCACTGCTTTTTATAACTGCTTGATGCATGTGGTGGGGAATTTATGAACCGCTTCCTATTCCCAGGGTGGCAATGAACGTCCTTGTACAGGCACAGACTTTGACTTAATAAATGGATCAGTGAAGAGGTGAGAGGATGCCTGAGGTTGGAGCCTGGGTTATGGGGAGACCCTGAGTGTGGAGTCAGAGGTACCTCCAAACCTGTCTTCCTAAGGAAATGGGAGAACATGAGAATCTCCTGGAGTCCTGAGGGTCCCGGCCAGCTGGGTCCCAGGTGAAGGTCTCCCTGCAGGATCCCCTCGGCTCCACCTCAACAATGCAGCAACGTCTCTCGGCCGGTGAGGTATGTCCACCATGAGTCATCTTTCACGCCCGCTTGGCCAGCTGCCCCCACCTCTTGAAGCTAGAAATGCCTCACTGAGGTGGCAGGACCTGTGGGTGGCCACACCACATGAGCATCCTTAGGATGCAGGCTCCATGCCTTGCCCTGATGGCGGAGATGGAGACACAGAGACGGCCACTGATCTCGGTGAACCATGATCTCAAGGAAATGCAAGGGCGCTTGGAGAGAGCGGTCAGCTGGGTCCAGCGTGCCCAGAGACGGGAAGGGTCTGGTGTGGGGGTTCAGAATGGGGTTGGAGGTCCAGGCAGGGAGCCACACTGCAAGGCTCAGGAGCTTTGAGAAGAAAGTGTGTTTGGCAGCCTCCCGACCCAGATCTCTTCCCTGGTGGCTCAGACGGTAAAGAATCTGCCTGCAAGGCAGGAGACTCAGGTTCATTCCCTGGGTTGAGAAGATCCCCTGGGGAAGGGAATGGCTACCCACTCCAGTATACTTGCCTGGAGAATCCCATGGACAGAGGAGCCTGGCGGGCTACAGCCCATGGAGTGGCAAAGAGTTGGACACGACTGAGCAGCTAACCCTTTCATTTTCACTGACATGGGGTGATGCTGGAGCTGCGGGATGGTGAAGGGACAACAATGCAGGCCCCTTCCTGCCCTTCCCAGGGGCCCTAGCCTTCCTAGCCCACTTGGGAGAAAGTTCTCTTGATCTGCATAACTGGGGAAACTGAGGCAGGAGTGTGGAGGTGGCTCGTCAAGTTAGCCCAACAGAGGTGAACCCCTACCTCCCTGCAAACCTATGTCCCAAGCAAGAGACCCAAGGCATGTGGTCCGTGGGTGGTTTCCAGTAAGAAGACCTGGGTCAGCCTGGGAAGCCCCCTGTGCTATGAGACCCAGTGACCTGGACTCAAGCTCTCTGATTCCTGCGCTGCTGGGTCCCTGCCCCTCACCTATAAAGTGGAGGTAACAACAACAAAACAAAAATAGAAAAACATTTTGTTAAAGAACAAAACAAAACAAAACAAAAAACCTGGCTGTTCTGGGGATTAAAAGAGACGATGAATGCAAATGCTTATTCTAGAACCTGGCACACGGTCAGCGCTCCACAGAAGGCAGGTATCTTTCTCTTCGGCAGGCAGGCTGAGTAAGGAGATTTGGGCTCTAGAACCAGACACGCTGTGATGTGACACACTAAGTTACTGACCTTGGTGAGTCCTGTCCCCTCTCTGAGCCTCAGCTTCCTGCTCTGCAAATGGGGACAACACATCAAAGAGGTGTTGTCTGAAAATCCACTCACAGCAGATGCTCCCTCAATGTGAGCTCCTCCTTCCCTGAGGGGCCCTCATAAAAGCCAGAAGGGAACGCTGGGATGACAGGCTGACTCACGGTTACAACCTGGGCCCTTTCATGTAAAGGAAACTGCCATTAGCTCCCAGCGCCTCCGGCTGGTTGCTAAGCTTCCCAGCTGGTTTAGGGGGAGACTTCACCCTTTGCCGTTCGGCATGGGAGTGAGGCTGAGGCTGTGTCTGTGCCCTGTCTGGAGGGTGCCTGACTGGGTAGTCATTCATTTCCAGTCAGTCAGTCAGGGAATCAGTCAACAAACAAGAATCCATCTGAGACTCCAGGTGTTCTGTGCTGGGCGCTGGGGAAACAGGAGTGAGAGCTGGCCCCTGGCTTCAGGGGGCTCCCAGACTGAGTGAGCCATGCAGAGAGAACATGTCAGGTGGAAGGGCTGTGGAAGCCAGAGCAGGCATCTAGCTCCATTTGAGGGAATCTGGGTGGGCTTCTTGGAGGTGGCAAGTGATGACTAATCTGCATCCTGACTCTGCCAGGGGCCTACGAAGGGAAGGGCAGGAAGTGGCAGGTGCAAATGGAGGAGAAGGGTGAGGACAGACAGGTGCCTGGGTGGGCACACTTGAGAACTCCTGGTGCCTTTGTAGAGCGGAAACCCAGAGCCCAGGGGTCCTGACGGGGCAGGGAGAGGAAGCTATGGTAGAGGTTCACGTGCCAAGACTCGATCCTAAGGACAGCAGGGGCTCAGGGCAGGGTTTCACAAGGGAGATCTCTGTTTTGGAAAACCCACGCTGGTGGTGTGTGGATTGGATGGGGAGGGAAAAACCAGAGGCTGGGGACCAGGGAAGAGGGTGACTCAGGTCCCAGTCGTTGGGATGGGGGAGGACGCAGAATGAATCATGAGCTTGGAAACAAAGATAAGCAGAAGGAGCAGGCAGTTCCCCACGGCCAAGTGGGCTCCTCCCAGAATGCCAGATGCCCCTACTTGGGATCAAGAGGGCGCGGGGATGAGATGGTGAGAGCTTGCTAACAGGACTTTTTTCCAGAGGATTTATCACAGAGCCCCTGAAGGGCGTGGCTGACATGGCAACAGATCCCTGCCACACCCCGCTAAAGAGAAGTGATAAGTGGGAACCTGCCAGATGGGATAAAGAGGCCTGGATTCTTGCAGGCCATGGAATTGAGGTTTGGACCACATTCAACCAGATCTCCTGGAAATGGCAAGGGGCAGGGGCAGTTGGCTAACCTCTGACTAAAAATAAAAAATAATAGTTCCTGTTTTTGAAATACTGTATTGTGGGCCCCATGCCATGCATTTTACTTCCATCATTTCATTTAATCCTTATAACCACCCCATAACAATAACAATCACGGCAATAACATTGTTATTGGATGTCACTAGATCCCAGTCACTTTTCTCACCATGTTACATCTTTTGGCTCATTTTTTAGCTTCACAACATTCCTGAGAGGGATGTACTACTATTTCCATTTTACAATGAGGAAACTGAGGCACAGAAAATTTATATAACTTGCCCAAGTTTGCCTAGGAGCTAGGCTACGGTTGAAGGACTCTCTGGGCCCCTTACTCGCCGCCGCCGACCTGGGCTCTCGCTCGCTCCTCATCCTGCCTCCCACAGGCATCAGAGGAGGCGGAAGGGAAGGGCCGCAACACCAGGGCCTTCTGAGGCCACACTGCCCTGCTCTTCCCAGAGGAGCTGCGGGTCCCTGGAGCTGAGGGGCAGAATAAAGTCTGACAAGGTGTAAAAAGTGAAGGTGGTAAGGAAGTGACAAAACTTTGTCCTCTCCCCGTAGCCCCTGTCCCCCACACAACTCCCCACCCTCCGTGGCCTGAGGAAATCCAACAGGCCCTTGGCAGGCCTTTTCCCCCAGCCCATCAGCCAGTCCCTTCTCAAAGCATTCACTCCCTGGGGCTGTTGGGAACCTACCTACTGCTCTTCCTTGGGTCCTGTCCTCCCCTCCAACCCCCACTACATGCCACCCCTAAGGCCAACTCAGAGCTTCACCAACCCCGTGTGCTGAAGGGGTTGTGCACACTCCCGTCTTTGCCCAGGTCCTCATCCTGAACGAGGGCAGTGCCCACTTAAAACTCCCCAGTGGTTCCCCACTGGGTTAAGAATGCAGCTAGAGCTTGGACCCATGGTACCCACCCTCCTTGCAGTTTGAATCCCAGGTCTGGCTTGTTCCTCCAGCCTCATTTTGGATCCCTCTATATATGCCAACCTCAATCCACATTCAGCTGCTCTGTCCCTGAATGGACTTTTCTTTCCATCCAGTATCTTTTATTTTTTTGACCATGCTATGCAGCACACGGAATCTGTTTCCCAACCAGGGATTGAACCCATCTTCCCTGCATTGGAAGGCAGATTCTCAACTACTGGACCACCAGGGAAGACCCATCAAGTGCCTTTAAAATTTTTATTTATTTATTTTTATTGAAGTATAATTGATTCACAATGTTGTGCCAATCTCTGTTGTATAGCAAAGCGACTCACATATATATATATATATAGACCTTCTTCTCCCATCTAGTGCCTTTGAACATGGTGTTCATTTGACCTGGAATACATTCTCCTAGCTAGTTTCAGCTGAGCTCCAGGGCCGCCTCCTCCAGGAAGCCTCCCTTGATCTCTCAGACTGGATTTGCTGCATCCTCGGTGCAGACTGCACGTTCTTGTAATTAACTGAAGAGGAGTGGGTTGGAGGGAAGACAGGACTTTGATAGCAGCCCTGAGACTGACACTACCCAGGTCTGGAGTTTCTGAGAAAGGTCTGGACTGCAGACAGACAAAAGCCAAGGACTATGGCAACACACTCCAGTACTCTTGCCTGGAAAATCCCATGGACAGAGGAGCCTGGTAGGCTGCAGTCCATGGGGTCGCTAAGAGTCGGACACGACTGAGCAACTTCACTTTCACTTTTCACTTGCATGCATTGGAGAAGGAAATGGCAACCCCCTCCCTTGAATCTGGGCTGGCCCTGTGACTTGTTTTTGACAAATGTGATGGAAGCAGTGTCACGGCACTTCCAAGCCTAAGTCCTAAGAGGCATGTAGATGCTTTCAGCATCATTTGAAACTCTCTAGGGAAGTGAACCACCATGTAAGTAGTCAGACTACAGACTGCCCGGAGACTGCTGTGTCGTGAGGAAGCCCAAGCTAGCCATATGAAGTGACCACAGGGAGAAAGCAAGAGACGTGTCCAGTGGCCTCTGCTATCACCACCATCCCAGCTGAAGCCCAGAAATGAAGGAAGAAGCCATCTCCGATGGCCAACCCAGGTGACCGTTCCGGCAACTCCAGCTCTGCCACTACTGACGGTAACTGCAAAACGGACAGCAGAAGGGCTGCCCAGCTGAGCCCAGCCTACCCACAGGACCAAGGGCGGTGACAGTAAAGCTTTCTCAACCATTAAGTTTATAGTAGTTGGTTACACAGCAATAGATCATTGAAACAGTTGGTAATTCAATACCTGAATAACTCTCTGTGGCAGGCATTATCATCTCCACTTAAGAGGGTGGGGAAATAGGGACTTCCCTAGTGGTCCAGTGGTTAGGACTCCTGGCTTCCACTGCTGGGGGCTCAGGTTCAACCCCTGTCCAAGGAGCTAAGACCCCACAAGCTGAGAGACTCTGCCTAAGTAAATAAATAAAAACACTGGGCTTGCATGCCTAGGGCAGGGGTCAAGTTTTTTGACAACAGGGATCAGTTTTGTAGGGAGACAATTTTTCCAAGGACATGAAGCGCACTCCACTGACTTGAATTTGTTGAGCAGGAGGAGGAGCTCAGGTGGTAACGCAAGTGATGGTGAGTGGCTGTAAACACAGATGGAAGCTTCGCTGGCTTTCCTGCCGCTCACCTCCTGGCGTGCAGCCACGCTCCTAAAAGGTCCGTGGCCTAGGAGGCGGGGACCCCTGTTCTAAGGGGGAAAAGAGAGATGGGGAAATAAACCCAGAGAGGGATGTGACTTCGTGAGGTTCATGTAGCCTGCTGGAGGCCGCAGTTGGGGTTTGAACCCAGACAGGTGTGTCTGATACCCTGCCCTGTGTGCTTTCGACAGTACATGCTTCGCTGCTTGAGGAGACCAGATCTAGCAGCCAAACCATGTGGCTTTGGCCAAATTCCTGGTGTGACAGGTTATTGTGGTTTTCCTAGGAGCTTCACCTGGGCACCTGCTAGAAACTTGGATTTCTTAAAAAATTAGACACGATTCATGTAGTCAAAGGCACAAATCATTGCATACAACATGGTAGGTTTTTACATGTGACCTCCCTGGTCAAGATATGGAACATTTTCGGCACCCCAGAAGTTTCCCTTTTGCCTGCCACTAGTCTCTGTGCCCTGCCATACCAGGAACCCAGAGGCACTCACTGTTCTGATGACTATCTCCATAGTGACAGTTTTGCCTGTTCTTGAACTTCTAGAAATGGACTTGCACAACATGGGCCTTCTTTGAAAAAAAGTATTTGACTGTGTCAAGTCTTAGTGCAGCATGCAGGATCTTCTATCTTCATTGCAGCATGTGGGGTCTTTTTTTTTTAAGTTGCAATGTGTGGGATCTAGTTCCCTCACCAGGGGCCCCTGCTTGGGAGCTTGCAGTCTTAGCCCCTGGACCACCAGGGAAGTTCCAACATGGGCCTTTCTGTGGCTGGCTTCTTTCACTTGACATTGTCTGAAAGACTCATGGTGCAATCGCTTGTAGCAGTAATTCTTTCCTATTTCCCTATTGTATTCTAATGTATGAATATGCCACCATTTATTCAATCTACTGTTGACAGACATGAGTACTGTCTTCAGATTCGGCTGCTATGAGTAAGGTTGACATGAATATTATCGTACTAGTTATTTTGTAGACCTCAGCACTCATTTCTCTTGAGTGTACTGCAGGAGTGGAAATGCGAGGTCACAGGTAAGTGTGTGTTTAACTTTATAAGAAACTGCCACCAGTTCCTCATAGTGCTGGTACCTGGAATACTCCCACCAGCCCTGCATGAGAATTCCAGTTTTTCGGATCCTCAAGACACTTGGTATTGTTAGTTCTGTTGATTTGAGCTATTCTAATGGGGTGGGGTGAGGAGGGTCATCTCATTGTTTTTCAACAACTGAGGTGNAAACACAGATGGAAGCTTCGCTGGCTTTCCTGCCGCTCACCTCCTGGCGTGCAGCCACGCTCCTAAAAGGTCCGTGGCCTAGGAGGCGGGGACCCCTGTTCTAAGGGGGAAAAGAGAGATGGGGAAATAAACCCAGAGAGGGATGTGACTTCGTGAGGTTCATGTAGCCTGCTGGAGGCCGCAGTTGGGGTTTGAACCCAGACAGGTGTGTCTGATACCCTGCCCTGTGTGCTTTCGACAGTACATGCTTCGCTGCTTGAGGAGACCAGATCTAGCAGCCAAACCATGTGGCTTTGGCCAAATTCCTGGTGTGACAGGTTATTGTGGTTTTCCTAGGAGCTTCACCTGGGCACCTGCTAGAAACTTGGATTTCTTAAAAAATTAGACACGATTCATGTAGTCAAAGGCACAAATCATTGCATACAACATGGTAGGTTTTTACATGTGACCTCCCTGGTCAAGATATGGAACATTTTCGGCACCCCAGAAGTTTCCCTTTTGCCTGCCACTAGTCTCTGTGCCCTGCCATACCAGGAACCCAGAGGCACTCACTGTTCTGATGACTATCTCCATAGTGACAGTTTTGCCTGTTCTTGAACTTCTAGAAATGGACTTGCACAACATGGGCCTTCTTTGAAAAAAAGTATTTGACTGTGTCAAGTCTTAGTGCAGCATGCAGGATCTTCTATCTTCATTGCAGCATGTGGGGTCTTTTTTTTTTAAGTTGCAATGTGTGGGATCTAGTTCCCTCACCAGGGGCCCCTGCTTGGGAGCTTGCAGTCTTAGCCCCTGGACCACCAGGGAAGTTCCAACATGGGCCTTTCTGTGGCTGGCTTCTTTCACTTGACATTGTCTGAAAGACTCATGGTGCAATCGCTTGTAGCAGTAATTCTTTCCTATTTCCCTATTGTATTCTAATGTATGAATATGCCACCATTTATTCAATCTACTGTTGACAGACATGAGTACTGTCTTCAGATTCGGCTGCTATGAGTAAGGTTGACATGAATATTATCGTACTAGTTATTTTGTAGACCTCAGCACTCATTTCTCTTGAGTGTACTGCAGGAGTGGAAATGCGAGGTCACAGGTAAGTGTGTGTTTAACTTTATAAGAAACTGCCACCAGTTCCTCATAGTGCTGGTACCTGGAATACTCCCACCAGCCCTGCATGAGAATTCCAGTTTTTCGGATCCTCAAGACACTTGGTATTGTTAGTTCTGTTGATTTGAGCTATTCTAATGGGGTGGGGTGAGGAGGGTCATCTCATTGTTTTTCAACAACTGAGGTGGGGCACCTGTTCATAGGTTGGCCTGATTTTTTAGTTTGCCTGGGAAGCCCTGCCTGTGGAGAGGGTGGGGTGGGAGGGAGCTGGTGGGGAGGGTGTTGCCACAGCCCAGGTGCCACATGGGCAGCCCGAGTTGGACTCAGACAGTTACGGAGGCAGGGGATGGACTAGAATGACCAGGAGGGGCTGTTCTGGGGCAACAGGGCCTGGTGAGAATAGGCAGGGCCCTGGACTCAACTATCTGGTTACCGGGGCTGCCCACGGCATGCTCCTTACCCCATGAGATGGGAAGTCCCAAATCAAGGCAGCACCCAAGCCTGGGTGATTTGATGGCTCAGGGATTCTGGTTCTTCTTTCTTTCTGCTCCACCATCTTTAGCATATGAGGCAAAATGGTGGCAACATGGGGACTTCACCCAGCACTGTCCAAAGTTCAGGAGAGAGAGGCCTCCCTTCCTTGTGCCCCTTTCTAAGAGTAAGGAAGACCTCTGAGGATGAGCTGCTCCATCCCTCCACCCCAATCAAGACTTTCCTGGGCCATCTCATTGGCTGGAACTGTATCCCATGCCCATTCTTAAACCCATCACTACAAGGGAATGGGGCACATTTCCCCCACACCCCACAAGCTTGCTCCCCCATGGGTTCCCTGAACACACTAGGGAGGTTCACAGGGCATTTGCTCAAGCTTTCCCATTGGAATTAGAAAGCCTTCCTGATTTTTTCGTCTTGTTTTTCAGTCGCTCAGTTGAGTCTGACTCTTGTGACTGCATGGACCCATTTTTCCATCTAGAAGTCATGTTCCAAAGCCTCCCCCAAAACCCTCTTCCACCTGTGGGCTGGGGTCTCCCCTGGGTCCCCACAGCCTTCTAGAACCCAACCCTATGGGACCTGTTTTTGTGGCCTCGGTTGGGGGCAGGGCCAGTTCTTGTTCATCTCTACAAACCCAGTGCTCAGCACAGAGGTGCCCCAAGGGCTGATGGGAATAGCTACAGTGGGTGAGGCCAGCTTGTCTCATCACCTTCGCCACAGCCCTGCAAATTGGACAGCCCAGGCTGGACCGACGGCATCACAGAAAGGGGGCCTTTTCCCAGGCCCCAGTGGGGCCATCCACGATCAACACAACAGCCAACAAAGATGAGGCCTCCAGCGTGGTGGCCTGGAGTGACTATTTCTACTTTCCTGACCTTAAGCCTGCCAGGCTGGACAAAACCTCTGGGCACAGCATCAACATGGGACTGGGGTTGAAAGATACCCATTTTATGGAGAATCAAACTAAGGCTCTTAGAGAGGGGCATGGCTTGACCAAGGTCAGTCATGGGCAAAGCCTCAGGTCCTGGTCCTTCCTCCAAGGCTGGCCCAGCACCCACTCAGGGCTTCTCAAAGTGAGATTCCCCTGATCCCTGGGCAGGGTGGAGGGGGGCATATTAAAGTACAGATTCTGACTCAGGAGGTCAGGGCAGAGCCTGGATTTGGGGTTTCTCACAAGCTCCCAGTATACAGCTGTTCCTGCTGGCCTGCAAACCCCACATGGAGCTGCAAAGCCTGGTGGAGAAACCTGATTCTCAACCCCACCCTCAGAAGCCCACATGCTGCTCCTCCAGGAAGGGTGGAATGCTGGAAACCTTGACCATAGAGACAGTGTTCTGTATGATGCAGGGAACCTAAGCTGGTGCTCTGGGAGAACCTAGAGGGACGGGACGGGACGGGGAGGAAGGTGGGAGCAGAGTTCAAGAGGGAGGGGACATACGGGATGCCTTTCTCTCTCTCTCTCTATATATATATACCTTCGTGGGTTTCCCAGGTAGTGCTAGTAGTAAAGAACCTGCCTGCCAATGCAGATGTAAGAGACAAGCGTTCAATACCTGGATCAAGAAGATCTCCTGGAGGAGGGCATGGCAACCCACTCCAGTACTCTTGCCTACAGAATCCCATGGATGGAGGAGTCTGGCGGACCACATACAGGATAGATATACCTACGTATCCCCATGTGCCTATGGCTGATTTATGATGATATATGGAAGAAACCATCACGATATTGTAAAGTAATTATCCTCTAATTAAAAAAAAAAAAAGAACCCCCAACCTCTGCCACCCACCCTGTGTAGGCCATCCAGGACACCAGAGCTGCCAGAACATTTTATTAAGTTAAGAAGGCTCACGGAGCAGGAGAGAAATGCCTGCACGGGGCGGCTCCCACAGATCCATGCCCAGCACCCCCTCAGAGGAGGGGGCAGGGCTGTGGGGACAGCTGCCGGCTCCCTCTGTCCATCTGTCCCTCTGTCCAGAGTCCCAGGGAGTGGGTCCCCCCCAGGGCAAGAAGTAGTTAGTGGGAGGTAGGGTAGGAAGAGGGTGGCCGGCTCCCTGCCTCTCCCACCAAGTCCACCCTGCCACAGCTACTGCCAGGCCTCTGCTAGACCCTAGACGGGGAGACAAGCCCAGAAGCCCAAGCAGGTGGCTGGGGACAGAGTGGGGGCTGGTGCTGGAGGCATGTGCCACCAGGAATTGCTTTTTAAAAAGTATAAAGTGTTTTTGGGGAAAAAAAAGGAAAAAAAAAATCTATATAAAAATCTCTTCACATATAAAATCCTGAAGAAGGTGCAAGGTAAGACCCAGTGCTAGGGGCGCGCTCAGATACGCAGAAAGTGTACATGTGTATGTGTGTGTGTATGTGTGTGTGTGCATGTGTGTGGTGGGTGTGAGTGCACGTGGGTGTGAGCCCACAGAGGGTGGGAAGAAAGCTTGGCTTCTGACGTCCGTCCAGCAGGGAAGGAAGGCAATTGGTCCCCTTGGACTCGGGGGGTCTGCAGCGGGCTGGACCACAAGGACCTAGAAGACAAGAGTGGGGGAGTCTGCTAATTAGAAAAAAAAACATGCACCCCAAAGTTCTCAGCAGCACTATTTACAACAGCCAAGACACGCAGGCAACCTAAGTGTCCATCGACAGGTGAATGGATAAAGTATACATATAGTAACACAATGGAATATTACTCAGCCATAAAAAGAATGAAATAATGCCATTTGCAGCAACATGGGTGTGCCTAGAGAGTGTCATACTAAGTGGAATAAGTCAGATAGAGAAAGATAAATATCATATGATATCACTTGTATGTGGAATCTAAAAGATACAAATGAATTTATTTACAAAACAGAAACAGACTCACAGATACAGAAAACAAACTTAGGGTCACCAAAGGGGAAAGCGGGGGTGGGGGAGGGATAAATTAGGAGTTTGGGATTAACAGATATAAACTTCTATATATAAAATAGATAAATAATAATAAAGTCCTACTGTATAGCATGGGAAACTATATTCAATATCTTATAATAAAATATAATGAAAAAAATTCTGAAAAAGAACATATCTGTATTTCTACTGGGTTGGCCGAAAAGTTTGTTCCGTAACACTTTATAGAAAAACGCAAACTTTTCAGCCAACCCAGTATATATAACTGCATCACTCTGCTATACACCAGAAGCTAAAACAACATTGTAAAGTGTAACACTGTAAACACTGAAAAGCAACTACATTTCAATTTAATAAACAGAGCAAGGGAATCTGGCTAAGGTCAGGGAGGTAAGACCAGCAGGTCCTTCTAAAGCCTCTCAACCCCAAAGGCTGGGCCAGACCTGCTCCTCTGGGCTTCTCCCCATGCCTGGCCTGCAGGGTGGCCTCTCCCGAGTGCCTTAGGAAGTCCCCAGCGACGTGTTAGAAAGAGGAAGCTCCAGGTAGATAGGGCAGGAGGAAAAGCATCATAAAAATAGCTCAGTGGTCCAGTGGGTAAGAGTCTGTGCTCCCAATGGAGGGAGCCTGGGTTCAATCCCTGGTCAGGGAACTAGATCCGACATGCTATAACTAAGACCCAATGCAACCAAAAAAAGAAAAGTCTCAGACCCTGCTAAGTCAGGGATGACTGTGAGACTGAGTAGGACAGAACACGGCCTCCAGTGATGTCTGGGGTGTAAAGCTCAGAGGAAGGAACCTATGGGCTATTAGCACACACGCTAGCAAGCTGTGCTGCTAGGTCTGATGAGAAGGTAGGCACACCCACACCGGATCTGCCACCCAAGCCCAGGCCGATCAGTTAGGGCACTGCCAGCCCTGAGGAGGGGCGTGGACGGTGCAGGGCTGCAGCTGCGGCTCTGTGTTAAGAAGCTCCCACTGTCACATGGCGGGTACAGGGCCGATAATCACAGACTTGAACTGGCTGGCCCACCTCTGAAGGAAACGCACTCCAGCTCGCAGAGCAGCCTCTGGGCGAGTCTGATGGATCCCTGGGACGGCCCCGAGTTGCCAGCATCACTGTCCCCCCATCCAGACAGGGAAATGGAGGCTGGGAGGAGGAAGAGCCCTGGCTCAGGGGGCGGCGCAGGTTTTCAGGTGCAGGTGAGCCTTGAGGTCACACCTCCAGGCCCAGCGCCCGCGACAGCCTCTCCCTGCCCGCCCTGCAGTGCCCACCCCGCGGGGCCCACCTCTACTCGGCCAGGCTATTGCGCACAGCCTCCTTCTCCTGCAGGGCAGCCATGGCGAGGCGCAGGTGCTCTTTCAGCTGCTCAATCTCCCGCTCCGACCGCGTCTTGATGTGGTTCAGCTCCACGTACACATCCTGGTACTTTCCCGAGGTGAAGCGCTTGTCCTGGGGGCCGGGGAGGCACTGTAAGGGCAGGGAGCCCTCCCACCTGGCCCTGCCCACCTTCCGGTACAAACAGCCAGGCCCCTCCAAGGCCCCCAGATTGGTTTTCTCCTTCTAGGTGGCCTCCCCAGAAGGCTCCCCCACTCCACCCAGTGACACAGGTTTCAGCATCATTTTCATCCCATTTAAGATGAGAGCCGAGAGTCAAGCTTCTGTCCAAGGCCACACACGCAAGTGAGTGGCTGGGAGGGCAGGTCAGCTTGGCCCAGGGCTTGGGCCCCTTCCAGGAGTCTCCCAGAACCACCAACACACAAAAGGTTGTCAAAGACACATGGACACGGCACCAAGGGTGAGTCAGATTGGGCCCCAAATCTCAGCCCCCCAGCTCCACACTGGAAGGACAGGGATTTTTGGTCTGGCCCACAGTGAGTCACCCAGCACCTTGTATAGTGCTGAGCACATAGTAGTTATTCAATAAATATTTTCTGATTAAATACTGGGTTGGCCAAAAAGTTCATTCAGGTCCCTTCCATAAGATGTTATGGGAAAACCCAAAATAATTTTTGGGCAAACCCAATAAAAACAAGGGTGGCCTGGAGCAAATCACTTACCCTTTCTCAGCCTCAGTTTCTGTCTGTAAATGGGAATACTGACCCCTACATGGAGGAGGCACAGGGAGGGCCTGATGAGGCCAGGAGTGGCCAGCACAGAACAGGCACAGGATGAGGGCACAGCTGGATCTAGGGGCTCCCCACCCCTCTGGCACCCCACCTCAGCTGGCCAGGACTCACCTTCTGCATCATCTGGAGCTCATCTCGGAGGCATTGCACCTCCTTCTTCAGATACTGCAGCTCGTTCTCCTTCACTCGCAGCAGCACCTGAGGTCACAGGTTCCAGGCTGACCTGGGGCCAGAGTCCAGAGCTACCCTGGCACACCATATCCCAAAGCCTGACTTCTCTCTGCTTGGGGGCCCTAGAAGGGAGCTCCTAACCTGCACCAGGGTCCCTGGGGGAAGACTCCTGCAGGAAGCCCTCTCTGACTTCTCCTTGCTCTCTCAGCCCATCTGTACCATGTGAGTGGATATCTTATGGTCATCCCTGCTGTGGTCACAAACAGCACCAGGCCCTCAACTTGAGGGCAAAGATCATGAAAAGAAGCCTCAGTATGGCCCTACTGTGAGCCAGAGAGGGCTGGGCTTCCTCATTAACTCCTCCCCAAACCCTGATGAGCAGGTACTGCTATTTTGACCTGACCGAGAAAGAGACAGGTTCAGCCAGGGTGAGGGAGACTTAAAAGCTTAAGGCTCTGGAGCCAGGCTGCCTGGTTCAAATCCCAGCTTCCACACTGACAAGCCATGTGACCCTGGGCAAGGTACTTGACCTTCCTGTGTCTCAGTTTCCTCAACTGTAAAATGGGGACAGCAACAGCATCTTTTTCATAAAACTGCTAGAAGCTTCAATGATTTAGCAGATATAAAGGCTTATAGAAATGCCAGGCAGAGAGTAAAGCTGTGTACAGATTTTTGTTAAATACAACGAAAGATGAGGGTGATCCTGGGATCACATATACATTTTCTCATTCCGACTTCTCTCAGTAAGGGAGGGGCTAGCTCCATTTTACAGATGAGCCACTAGGACTCAGAAAGGTGAGGTGACTTGCCACGGTTGCACAGCAGGTAGGTGGTAGGACTCAGGTGGAGAGCTTTCACCCAGCTGGCCCAGGAGTGCTGGGTGCACAGTAGGCCTCTTTCCGAGCTGCCCTGTCCCTTCCCCACTGCAGGGCAGACCCAGCCTGTCCGGGTACCCTCCCCAGGCCCAGGCCCCACGCCCCAGCTAGGAGGTCTGGCACAGGGTTGGGGGGTGTGGGCGCACCTCCAGCTCACAGGAGCTCCGTTCGCTGCTGCGACCACAGCCGTTGCCCGTCCCCTGAGAGGCGATGAAACTGCGCAGCCGGTCAATCTCCTCGGACAGGCGGGTGTGCAGCTCCTGGGAGGGGTGGGGGAGGTCAGTGGAGGGGGGGCAGGATGCCCACGCCCCACCCCCCCGGGGGGCCAAGGCCCACCTGGTTGTGGCGCAGCAGCTCCTGGCCCTCCTGCTGGCAGCGCCGCAGCGTGTGTTCGCGCTCCTCGGCCTGCCGCGTCAGGGCCCCAATCTCCAGGCACTTCTGCGAGTACTGCTCTGACAGCACCTGCAGCTCCCGCTTCAGCGCCTCCACGTCTGACCTGTCAGGGCAGAGTCAGGGAGGATGGCCCGGGTTCTCTGGCCCTCGGCCAAGCCGGGTCAGGTCATGCAGACTTGAAGCAGCTCAGGACTCCTGATTCTTGCCCTAGTTTTGCCTTCGGCCCACTGTGGGGCTGTGAACTGGTGTGTCAGCCTCTCTGGGTTGCAGGCGCCTCTTCTGTGAGGGGGTTGGGTTGGAGAAGCCCATCTCTTAACGCCTCCGTAGCCCCAGCATTCCAGAGCTGTGCTCTGACAGGGAAGGACACCTACCGGCTTCTACTGTAGCCCCACTCTGTGTGTGAGCGTTAGTCACTCAGTCGTGTGCGACTCTTGGTGACCCCATAGACTGTAGCCTGCCGGGCTGCTCTGTCCATGGGATTCTCCAGGCAAGAATACTGGAATGGGTTGTCATACCCTCCCCCAGGGGATCTTCCTGACCTAAGAACTGAACATGGGTCTCTAGCATTGCAGGCAGATTCTATACTATCTGAGCCACCAGGGAAGACCCTAAGCCCAGCTCTAGGGGACACTAAAGAGGGGAAGAGAGGGTGGAGACTCAGACTGGATAGACAAGAAGGGGCCTGAGAACAGCTGTGCACACTGGTGTGGGGGGTCCTACCGCTTCTGTTCCCTATGCCACATGACCGGAACAGGAATCTCAGCTGAGGGCAAACTGACACGGTCCCCTGCCCAGGGGTCTCAGCACAGGTGCCTCACTCATAACCAGCAGAGTGGACAGCTGGGCCCCCTGGCTCAGAGGGAGGCCCTGCCCCTAGGCTGCAGGGCCCCATCGCCCTCTTACTGGTGCTGCTTCCGGAGGCCGTCTGGACCCTGCTGGAGAGTCCGTGTCTTATTCAGCTCTCGGCTCAGCTCCTCCTGGTAGGCTTTCTTCATGGCTTCAATGGCTGGAAGCAGGGCAGAGAGGTAGAAGGGAGATTGGGGAGGGGTCAGGAGCAACGAGTCCCACTTCCTCGGGGACTCCACATGGAGACAGGAGCAGAGTGGTAAGCAAAGAGTGCTGGGCTGGGCTGTGTCATGGACTGAGTGGCTCTGGGTAAGCTGCTCAACCTCTCTGAGCCTGTCTGCCACAGGAGGATGACAGAACCCATCTGAAGGACTCTGCTGGGGAGACACCTCAGTGTCTGACCGCCAGTACCTCTTGTTATTCATGATTTCTGGATAAGACTATACACAGTCCTCCCTGCAGAGCCTGGAAGGTTCTTTAACAAGGACCATCTGCCTGGCCCGGCCTAGTAGTCAAGAACACTGGCTCTGTGGCCGGTACAAATTTGTGTGACTTTGTGTAAAGGACCTAAAGCCTCTGTGCCTTGAATCCTTATCTGGAAAACAAGGATAACAAAAAACACCTTTCCTCATGGGTTACTGGGAGATGTGCGTAGGGCATGCAGAACAGAACAATGTCTGGCACAGAGGCAGTACTCAGACACTGGCCCCCACTGGTTTATTTTCAGTCTGCAAGCCCCCAAGGACTGAGTCTGAGTCTCTTTCCACACTTACACAGTGTTGTTGTGAGGATTAAACAAGTCCTCATTCACAGTCTTATCCATAATTCTAAAATCCCAAAGCTCTGAACACTGAAAGTGTTTCATAACTCTTTTGGTGCAATCCCCAACCTGAATAGACCCAAGGCTATTTCCGGTCATTATTATCCCACTTAAGAGCAACACAGAAATTTCACTGCAAAATCTTAGTGCTAGATTTCAAAGTGAAACCCAGACCCTGTTGGGTGAGAATATCCTGGGTTATCTTCCTAAAATGCAAAACACACTGACCCCAGGGTTTGGGACGAGGGGTCCTCAGTTTAAGTGCTTGAATACTGGCAGGTGGCAAGTTCCAAATCATGTGACCTCTTTCATCATTTCTATTATTCTGCAAACTGTCTAGGATGTGCCAGACACACACAGCAGGTCTCCAGGGGACAGAGAGGGAGAGCTGCCCAGAATCTTGGGTATACCTGTTTTTGACTTGGAAGACCAGAGGGAAGGGTTTAGAGCATGGCTTTGTAGTCAGAGTGCTCTGTGCTCCAGCTCCATCTTCTGATACCTCCAAGCTATGTCATCTGGGATAAGTTGCTACCTTCTGAGCCCCAGTTTCCTCATCTGTGAAATGGGCTCACTCCCTGGGGCACTGCAAGGACTAAGGTTGCTCATGTGTGTAACAGGGTTTGGTTAAATGCTGACACCTTTTCTTGCTTTCCCCTGGTTCCAGCCCACTGGCCCAGTGAGATGGCACTCATACAAGAGCAGGGTCTGCAGCTGACCAGTCTCTCCCCAGCACATGGCACGGATTTTTGGCTGTGGAAAACACACACACAGTGTGTGTGTGTATGTGGCTTGAGGTGGATCTCCCAGTAGCCACAGACGCTTGAGGGAGAAGACTCTAACCCTAACCCATGGTCTGTGTATAGGGGGAAATCAATTATTGCCTTGGTTTCCCCTTTGCAAGCAGGGTTAGAGGCCATATCTAGGGGCTCCTGACCCCTTACCCCAAGTTTGGCACCAGACCCTCATCTCTTATTTAAAGACCTCCAGTCATGAGAAGCCACAGCTTAGAGGCTCATGGGGCCAGGTCCTGCTGTGCTGTTCCTGCCCGGGGTCCTCACCTGAGGCCGTGGCCGCTGTCTCCTCAGCCAGAAGCCACTCCTTCTCCTGCTGCAGCCGCTGCAGCTCCCGCTCGTGGTGCCGCTGTAGCTCCTGCATCACCTGCTGGTGTGAAGACTCCATCTCTGCTAGGCTGCGCTCACATGCCTCCTGCAGGTGGGAGGCCAGGCCGTCACGGGGCTGCCCCATGGCCCAGGTAAGTGCCCCTTTCCCAGCCTGAGGCAAGAAACCTTGGGGGCAGGCCTGCCCTGGTCCAGGCCTCACCACCTCCCCCTTAAGACCCTGGCATCATCAGCCTGTATCTGCCCCTGCTCCCCACCAGCCACAACCCCCAGCCTGTCATTCTGCTTCAAACCCTTCTGGGCTTCCCATCCCACAGAGCAAGTCCCTGCTCCAGTGTCTGCCAACCCTGATGGTCTCATCCTAAGCCCTCCCCAACCAAGGAACATCATAGCTACTTAGAAAACAAAACAGCTCATGTCATGTTCACACCTCTGAGCTTTAGCTCATGTTATTCTCACTGCCTGGAACTTTCTTTTACAACTTTCTCTGCCCAGGTAATCCACTTGGCCTGCAGCCTGGCTTAAATATTCTCCGAGCTCTGACTCTGGTCAGCCTCTCCCCTGTTTTTAAAGGCTCTGCTTCTGCCAGATTATAAATTCCAGCCCCCTCCCCCAAACAAAGATCTGATACAGCTCAGAGTCCCTGGGGTCTAGGCCAGGCCTGACTTGTGGCAGATGCTGAGTAAGCAAACTGAAATTGATGACTTAGCACAAAATGGGGCTGTGTAGACAAGACCAGCAAGTTTTTAAATGACTGATAATACCCACTGCTGGGAGTGTCAGCTGCAACTGGGTGTGTGGAGGGCAGTTTGATGGTGTCATCAAATTTTAATGACCCTTTAACCTGGCAGGTCCACCCCTAGGAATGACCCCACAGAAAGTCAAGCATGTACAAAGACTCTTAGACAAGGGTATGGCCTGCGGCCAGGTTGGTAACAGACGAAAACTGGAAACAAGCTAAGTACCTAATAGGAGAGCCCTTAAATAAATTATGGGATTGCACTTTACAAAGGATCCGGGCAGCTGTTAAAAGACAGAGCTGCCCATGCAGACTGCTGTGTAAAGGTGTCTCAAAAGTTAGGTCATGAAAGCTGGTTTCTGATGATACACGTGATATGACCCCATTCACGGACCAAAAACACTTAAGAACTGTAGGACTAAGTACCTGTGCATAATGACACAGAAAAAGGCGTAGAAGGCTACCCTGGAAAGTAGAGTGGATGACCCTCCAAAGATGTCCACGCCCTACTCTGAGAACCACCAAATGTGTTACCTTACAGGCCCAGGAGACTAGAGATAGCTGATCAGCTGACCTTAAAATAGGGAGATTATCCTAGATTATCCTCTGGGCCGAAAGTAATCACAGGGTCCTTGGATGTGGAAGAGGAGGCAGGAGAGCAGGGAGGACAGGGGACTAAGGCAGGAGCCCAGTGGGAAGTGAGAAGGACCGGACTCTCTTGCATGAGTTCTGAAGACGATGGAAGGGGCCATGAGCCAAGGGATGCAGGCGAGTGCTGGACGCTAGAAAAGGTGAGGAGGTGGGGCTTCCCCAGAGCCTACAGAAAGGAACAAGATCCCGTGGATGCCTGGATTTTATTAATAGCCTGTGGAGACCCACGTTAGACGCCTACAGAACTGTGAGATGATTAATGCGTGTCACTTATGTTTCTGGCAATTCATCACAGCTGCAACAGAAGACTATACAGACATGCTCAGAAGGTAGCTGCCAAGGTAACCCCTGGGGCTGGAAGCAGGCAAGGGAAGGAGAGTTCACACATCTGTTTCTAACCTTTTGTTTGAAATTAGTTTTGAAAATGTAAACAAATTTCCTACATGATTAATATGTGTTTAAGATCATTCAAAAGGGAAGGGGAAGAGCCAAGGGAGAAATGGGAGGCACAGATGAGACCCGATGCAGATAAGAGGCTGAGTCCTTCCCTAAGGCACAGGACACCTCACAGCTGGGGACAGAGGATGACCCCCACCTCACCAGCAGCCACATCTGGGGGGCTGCATGGCCCATTCTAGGGAAGGACAAGGGCCAGGTCTCTGGGATCCAGGTGTTCCAAGCTGTGGGCAGGGGACACCTGTCTCACTGAGCCTCTCTGCCTGTCCTCTGTGTGTCCCCTCAGGTGGGGCAACAGAACATGGCCTTGGGAGTTCCACAGACTGGGTCCTAGTCCTGGCTGTACCACGGAGTGAACCCGAACAAGCCCGTTCCCCTCTCTCAGCCTCAATCTCCTCATCTGTAATTCAGACCCCATAAGACCAACTCGCAAGGCTCCCTGAGCTAAGTCAGCATTCATTGTAGAGATCACCCACCTATAGAGACAGGAGCCTATAGGAGATGGGACTGCTCTTCTTACAGAGCCACGTCAGGGCAGCAGACCCAGCAGCCAATAGGGCGTCCAGAGGCTGATGTCAGGAGGTGGGCACTAGCCCCTGAGGAGGGGCTCCTAGAAGGCTAGGCACTGCTCCCTCTGACCTGCCTTTCTGAGGGCCCAAGTGTGTCGACTGCCACAACTGACGTGGATCAAAGTAGGTAAAGAAGTGCCAGTGGCCCCTACAGCAGTAGGCACTGAAGCCCCAGGCCCCCTGGCTGCTGTCCTGTGGTGGCAAACCCCACAAGCTGGAAGGGGGGCATCCCCTCGGCCTGAGATATCAGGTTTGGGAATCCCTGCCCCGCTGTCACCTCACTAGGGTCCACTGACTCTCCAGCTGCCTCTCCTGGGGCCTGAGGGGACACAGATGGTTCAGCTCCTCTTTTCCAGTACCCTCCCCTACCCCATCTTGGGCTGTTTCCCCATTATGCCCTTCTCACCCCCCATTCCACCTGCTACCCCTGCCCATCCCAATCTAACAGGATGAAACGCTGACAGCCTTGGGGAGCCCAGCGGGCGCCTGGGGACCAGGAAGCCAGGACTGCAGACACAGTTCTGCTGCCAGCTTGGAAGACTCGCCTCCTCTCTGGGTCTCCGTTTCCCCATCTGTACCCTGAGAAGTCAGAGCAGTGCTTTTCCAACTTCATTTCAGTGACAGAAACCTTCCTGCAAAGGGAAACTAACGCAGGTTCTAATAGTCAAAGACAGTGCTGCTCCGGGACCGACAACTGTGGATGGACTTCATCCACCCAAAAGCGCAGCCTCTGGGGTGTCCAAGGGGTCCACCAAACTCAGTCTGAAGCCCTCTGGAGTGGGCAGGGGAGGCATCTCTGAGGTCCCTGGAGGCCTCAGGTGGTGGTGCTGGACCCCACCCTATCTAAAGATGCCCCACTTTCTTCTGGCCTCCAGGGAGCCCTGACAGTAACTAGGCCCTCCCTTTTCCCCTCCCCACATGATCCCCAAGCTCACCCTCCACAATACACCGCCAACTCCCCTCAGCCCTGGTCTCCCTTCAGCTGAATGTTCCAGAACCACTCAGCTGGCCCCTGGCCTTGCGTGGTGGCCCCAGCTCCCGGCCAGCTCCCCTCTGCCTTCGTCGAGGCAGTGGGCCAGCCTGAAGCTCCCCTCCCCACCCTTCTCTCCCCCCTCTTTCAGCATCATCCTAGCTTCTGGTGCTAGTGATGGCTGCAGCCTCTCCCAGACTCTGCACACTAACCCCACCTTCCTGATGCTACGTCCCAGACCCCAAACCTCCTTAGGTGTGTGGGTTGCGATCCCAGCTTCTCAGCTTGGCAGTGGGAGTCTCCTTGATAAACATCCAGCGGCCCTCCCCCTCCTGCCTCAGCCCCCACTCCCACCCCCAGCTCCAGGAACACTTCCTGAGAGCCCCACGCTCCCTCGGAACCTCTAGAAAGCCTCCCTGCCCAGAGCCTGGGACTCTAGCAATTGTCAAATTTTTAGGAATTCTGTGGTGCAGCTATTTAGCATAGCTGTTATTAGAGATTATATAAACTTATAATTAGTTACATTAAAAACAAGGCTGAGGGACTTCCCTGGCAGTCCAGGGAATCTGCCTTCCAATGCAGGGAACGTGGGTTTGGTCCCTGGTAGGGGAACTAAGATCCCACATGCTGAGGGACAGCTAAGCTGTGTGTTCCAACAGGAGAGACGCCGGCACACAGCAATGAAGAGACCGAAAGCAGCAACCAACACCCAACACAGCCAAAAACAAATAAGTGTTAAAGAAACAAAGCTGATACGCAAGACTCATTACCTCCTAATTACGTCACTGCATTTTATTATTAGCTATGCTCTGAGGTTATTTACATGTCCTGTGTCTGCAGGGTGGAAATGCCACACGACAGTCGGTGCACAGTTTCCCAACTCTGTTCAGGGACATCAGCCATAGCAGGAATATTTACACCATGGAAACTGGTAAACATTACAAATCAGAGCTTGATTTACTGTTTTGTCGATTGTCCAGACTTAACCAAACGATGAGAAAAAGCTATTAAGGCTCACAGTACAGATTAAACTTCAAAACGTGCACTAGCTCTGACTGCCACATTGTACATAGAATAAAAAGCCAAGAAATGTCCTTAAAAGAATATTTTCAAATAGTCTCAACAGTAAAGTATCCTTCAGTTCAGCAAAGAAGTTGCTCATGACATTGACCAAGTAAAGTTTAGGCATATATCTGGCTGTCTTACTCATTCACACACACAAAAATGCCAACCAACATGCATGTTAGAATGACACTCATTTGTCAGTTTGCTGTGGATACGAGCATTTGGAGAAATCAACAAAAGTACGCTGAGAAAAATCAATTTGCAATATGGAATTCACAATAGAAGCATGATGTATTTTTTTATTTGTAAGTTGCACACTAAACATGNCCCCCTCCTGCCTCAGCCCCCACTCCCACCCCCAGCTCCAGGAACACTTCCTGAGAGCCCCACGCTCCCTCGGAACCTCTAGAAAGCCTCCCTGCCCAGAGCCTGGGACTCTAGCAATTGTCAAATTTTTAGGAATTCTGTGGTGCAGCTATTTAGCATAGCTGTTATTAGAGATTATATAAACTTATAATTAGTTACATTAAAAACAAGGCTGAGGGACTTCCCTGGCAGTCCAGGGAATCTGCCTTCCAATGCAGGGAACGTGGGTTTGGTCCCTGGTAGGGGAACTAAGATCCCACATGCTGAGGGACAGCTAAGCTGTGTGTTCCAACAGGAGAGACGCCGGCACACAGCAATGAAGAGACCGAAAGCAGCAACCAACACCCAACACAGCCAAAAACAAATAAGTGTTAAAGAAACAAAGCTGATACGCAAGACTCATTACCTCCTAATTACGTCACTGCATTTTATTATTAGCTATGCTCTGAGGTTATTTACATGTCCTGTGTCTGCAGGGTGGAAATGCCACACGACAGTCGGTGCACAGTTTCCCAACTCTGTTCAGGGACATCAGCCATAGCAGGAATATTTACACCATGGAAACTGGTAAACATTACAAATCAGAGCTTGATTTACTGTTTTGTCGATTGTCCAGACTTAACCAAACGATGAGAAAAAGCTATTAAGGCTCACAGTACAGATTAAACTTCAAAACGTGCACTAGCTCTGACTGCCACATTGTACATAGAATAAAAAGCCAAGAAATGTCCTTAAAAGAATATTTTCAAATAGTCTCAACAGTAAAGTATCCTTCAGTTCAGCAAAGAAGTTGCTCATGACATTGACCAAGTAAAGTTTAGGCATATATCTGGCTGTCTTACTCATTCACACACACAAAAATGCCAACCAACATGCATGTTAGAATGACACTCATTTGTCAGTTTGCTGTGGATACGAGCATTTGGAGAAATCAACAAAAGTACGCTGAGAAAAATCAATTTGCAATATGGAATTCACAATAGAAGCATGATGTATTTTTTTATTTGTAAGTTGCACACTAAACATGCTCTATATCAGTAAAATTTACAATAAACATATATAAGTGTGTCAGTGTGTACATGCACACGTATTTTTTCTGGAGAACTAGTTGACCCAGACATGACAATCAAAAGTGTCTCTGGACACGGCCAAAATGTCCCCAGGGAACAAAATCAACCCTTGTTGAGAGTCGCTGTCCTAGGCAGGCCGTGCGTCCCCCGAGGGCCACTGGAGGCACCCATGTCCTGTAGACCACCTTGTGCAGGGCCTCCGCCTGGCAGGATTTCCCAGTGTTTAGGGAGCAACTCCCAGGGGCCTAGCCTTCCCTGGTGGCTCAGCTGGTAAAGAATCCACCTGCAATGTGGAAGACCTGGGTTCGATCCCTGGGTTGGGAAGATCCCCTGGAGAAGGGAATGGCTACCCACTAAAGTATTCTGGCCTAGAGAATTCCATGGACTGTATAGTCCACAGGGTCGCAAAGAGTCAGACACAACTGAGCGACTTTCACTTTCCCAGGAGCCTGCCCACTGCGGGTCCCATGCTCCACCAGGCCCCTCTTCCCCAGAGCAGTACAGAGGAAGGGAGTCTAAGTACAGAAGGTCACATGGGGGCTCACGCATGGGCTCTGCAGTCAGCTGGACCCAAGTTCAAGTCCCACCTCTGACATCTGCAGGCCGGTTGACCTCAGGCAAGTCACATACCCTCTCATAGCTCAGTGTCCTTGTCTGCAAAATGGGCACAGTTCTCACGTCCACCCTCTGGGGAAATTAAGTGAGATGGTGCAATCAAAGGCCTCACCCAGGTTCCACTCTGGTACAGGAAGGGCTCCCAGAATATCAACTGTTTTCTCAAAACATGGCAACCAGAAACCTGGCCCCAACCCCCAACACAATGGCTCCACTGCCTTACCTGTGAGATGTAGCCGGGGGGTATGTGGCCATCCTCCTGGGACTTGGGTGCACCCTGAGGAGCCTCCCCTTGGAGACGCCATGCCTCCAGCTGGGCACGAAGGAACTGGACCTACAGGGATGGGGGGAGGCAAGGTCAGTGAGGGTCCTGAAGGGGGAATGGAGCTGGCGGGATCAAGTGGCCCTGGTGTGGACACACAGGCAAGGGGGACGTTCCAGATGCTTCCTGAATGGCCAGGTCAGGGACCCAGGAGAGCGCTGGCCCAGAGAAGAAGGCTCAATAGGGTTGGGAGCAGGATACCACGGTCACAGATATTTACCTATTATATAGATGGAAGGAAACTTCTTGAAGCCTCAGTTTCCCATCAGTGAAACGGTGAGGCGGTCTACCCTATGGGACCATGAACTGCCATGTGACGAGGTGAGGACTGCACGAGCCAATGTAAGTAAGGAGGGCCTAGTACAAGGCTTGGTATGCAGCAGGTGCTCAATAAATGGTCGCTCCTTTCTCTTCCCCCTTCCCTTCTCTGGGATTGCTGAGGCCAGAACAAAGATGGGGAAAAACAAACAAAAGCAAAAGATCCCCAAGGTCCAAGAAAGAAGTCTCCAGTTCACAAGGCATCTGAAGTGTCAGTGGCTCAGGGGTGAGCTCCCCAATCACTGCAGGTATGCAAGAACTACCGCTTTAGCACAAGTGCAGGGATGTTAAGGGCGCTGGTGGGGTGAGGAGGCTCCCAGAGGCCAGCCGTGCCCGCCTACCTCCTTCTCCAGCGCCTCGTGGCTGTCACTCGGGGTCCCCCGGCGCTCCCCGCGGCCTTGGTTGAGCAGGGCAGTAAGAGGCACCCGCTTGTTCTCCCGAAGGGGCAGCTTCTCCAGCTCCTGCCACTTCTTCTCGATCTCCTCGCTGAGCCGACTCTGCTGGTCCTCGGTCAGGGGGGCGCCCAGGACCCGGCGCGGACCCTCGCCTGCCGGTGTCTCCGTGGCCCGGCTGTCCGTGGCCTCAAACCACTTGCGTCGCTCCTCAGAGCGTTGGGCCAGGTCCCGCTCCAGCTCCTCCTGCTTGGCCGGGCGGTCGAGGGTTCGGGCCGGGGTGCGGGCCCGCTGCGGGGAGCCCTGAGTCAGCGGGGAGAGCTCCACGTAGTCCAGCGACTGCCGCTGCCCGTCTGCCTTCCGGGGGCCGCCCCGGCTGATGACCTCAGAGCCCACCCGCTGCTCCCCTGCCTTCAGGGAGCCCTTCAGGGCGCTGTAGCTGTGCAGCGTGTTCTCCTTGTTGCAGTCCGAGAGCCTAGGGGGCCAGCAGAGCCACATCAGGTGGGACCTGGCCTGCTCGGCCCCAAAACAAGCACTTCTGGAGTGTGACCCGTGCGTCAGGGCCTGGGACAGACCCCAGTGGAGGAAGCAGGCGAGAACTACCGCTCTATCATTAACAGATCCTGGGAACCAACCCAGCTCTACTGCTTCCAGGGAACCTGGCCACCCTCTCTAAGCCTCAGTCATCCCATCTGTAATATGGGACAACAATGCCTCTTACAGGAGGGACGTGAGGACTAGATGAGTGAATGTGTTTAAAGCAACCAGGAAGGCCTTTGCGAATGGTGGTGGCAGCATTAGTGTTAAGGGTGTGGTGGGAGACAAGGCCCTGGGTTCAAGAGGCTCACAGTGGAATAGGGGAGAGGCCCAGGGTCACTGCAGGTGAGGTGAACAGTGGCCTCTGGCTGCACAGGCACAAACTGTGGAGACACACAACAACTGTCAGCTCCCCTTTTCTTCCATAGCAACACTGGGAATGTGGTCACCTGGCCAGAAACTAAAGCATCCCTCACTGCTACAAGTGGCCATGTGACTACTCTGCCCAGTGCAAGTGAGAGGCAGCACCCTTCAAAGGTCCGGGCGTGCCCTGGCCTGGCCCCGTGAGAATGTGAGCAGCGTTCTGGCCCAGAGGCAAGGCTGGGGGCTGGGGGCTGCACAGCAGCCCCACCAGGTCTCGACTGGAGTATAAACCTCTCCCTTGCATGAACCTGTGGTTGAGGTTTCTTTGCTATAGCAGCAAAGCCTATACAGTAAATCATAGTCCAGCTGCACAGTGGGCAAGAGTTTATAAAGCACCTCTGTGCATACCTCACACTACACTGGCCTGACAGGTGAGGAATATGAAACTCAGTCCAGACAGCAGCTGGCCTAAGGTTGCCAGCCAGCGTGTGGCCGGGCAGGTGGACGCACACTCCGTGCCCCCTCAATACCACGCTTCAGTTTCTGCTGCCCAACAGCCAGAGTTTCGACCCTCACAGGCATCTGGATTTTTTGTTTGTTTAAAAAGATGCTTACTTAAATTTATTTTTATTTACTTTTTGGCCGTGCTGCGTGGCATGGGAGATTTTTAGCTCCCTCACCAGGGACAGAACCCATGCCACTTGCAGTGGAAGCCCAGAGTCCTAACCTAACCACTGCACTGCCAGGCAAGTCCCACATCTGGGGTTTATCCTGTGTGAGGGCTCTACCACCAGGTCACTGAGCCCTCCCGCCCCTCTCTCCACAGCGACCTCCGCAGGGAGTGAGTCCCGCACCCAGACTAAGCGGCCACCCCCTCTCCTGACACAGGCTCAGACACAGCCACCTCACGGGCCCTTTGACTCAACGCACTTCTCCAAAGAGCTGAGGCCTCTCACACCCTTTCAGAGTGGGATGAGAGTCAACCTCCAGACCTCAGGGTATTTTTGGATGAGTGCCACAGGTACCCACTGCCCCCTCCCCCTCCCTGTTTTGTTGGCAGAGAAACTGAGGCCCAGGGCCCTCAGGTGCGCACTGGCTGCCCGTTCAGGATGCAGGGCAGGGGGATGGTAAGCGCCTCCCTGAGGGCCCCGGTACAGCCCAGCACATACTTGGTGACATCTGGGGCTGAAGTGGGACGCACAGTCTTCCTCAGAGCCTCGATCCAGTTCCTCCGGATGCCCGAGGTCATGGCCGACAAGGTATAGATAGCGTCTTTGGTCTGCAAAGACCACAGGTAGGTTGCCACCTTGCTCCCTCCCCACTCTGGGCCCCAGGGAGGTGCCCTTCCCTCCCAGGGGGTGGTATCTCAGGTCTTGAGCCTGGAGGTGAGCAGAGGATGCACACCCTCCCCTCCTAGCCTCGGAAGAGCCCCGTCCCCTCCACAGTCTCTCCAGCATTCGAATCAGCTTGCCAGTGATGCCTGGGATTGCCCCAGACAAGCTCAGTGTCGGCAGCAGAGCTTCCCGCTGGCTCTGAGGACAAGGTTCTGGGGAAATGAGTGACGGGAGCCAGTCTGGTGAGCCACACTCCACCCCCCACACCTCTTCTGCGGGGCCCTCCAGGGATACCACCCCCAACTGCCCGCAGGCTCACGTGGATCTGGAAGCCATAGTTGCGCTGCACTGCATACTCAGTGACGTCCGTGCAAGAGCGCAGGTCAATCTCGCCATCCAGCTCATCCGCCTGCAGCAGGAGGGCTCATGATGCTCCATGGACTCCAGTGATCCCTCCCTGAACCCCCTGACCCCCTACCAGGGGTCCTCTGGAACCTGATGGGGGAAGGAGCCCTCCTACTTCATTGTCTCACCTCCTCAGCGGTGGAATCCCGGTAGTACTTGAGGCTTGAGTCGGTCAGCACAAACCAGTGCTTCTTCCACTGCGAAGGAGAGATGGCAGTGAGTAAGGGTTGGGGGCATGGAATGAGTATGTGTGTGTGCACGCATCATTCCACAGGCATCTTGGGTGCTGCCAGGTCAACTGTTCCGCTTGCAGCAGGTGCCTGGCACCCTCACCAGCTGGGCTAGGGGTGGGGGTCAGGGGACAGTGCAGAGTCACAAAATCCACATTTGTAGTTAGCCCCTCCATTCCCTCTCTGAGCCTCGGGAGCAGCATCTGTGAAATGGGTTGCCTTCTCCTCACTAACCACACCCTCCCTTTCTTTCTGAGAGCCCTTCCCTGATTTGTTGATAATTCCATAGGCCTCCTGATCCTTTCCGCCAAGATCATCAAGGCTCCTATATGCAAATCCTGCCCGGTACAGTCCAGGAAGGGACTGTGACCTATGTAAGGGCATTTGCCTAGCAAGCCAGGGGCCAAGACTTCAGAAGTCTTCTTCCATATGCTATTCCTGGATTGATCACCCCAACAGCCGAGGACAAGTCTCCCAGAGAAGAGGACCAGAAGGGGGACCAGGGAGAAGTGTCTGAGAGCTGGTCATACTCTTGTTTCTTGACCTAGGTGCTGGTTACATATACGTGCCGCTATGAGAATGCATTATCTGCACATTTATGATGTGGGCACCTTTCTGCAATGCTTCTCTCTGCTGCAGATGGGGTTAGGTTGGCAGGACACATAGGAGAGGGGTGGGGGCATCAGAACAGCCTGATATAAAAGTGCTAAGCTCAGCTCACGTCTGGGCTTCTGGCCACTCACTGGAATGCCAGTCAAGATCCACCCACTGCCAGGGTCAGCCCATGTCCTCCGCAGCTCCCCCGCATCACCAAGCTCTAATTGTTAATACTTCAAGTACTTGGTTTTCTTTCCTCAAGAAAATGGTTAAGTTTTCAAGGATATGCCAGGATGATACTTTCTACTTCTTTCCACACTGGCCTCCCATGAGAAATAGGACTTTAGCACCCAAGAGATCAGGGTAACAACTATTTTGTCCCTTGCTAGCTGTGTGTCTTTAGTCAAGTGTCTCAACCTCCCTGAGCTTCAGTTTTCTGACTTGTAAAGTAGGGCTAAGTAGTCCCTAAGCCTCCTGGTGAGGTCAGAAATTCCTAACCCTCCTTGGAATGTCTCTCATGGCACCTGGCGTGTAGTCAGGCGCCAAGATGCTGGGGACTGTTCTGAGAGACTGGCCCTCTTAGAACCACGCTGCTCTTCTGAGTGACCCGAGCTGCTATACAGATCAACTGTTCCTCTGTAAAGTGGGGCAGGGGTTCAGGGCCAAAAGAGCTCTTAGGCCCTTTCAGGCTTGGTCTACGACTGCCTGGGATGGCAGCTGGCTGGAACTCTGTGGGCCTCAGGCGCCCCAAGTTCTAGGCCTGGGTTTGCCCCAGGTGCTGCTGGGCCTGGAAGAGATCAAAGCCCTCATGGGCCTGTCTCCTGTCTGTGTACCAAGGGGTTGGGCTGGCTGAACTCCCAGGGCTCTTCCAGCTCGGACATTCCAAAACCCTGTGAAAGAGAATGAGTAATGGCCAGTTCTGGGTGGGGCTCATAATCTCTGCCCTCCAGAGACCCTGGGTGGGGAGGCTGGGAAGGGTCACTGGCAGGATGCCCGGCCTTGTGTGAGCCTGGAGCCCAGCCACCAGGGGGCTGGCAAGCAGGCAGTGGGTTCAGAAGGTTGTGGACTAGAGGGAATAAGACATGTGGGTAGGGAATACAATGAGATTCCCTTTGGCTCCAAGCCCTCTGTGGCATGCGGGCTGCATGCGGACCCAAGCAGCGGGCGCATGCAGGACCTGGGCAGGGAGACGTCCCCTCCCAGGCTGGGTGGGCAGGAGGCCAGCTCCACCTCCAGCCTGGCAGCCAGAAGGCTAGAATGCTGAAAAGCTACTGTTTTATCCCTTGCTAGCTGTGTGTCTTTAGTCAAGTGTCTCAACCTCTCTGAGCTTTGGTTTTCTGACTTGTAAAGTAGGGCTAAGTAGTCCCTAAGCCTCCTGGTACAGTAGAGAAAGGGAAAGGTGATTAGCTGAGGCCCACACAGGCACTGAGGGCTCTGTGGAACATCTTATGTGCTTGACCTCTGTGACTCTGTTATCCAGCCTGGAAAGAATTCTCACTACCCAGCATGCCCATTTCACAGATGAGGCCACTGAGGCTGGAAGAAGCTGTGACTCACTCAATGGGGTCCCTGGTTGGTGAGACTTCAAGGAATGTCCTCTGAGCCCCCAGCCCAAGGTTGGGGGGAGCTGCTGCATGGCTGAGCCTTTGGGAATCTGTATACATCTCAGGCTGGATGATCTCTGTGAACCCTTCCATGCCAGACCCTCAGATACCCAGCCACGGTCATCAAGAGGTGGGAGGGCCGAGGGGCTCTTAGTGAGGAGAGAGAACAGGGTGCAAGGCATGAAGGGCCAAGAGGCCGCCATCCTGGTGACTTTTACATACTGCAGGCTGTTTCACAAAGCTGAGATGACTAGCAGCCTCTGGCCTCACACCCCACAGCCCAAGGCCTTCTTTTCAGCAGGACAAGAAACATCCCCCTCAGGGTTCCCACTCTGGCCCTCACCCTCTAACCCCTCCACCCAGAAGCCAGGGTCTCTAAATGGCTGGACAGGCCAGGGAAGCTGCTCAGCCACCTGGGCAGCCCCCAGAACCCTACAGGGCCCTGCAGCAACCCCACTTCCCACCCCCTACCCCTCACCCTACCCCACCACAGCCCTCCTACCTCTCCAGGCTCATCCAAGATAGACATCCATCCCTTCTTGAAGTTTAGCAGATCGGGCTATGGGGAGAGGGGGTGGCAGGTGAGTCAGGCCCAGCGAGAACCAAAGGGGCTCATCCTACCTGCTCTAAGTCCTATAAGAGTCCTGGGAAGCCAGGGAGGAGGGTTGAGGACCCAGATAACCCCCTAAATCCAGGCAGGCTCCCAGCCACTGAAGCAGCCTTGGTCCCTTTCCTGAACATCCAGCAACCTCAGAGAGAGGGGCTGGGTGACTGGCCGTCCACCATAGACCTCTGAGCTCCCCTCTCGCCAGCCTGCTTCCTCACCTGAGTGTGGAGGAGAGGGAAAGAGAGAGGGGAGAAAACTCTGCCTGGAACAAGGAACCCTTACAGAGCTCAGAGGACAGGCCAGACCAGCAGGGCTGAGCGAACTGTTCAGTTCCTCTCACTGAGGCCCAGGCAGATAATGCCCTAATGATCTTATCCACCCCCAACCCACTAACCCTTCTGTGTTCCAATCAGCCCTGCCCTTCCTCATCTCCTGGAGACCCTGAAAGATGGAGCCAAGCCCAGGGTGTGGTCTGAGACCCTCTGGGCTCCCCCAGCTCTTGGAAGGGCTAGAGAGAGGGTACCTAAGTTCTGGCATGTCCTACCTGCCGAGTGCTGCCCAGGGGGACACGGCCTTGGGGTCTGGAGGCTCCCAGCTGTAGCATGTTCCATAGGGACCTGGAGCTAGGTCCCCCCCGCCTAGCCCCTAGAGGACAAAACTGCTCATCTGGGCATTTTCTCTGGCCAGGCCAATCCTCAGACCCTCCTGGCCTGCTGGGGAGACCGCTCTTTCTCGTCTAAGTCCCGGTGTCCCTGCTGTCTCAGCTCCTGCTCGCTGGTGGGCCAAGCTGGCCGGCAGGGAGGAGGCTGCCACCTGTTGCCATGGCTCTGAGCCCACCTATCAGCACCTGCATCACAGCTCCACCGGGCCAAGGTGTCTGGTTGCGTGGAGGGAGCGGGTGGCATGGCTCAGCGGGGTGGAAGATGACAACGTTTGGAAACCTGGAAACTGGAGCCACCTGACCTGGCCACCTGCCCTGACCCGCCTTCCTCCGAGGAAGCCCCATTCTCCTCTTCCTCCAGTGGAGAAAGAGGCCTGAGAGGGGCTTGGGCCAGCAGCCTGGACCTCCTGAGCCATCCCCAGCCATGGCCTTGGGACCAGGGTCCCTGGATCTCAGCAGGCTGGCAGCCCAATCCCTGCATCATGCCCCTCCCCGCAGGCCTGTCTGACGGAAGGGACACGGGCTCTGCTCAGACCTGGGAAATCCCAGGCTATGTACGCCCTGTCGGTTTTGTCTTCTTCCCTGCCCTGTTCCCCATGTGGGCAAGAAGCTGCCCAGGGTGGTTCCAAGCTCAGACTGAAGACCAATAGCCATGCTCAGGGCCACCAAGTCATCTGGGTCCATGTGTAGACAGGGGCCTCCCGTGGCCTCAGGGCCTGGCATGCTGTGACCCCAGGGGAAACCTGCTCATTAAATATCCACCCTCCTCTACCTCCCTGATCTAAATTCCTATGCTTTGGGGGCCGTTCCCACCCCACCTCCTGGCAGCTGAGGAGCCAGGTTTTTTAGGATGGACCACAGAGCTGGCATCACTGTGCAGACTTGGGGAGAACTCCCCGGGAAGGACCAGCTGACCACCCAGCCAATCAAGACAGCCAAGCTGGGGCTGGGAAAGTCATGGGCTTCCAGAGGCTGAGGAAGGGCAGGAATGATGGTTGGGACCCCGAGGGCTGCCTGGGAAGCAGAGTGACCTTCCTAAGTCACATCCCCTCCCTGAGCCCAGATGTTTGATGTGGCAAATGATTGGGTTGGGGTGGGGGGGGGGGTTCCTGCCCTCCCCCAAGTTCCATGAGAGAACTGAATGGGCTACACACAGGGACACTGGTACCCACATACCACACACACACCAGCAGGCATGAGATGGCATGGTGACCTTGGGGTGAGGAGGCCACCAGTGTGAGTTTTTAAACCTGCTGGCGGGCGAGGTCCTGCAGTTACCTGGGAAGCCCCCAAGGGTCAAAAGGTCAGACAACCTAACTCTATGCCCCCTGTAACTTCACACATGGCTCCTCAGCCCCAGATACCTTCCCTCCACCTGCAGGAAGCTCCCTTTCCCCTTTTTTTCCTTCCAGAGCACTAATAGGACCTCACAGCAGCCCTCACTCCTTTGACCACAGGTCTGGACACCGACCCCTGTATGCACACTCTGGCAGGGGACCCACTCCAAAAGGCCTAGTGTCACAGGCCCGTCTCAAACCCTCAGGGACGGCTTCAGAACAAGGTCCGGCTGCCTCAGGACAGAAAGAAAGCCTCAGCCTGGCCTCACCCCTACTTAGGGGGCCCCATGTTTTACATCATCACACTTCCCCTCTGATCCCCAACACATCAGGTCTGAGGCCCTTTACACACACCTATGTCCTCTGCTTGAAATAAAAGGCCTCCTTCACCCAGGAAAACCCCTTCTCATGCCTTGAGACCTGGATTCATTGCCACCTTTGAGGCGCCTTTCCCAGTACACACCATACCAGACTTCCCAGGGCTTCTGTGGCATCTGTGATTGTCCTGAAGCCACTCACTTATCCCTCACAGACTAGACCAGAAGCAACTCCATCAGGGACACACGCTGTTCACCCCTCTCCAAGATCTCAGGACTCAGGGGACATTCATACAAATTTCTTTCTTCCCTTCTTTCGTTTCATCTCTCTCTTATTTTTTTGAACCAGGCCCTGTTCTACACCAGGAAATCAGTGGTGAACAAGAGATGCAGCCCCTGCCCTGGTGGAACTCTGGAGACAATAAACAAGTGAGCAGGTATATAATTTGATGCCAGGCAGTGGCTGGGGATGAAGCTCCAGGGGCAAGGCTGTACCCGGCTAAGGCAAAAGGAGGTGGAGCAGAGCCTGACTCCAGGCCCAGCTTCCTGAAGCCTCCAAGCATTTACATGTTCATAGTACCTTTGCCACTGCTCGTTCAGATTTCTGAGGTCGAAGTCAGGGAGATGGGGCCAGGAGAGAGGAAGAGGATGTGAAGAAGCAATGGGCAGGACACCAGCCTGGATGGGCTCAGGTCTGAGAGCAGCCAGGATGAATCCGGTAAACACTGTCAAAGGTCATCACGAGTCTCCTCTCTGCTCCATAACCTTTCATGGCTCCCCAGTGCCCCTGAACAAGCCCAAGCTGCTCTTCCTGGCTTCTGAGGCCCTCCTTCCCAAGTCCTTTTTCTATGTTTTCACCATTTCATCCCCCAAATATGGGCCACCAGCCTTGGTCTACACTGTACCCCCACCCTCCCCCCCATCCCTCTCCATTTGACAAAGTCCTATAGTCCCAGGAGGTCATTTCCCTCAGGGAGCCTCTTCCCACCAGCAGGGATGGGCCCCCACATGCTGCTTCTGGCAGCCTTACCCAAGTTCAGCATGTGCTTCCCCAGGAAAGGCAACTATGTACATTTATCTGATCCTGAGACAAAACTGGGACAGACCAAGTTACAAATTCTGGCTCAGCCAGGGCCGGGCCGTGTCACCCAGGGCCGGGCCATGTCACCCAGGGCACGTAAGTTCACTACCTACAGTGTGAACTCATCGGAGTCTTCAACAGTTAGACCAGGAGTTACCATCGACCTGCAGGGATCCAAGCTGGTAGTGTGACAGCACCCAGTTTCAGGGCCTGGCAGGCACCCCGCAGGCAATGCAACCACTCTCCACTAGCCTAAGGCGGGGATGGAGGGGGGTGGAAGACACTGACTCAGCTCCTCCCCCCACATCCCTCTCAACTCCCTGACAGGGGAGGGGAGGCTGCTGACAACAGGAAGGGCCAGCAGAGAGGTGGCAGGATGTGCAGAGGCTGAGGAAGTCCAGGCAGTGAGCAGGTCATCGCACTCAGGAGGCAGGGGCCCTGCGCACACCCACGCTGCTCAGCTCCCCCCACTCTCTTCGTCAGGCTGTCAGAGTCTCCCTAAGGCGCCTGCCAGAAACCAAAAGCACTCCTGCCCCTCCCTTCCAGAACATCACAGTCAAGGGGCCAGAGTGACCTGGAAAAGGGCTACTCCTTCCCTTACGCTCAGGGTAACCTCTGGCAACTCACGGACGCCCCTCCCCAGGCCTCAGTTTATTACACTGTGGAAAGGGGCTATTGGTGAACTCAGCTATGAGACGCAATATGATAATTAAGGTTCAAGTACTGATAGAGGTTGGGTATGGCTCATCCCCAAGAGAAAGACAAATCCCTGCCACAGTGTTCCTCACTCCCAATCGCTGGCCTGCCCCACCCAAGGTCCCAGAGCCACTGCGAAGTGGCAAGTCCAGGAAGCACGGCATCCTGCTACTTCAGAAGTCCCAGGATGGGCTCCAGAGGCCCCTTTTCACCCAGCCAACGTGCGCCCAGCGCCCACACGTGCGGACGGGCTTCCCAGATCCGCACCAGCGAGAACCATTCCAACCAAGGGAGCGCCTCTCTCCAGCCCCTGGCGAGACCCAGACCCGGGCCAGGCCCATCTCCGCTCCTCCCGCCACCCAGAACCCTGGGAGACCCTTAAGGATCTGGCGCAACTTGGAGGAATCAGATCAGGTTTTCACTAAGGGGAGCTGGAGAAGAGAAGGGGAAAGGGCCACCCCGAATCTGTCCATGATTGGACCCGCAAAAGTTAGGGGGTGGTGCCTCAGAGCGAGAGCTCCCATCTTCTCTGGGTGGGGGTTGCCCGGGCTCCTGGCTCGGAAAGGTGAGGCAGGACAGCCGGCCCGTGAGGTCGGAGTCGCCCTTCTTCCGGCCGAGACCTCTTCGCGCCTCCGGGAAGTGAGGAGGGGTTTGCCCAGAGGGAAGCGGCGCGACTCCGGCTCTGGCTGTCGCTCTCCTCCCGGCCTGGGGGTGCAGAAGGGCTGCACCCCCGGCGGGGGGCGGGGAGCACTCACCGTCATGTCGGCACCCAGGGGCGGCGAGAGCAGGAGGCAGGAAGGTGGAAAAGGCTCTCGGGCCGGGCTCAGCGGAGCGGGAATCCCGCCGCCGCCGCCGCCGCCGCCGCCCCTCTCGGCCGCCAGCCGCCGCTCCTCCCGGCCCTTCCCTTCCCCGGCGCTGCCCCGGCCCCTTCCATCCGCCCATAAAACTTTTTTTTTTTTTTTTTTCAAACTTCCTGGGAGGATCCGGAATGGCCAATGGGCGACGGGGTAGCCGGGACAAACAGCAGCGGGG
>SJYW01025785.1:136018-199871 GCA_006410735.1 Raphicerus campestris | reverse complement strand
CCTCACACCTCTGTACATCCTGATCTCTCTGAGCCAGTCCTCCTCGCAGCCCTGATCATCAGCATATACATTTTTTTTTTCCCCATTAGACAGATGTGGCAACTGAGGCTTGGTAAGTTTGGCTGCAGCCATGCTCTCATCAAGAAATGAGGAAAATCAGCAAGTGACTGGCTCCTCTAAACCCTAGCCATGCACCCTTGGGCAAGTCCACCTCACCTCCCTGAGTTTACACTCTGTCTAATTACAGCATCTAATGTGCCCAGCTTAGAGCTAGACCCCCAGCTTATGAGAGTACAAGAACCAACCTGTCACTGGGAGAAGAGAGCCCACAAGCCAGCCTGTGGCCCCTGGAGGTGGCCAGGCCTGCTCCCTCCACCGCAATGCCAGGGCCAGAGAGAGCAAGTCTCAGCTGCCTCCCCTCCCCTCTCCTCACTCTTGAGGAAACTCCGAACCAGAGGCCCGAGTGTTTACAGCCCTCTCTGGGTAGAGGATGGGTTACGTAATGCCAGATGTTTGTGCAACTGGCTCAGGCCCAGGTCTGAGACACACTTTGCAATCCCAGAGCCCCTCGCAGGCCCTCTCTCCCTCTCCCCATTCCCCCCTCCCAGCCTGGCTCCCCTTGGCCTATATGCTGATTGGGAGCTTCGGCTGTGTAGATTATTCCATCACCCTTCACCCTGCAAGCTGAAAGCGGCCCCAGCCCGGTCCTGCAGGTGGGAGAGGCCCCTCACCGCAGAGACCAAGGGAGCTCAGGGCTCTGCTTCCAGCCCTCCTTTCTCAAGTGCGAGTCCCACATCTCTCCCTCTCAGCCCCTACTGGTTTTTCTCTGCCTAATATCAGCCTCCTCCCTCCCCTCCCCGTCTCTCTCCCACCCTCGCCCCTCCCACCCCACTGGAGCCAGCCTACCCTTTGCCACCTGAGGACCCCCAGAGACAGCAGGAACGGATTGAACAGCGTGGGACGGTCCCCGGGCATCCGCCATGAGGTCACCAGTCGGCCCTTGAGTGGGCTCCCAGCCTTGCCCTCCGCTGGCCTCTTGTCTGCCTGTCAAACAGGGTCCAGTGTTGGCCCCTAGGTCCCTTTGGTGGGATAGGGGAGTCCCTGATGACAGCCTCCCCTGCCCATGCTGCCACGCCCACCTCAAAGGCCCAGAGTTGCCATCTTCCTCCATCCTAGAACTGCCGAGAAAAGAGCTTGTGAACTCGCTCACCCATGTGGTATTGGTAAGGCTCTGGGGGCTCAGCACCCTTGGGAACATGCACCTCTCCACCCTCAAGTTGGACCCCAGGGAGCCAGCAGGAGGTGAATGCAGGCCACAGATGTGTGTTCAGCCCACATAGGGCTTTCAGATTATTTTGCATTAGGTTCCAGTGTTAAATAATCAAGACGTTAACACATAGCTACATATTTCCAGCTTCTCTTGAAATATCTAAAGATGGAGAAACTCTGGGTCCCTCTTCCCCATGGCAACAATCCTCTAGAGCCAAGGGGTCACCCAAGTGTCCCCTAATCCCGAGTCCCCCATCTGCCTACTCTCCTCAGCTTTGTAAAAGGAATGAGTCCCAGACATCTACAGTCATACCCAGCAGAGCCCCCAAGTGCACCCTTTTTGGAGTCATCCTTGTTTGGGGATTCCCTGGTGGCTCAGCTGGTAAAGAATCCACCAGCAATGCAGGAGACCTGGGTTCGATCGCTGGGTTGGGAAGATCCCCTGGAGAAGGGAATGGCTACCCACTCCAGTATTCTTGACTGGAGAAGTCCATGGACTGTATAGTCCATGGGGGTCTCAAAGAGTTGGACACGAGTGAATGACTTTCACCTTCACTTATTGGGGAAACTGAGGCCCCCATGAAGCAGAGGCATTTGCCCAAAGTCACAGAGGAGGTTACTGGCACAGGCAGGACAGAACCCAGGTGACCCAAGTCCCCAGCATCCAGAGATTCTCTGGCTGTGGGACATGAAGCATCAAAGCACAGGTCCAAAGGATGCTGGGGGTAAGGACGGCCCCGACCCTGCACCACATCCCTGTCACAGCCCTGACCACTAGACCATAGGCTCCAAAATGGCACTCCAGTTCACCTCTGGCCTACACCCAGGCATATAGAAGGTGCTCACTAAGTGTGCAAATGAATGAATGAATGAATGAGGCAGTTGTCATTCTGTCCAGCCTATGCTTCCTGGGGGTGGACTGAGAGGTTTTCTGGGTTGCTGGGGCAGGCTCATTTCATGAAGCCTAGAGGGGGACCCCTGTATTTCTATTTCCTCTTTGTTCGCAAAACTCTGGCCCCAGGAAGTATGAAGAAATATCACAGAAAGAGGAAGAGCAAAACTGCCAGAGTCCCTGGGAGAACTGGAAGCACCTTTAGTGACCAGTCCCCATCACCTCCTGTTTCATAGATGGCCCACTCAGCAGTTAGCATGCTGCTTCTACTCTGCGAGGCCACGAAGGCGATCAGGGCAGAGCTGGGAAGCGTGTTGCGCGGGGAGCAGGGAGAGGTCTGGGTGGGGGGTTCTGAGTCCCAGGTCCTAATTTGAGCCCCTCCACTGGTGGGCTATATGATCCAGGACGACTGCCCTCGTTTCCTCCTCTGCCCAACAGTCAGAGGTCGGGCAGAATCCCCCCAGCTCAGGCTAGGAGCAAGGCCAGACAGACACCCCCTCACGCTGTCACACCCGGCTTTTCAGGAGCCAGCATGAGAAACAGCAGAACAACAGGATTAGAGGAGCACTGGCCCCAAGCAGCCTGGTCTCCCTCTCCCGCCTCCCACTGCCCCAGGCCCTGGGCTCTGACCTCACCTCTCTGGAGGCTGAGGATGATGAGAACAGTCTGTTTGGCAGGTCGTGGGGAGGGGCGGGGCAGAGCATGTGCTCCAGCTGCAGCCAGGCTTCCCAGCAGCCTTGGCGGGTCCCACCACTGCATACATCTCTCCCGCCCGGGACCCTGGAGATCCTCCAGGCCCAGCTGACTTCTGTACCTCCCTGGACCTCTTCAGTGCCTCTCTGTCTCCAGCTCCTGGAAGCCTACCCTTTCTCCCAAGGTGGCCAGCCCTCCAGACCCAGGAGGACCTTGCCTTTCGAGACTATCAGAGTCAAACTGCCATTTGCCCAGGGAAGGGCAGTGACCTTTTCAGGGCATCCTAGCAAGTTGAAAGCGGAGGCCTGGGCTTCTGACCCCAGGACTGTCCACCCACCCAGATCTCCAAGCCAGAAGGTAGCCCTACTGCCCAGCTCCTCTAGAGCCTCTCTTCTCAGTGACCCCAGGACAGAGCCAGCCTTGGTCTGGATGACTCCAGAGCTCATCTCAGGACCTCAGCCCACCTCCTACCTGATTTCCCTTCCCTTCCCCTCCCTATGACCCACACCCATGACCCAGTGACCCAACTACCGAGTCGGCCTGCTTCTGATCAGTCAGTGAGTCTTGGCCTCTGCTTCGTTCTGATTCCTCAGGCTCCTTTGATTGGAACTGGAGATAAGAAAGAACACAGCTTTGATTACAGTATTTCCCTTCCCAGGTTCTATCCATCTATCCAATTTCTTATCTATCCATTCATCATCCATCCATCTAACGTCCATCTAGAATCCAACATCAATTGGTCCATATATCCATCCACCATCCAAAATCTATCCTACATCATCCACATACTCACCTGTCCAACACCTATTATCCCAATATATCCATCCTCAATTAACTCATCATCTATTCATCCATCCTGTATCTATGCGTCCTTCCTTAATCCATCCAACATCCATCTGCCCATCTGCCAACATTCATTCACCATCCATCGTGCATATTCTACAACATTTACCCATCCATGTGATACCTATCCAGCACCCATCATCTGTTCCGTTTATCACCCATCCATCCAACCACCCACCCATCTGTCATCCATCTGACATCTCTTTCTCATTTGTCCAGCACATATCATTTATCCATTACCCTTTCACACATCTGTCATCTATCATTCATTCATCATCTACCCAATGACCTACCCACCCTCCACATGTTTCTTGTAGGCCCTCAAGCATCCATATATCCACTGGTCAACCAGCCACTGAGCTGAGCTCCTCCTTTGTGTCAAGCCCTGGGCTAGGGGCTGGAGGTATGGAGATAAAGAAGGTGCAGCTCCTGCCTGCAAGGAGCTCATGTTTTTTAAGGGAAGATGGCAACAACTGAGCACGACCCGATGAAGAGTAGCAGAACTACCAAGCCCAGAAAGGAAACCTCACCAACCCAGGGGCGGGGTGAGTATTCAGGAAAAGCATCTCAGACAGAGCACCTGATCTGAGACTTGAACAAGGAACATACACGTATATACACACAATGGAATATTACTCAGCCATTAAAAAAGAATGAAATAACGCCTCTTACAGCAACGTGGATAGAACTAGTCATTATCATACTAGGCAAAGTAGGTCAGAAAGAGAAAGACAGATAATACATGATATCATTTATATGTGGAATCTAAAGTATGACACAAATGAAACAAAACAGAAACAACTCACAGGCGTGATTTGTGGTTGCCAAGGGGAGAGGGAGGTGGGGACGGCAGGATTGGCAGTTTGGAATTAGCAGGTACAAATTATTATATATAGAATAAACAACAAAGTCCTACTGTATAACACACAAAAAACTGTATTGAAGATCTTTTGATAAGCCAGAATGGAAAAGAATATGAATACATATATATAGGGAGGGCTTCCCTGGTGGCTCAGTGGTAAAGAATCTCCTGCCAATGCAGGAGACATGGACTCGATCCCTGATCTAGGAAGATCCCACATGCTGCAGCTAAGCCCATGCACCACAACTATTGGGCTTGTGCTCTAGAGCCCGGGAGCCACAACTTCTGAGCCCACACGCTGAAACTACTGAGGCCCACATGTCCTGGAGCCCATGTTCCACAAGAGACGCCACCACAATGAGAAGCCTGCACGCTGCAGCTAGAGACTAGCCCCCACTCTCTGCAACTAGAGAAAAGTCCATGCAGCTATAGCCTCAGCACAGCCAAAAAAAAAAAAAAAAGAAAAATTATTTTTAAGTGAGTTGTTTGTTTTTTAAAAAGAGTATAACTATGTCACTTTGTTGTACAGTAGAAATTAACACCTCACTGTAAAACAACTATAAAAAAACAAAACCTTGGGCTTTGGAGTCAATACTTTGGTCCCATTTCTCTCCTCTTATACATGAGCCTCCCTGGTGGCTCAGACCATAAAGAATCCACCTGCACTGTGGGAGACCCGGGTTCAATCCCTGAGTTGGGAAGATCCCCTGGAGGAGGGCAGGGCAACCCACTCCAGTATTCTTGCCTGTAGAATCCACATGGACAGAGGATCCTGGCGGGCTGCAGTCCATGGAGTCACAAAGAGTCGGACACAGCTGAGCAACTAAGCACATATACATGTGACCCACGGCGAACGCTGAACGCGTCTGGGCACTGTAACTATCTGAGGCACATATGGCAAAGCGTGTAAAGCCCCCAGCCCAGGGCCCGACACACCGTGAACCCTCCCCTGTCATCCATGGGGGAGGGAGCATGGGGCTGCACATCATGGAGAGGAGGAGAGTTTGGATGAAGGAGCAGGAACCTCCATGTTGCCCCAGTGGTGCCTGTCGGGGGAGCAGTTGGCCCCACACTACCGAAGACCAGGACCAAGAGAAGCTGGGCATCAAAATATGCTGCGTCGCCAGTGAGCTGAGGCCAGGTTGCAGGGTTCTGTTCTCCAGGACCCTTCCCATCTGCACATAAACGCTCGGGGCAGCAATGACTCTGTGACCCTGCCACTGGGCCAAAGAGATAAGGCAGAGACTTGGGGGGCATCTACTGTGGGCCAGGCACTGGGCCTGCTTTCCATAAAGGCCCCACTGAAGCAGCTGTCTCAGCAGTGAGCTCGGACCAGTAAGCATTTATACAACTCCTTCCCTGTGCCTGAGAGGCGCTGCAGGGGCCAGAGAGGGGTAAGTGAAGCTGTCCTGGATTTTAAGGAACTTGGAATACTGCCGTGAGGAGGGGATATGACCACGTTGGCTGCAGTCCCAGACAGGGCCAGGTAGAGGCCACCAGAAAGCAACACAAACCAAGTGTTGTAGGGCCAGAAGGGAAGAAGGCCCTGGTCAGCGCATCTTGTGGGAGGCCTCAGGGTGATCTGTACAGAGCAGACCTGAGGTCCACCCCTGCCCTTACTAGCTGTGTGATCTTGGGTGAGTGGCTTAACCTCTCTGTGTCTCAGATTCCCTATCTGTAAATATTGCCTTTCTCATCAGATTGCTGTGGAGAGTAAATGAGGAAAATACCATAAAACACTCAGATCAAGATTTAGCACCTAGTAAATGCTCAACAAAAGGACTGGATGTTATCACTGCAGTTTGGTGGTAGGGACAGTTTTGGTCAGGAGGGAGATGGTGTGCCAGAGCTGAGGGGTGACCTTTCGGGAGACTTGTGTCAGGTGGGGCTGACTTTCAGGCTGTCCCTTGTTAATGAGACTGACTTACCTCCTGCTGTGGCAAGCTGGGGCCCTCTGCAGGGCTCCTGCTCCCCAACTGGGCCATCTCCTCCAGACCAGTCATAGCTGAGGACTCTGGTCCGCTTGTCACTTTGGTATTCGGCCACTGGGTGGAGATGCTGGTGGGGCTGGATGGCTGAGCGGAGCTCTGGGGCCACTGCCCGGGGTCGTATCCATTGACTAGGGCATCCCCTGCTCCTCCTTCAGGCTGGCTATGTTGGTCTTGCTCCAGCTCCAGGGTACCCTTGGTGCCTGCGGAAGCCTGGCCAGGGCTAACCCAGTGTCCTGCTGGGTCCTTGTGGAGCAACTGGGCCTGCAGGAGCTCCAGGAGGCCCTCCCAGTCCAGCCTCGGAAGACGGGAGGTGAGTGTCGGCTCCTCCGAGCGGCTCCACGTCTCCTCCCTGGGTACCCCGAGAAGGCTCACCAGGTCCCTCCAGTCAAACTCAGCTCGCTTCTCGGGGCTGTGCAAGTGTGGACAGGCTCCCTCAGTGCCCCTGCTCACAGCTGGTAACGTCTCAGGCCTCTGGGATTTCGAGAACTCCCCTGGGCCTGGCCTGGAGTTCTCTGGGGGGCTCACAGGCTGGCGAGAACTGGACAGCTCCTGTAGGCTGCCCCAGCCCCGCTGAGCTGACCTGTCCAGGGGCTCCTCCCAGGTCTCTGACTGCCTCCTGTGGCCAGAGAGGCCACTCAGCAGCCCCCAGCTCTCAGACTCCCCGGGAGGGCCTCTCCACATTCCCTCTGGGGCTCTGGCAGCCCCCCGGCTGGACTCCCCAAGTCCTTGCCAGCCTCCCAGGCCCGGGCCCTCCTCCTGGCTGCGCCAGCCTCTCTCCAGACATCTGTGCGGGCCCCGGGATCCTGGTGGCTCCTCCTGACTCCGCCACCCTCCCAGGGGCTGTCTTGGGCCTGCCCGGCCACGTTCCAGGGGTCTCTGTGTCCTCTGTTCCCTCTCAGGAGTTCTGGCTGACGTCCTCGGGGGCGGCGAGGACTCCTGGAGCCATCGGTCCCCTTCAGGCCGCCTCTCGGGGCTCCTGGGATGAGGGGCTTCTGTGCGGCTACGTCGGGCTGTTTCCACCTGCTTCGCGGGGAGCTTGGTTACCTGAGGATGAGGTGAGGAGGTGGGTGGGACTCCAGGCCCCTGGCTGGGTGGGGTCTATCTAGGAGGATAGGCAGCTGGGGTCCTAGCCAGGCCTCAGGGGAGTTGCAAGCTCTCTCCTCACAGCAGGCTGGATTAAAGCAGGTCAGAGAGTACCTAGGGCCCCTGAATTCCCTTCCTGGGGATGTCAGCCCTTCCCTCTCACCCACCTCCCTCACTTCCACAAAGAAGAGCTGCTTACTTTCCAGTTTCCCCGCCATCCTTCCATCCAAGATACTGATTCCAACCTGGGCTCTCAGGGGCCAGAATCTCCACCACCAACACCCCATCCCTGGGTGGGCCTTGCCACCTAAGAGCTACTTTAAACACACAAATCCCCACCCTGGAAGAGACAGCCTATAGAGCTGGACTGACCCACGGGAGGTTTCCCTGAAAACTTCCCAACTTGGTAGATGCCTAATGAAGGAAGAGGGCAGCGTGGAACAGCCATCTTCAAGATGGATGAACTGGGGTCTGCTTCATTTTTGCCACCTCTTTGGGAGAGAGAGGAGCTGGACACCTATGATTGGGACTTTGACCCTTTCATAAAGAATCTCCCTCCCAGGACCCCCGCCCAGCATCTAGGGGAGAGGAGAAGCAATGGCCCACCTCTTGGGGGTAGAGGGGCCCCCCAGCAGGCTGGCCGTGCTCACCTCCCTGCTGAGGGCAGGGCTGGACTGTCTTCGGAGAAGTTGGCTCTGACCTTGGCTGGGCCACTGCGACCGCCCCTCGTCCCGGGCCTGGAAGGCCCCCGGTGCCTCGGACTTCCTATGAGCAAACGCAGCCGCCCCTCTGAGGGCCCTTGGGTCTGTCCCACTCCCGGTACCCTAGCTCCTCTACTCCCACCCCCAGTGGCAGATTCAGGGACCCACTGCAAGCTAGGTGAAGGGCCTGGAGTGAGGGAGGAGCCTCTCGGGGCCTCAGTTTCCCCTTCTGCAAAATGGGGATAGTAGTCTACCTGCCTCATGGGGCTGTTGTGAAGATGAAGTAAGAAAAGGGGTGAGCACAAGTAGGGGGCTCCACCTTGGCCTTGACCTCTCCTGTTTCACTCAGTGCTTCCTTCTGGCCACTGTCCTATGAGTGGCCCACAGCTCACCCACAGACATCTCAACTGGTCCTTGTGGGAATTAAGATTTATTCAGCACCTACTGTGTACCAAGCACTGCGCACACATGATTTTAATGGCAAACATTTATGGAGCACTTCCTGGGTTCCAGGCACTTGTACTATCTCACCTCATCTCCTGCAAGCCATGAGGTGGCGATCAGAGATGCATAATGTCATATGCTGCCATCTCCCATTCTTTTCGCCTTCTTCCTGCCCATATGGTAAATTTTGGACTTCTGAGGCCCACCTGTTTTCCCCCTACTACTAACAGGTTTGCAGCAATCCTAGCTGTCAGTAAAAGTGCTTTTAGCAAGATCAGAGGAACGAAGTAGCCCCTCTTCTCCACAATTCCAGAAAGGCCAACATAAAACCATTCATGCAAATGTCATTTCTAAGACACCCAAAATAGGCATTGTCACCACATCCAACAAAGATAACCCCTAAGTCCCTAGTTTCAGCTAGTTGTCTTGCTTAATAATTGGTAGCCATGGCTATTAACATTTAACATGATATCTCTGTTGAAATGTAGGAATACTGAAGAGAATCTGGGCACATCTCTCCCCTCCCATGTATAAGACCTAACCACTCCAGTGGACATTAGGATATTTATTGCAAGAGGGTTTGAGAGTCAGACTTCATTTAAATTGGCAAATGAAACTATGTCTCTGGTGGCTAAACCACACCAGGAGGAGCCTGGGAAAGATGACCAGGTACTGACCTTGACCAAGCCAGCAAAACAGGAAGAGGAATCCCTGCTCAGGTCTGAGCAAGGACCTGTGCTCTGCAGTCTGCCTCCAGCTTGGAGACTAGGCTGAAACGCTACAGAGGTTTGGAGGATAAAACAGTCATGGGCTTGGGCTTCGTTCTCGTGTTATGGCTTTTATCAATGTGATTAGAATCAGATCCATAAACTAATTTGCTGTTTTAGCGCTTCTCAGCATGGGACTCACAGAGAACTGAGGTTCCCCACTCCGAGGAGTGTTTCTGAGTTTGAAGGTTGCCTAATCAGGTTTGATTTTTAATCCAATTTGAAGTGAGAGAGTTTCCTTGCTCTGTGAGATCTGAACTTTAGAGTGAGTTTCTCTTAGAACCGGGAGCCTCTGTGAAGTAAAAACCCCAACGCTGAGTAGGTGGGGAGAACGGCAGAAAAGGCCCTGTGCAGCTGGTGAGGCAACTGTGTGTGCTCTCCTGAGCGAGGGCATTTTCCATATAAACCTCAGTGTGTTAAATGAGTGTTCCTTCTGAGATGTTCCCCCCATGTGGGATGGATCAAGAAGATTCTGAGCCTTCAACCAAGACCCAGCCTTTCTGATGCTGAAGCAACAGTGTCTCCTTGGACTACGTGTTCCTGAGGGTTGGTGTGGCTGCACCAAGGGTAACAAGGGAAATACATTTCCCTTGAAAGCTTGGATGCGCTCTTCCACTTGCAGAGTGTATTAAAGGATAACAGCTGTCAAGTCTAGCAAATTCCGTGAAGGCTCTGTTTTGAATTTAAGAGACTAGGAAATGCGTATATGATTCTAAGACAAGAGATTCCACATTGTAAAGCAACTATACTGCAATTAAAAAAAAAAAGATTCCAAAGGCATTAAGAGGGTAGGAAATGAAGATGTCAAGCCAAAATTCCTAATGCTTTAATGTGATAACCGTTTAAGGAAAATTTTCCAGGCTCAGTGAGAAGGATGCTTAGAGTAGATGCTGGATAAATATATTGAATGAATAAATGGGGGAAAAGAAGTATCACTTTATAGCCACCTATTCATGAATTTCAGCCTGTCCCTTACAGATACTTAAATGGGTTTTCAAATTTATCTTCAGAGGACAAATGGTTTCCTTCTTGGAAAAAAATACCATACAAGAGGGGAAATGTTAATTACTCAGTAGAGTTGTAAAACCTTGGTTAAAAGGTAAATAATCTACTTTACCAAAACATATATGTTAAATATACAACTTTTATATATCAATCACACCTCAATAAAGCTTTTTAAAAAGATAATCTACTTCAAAGGGAGCAAAATAAAATGAAGAATCTGTGTAAAAACAATTAAATGGTTAATCAAACTATAAACATATTCCAGACTTCTGCAACAAATCTTTTATCTCTCTAAAAGTTACCACAGTAGGAAAAAAAAAAAGAAAAGAAAATTCAATTTTGGTTTAAAGACCCTGCTGAGTTACCAGATAAAGTCAAACGTAGGCAAATTGACATTAGACCAAAGAGAGTTCTAGAACTTCCCTGGTGGTCCAGTGGTTAGAACTCTACCCTTCCAGTGCAGGGGACTGGGTTTGACCCTTGGTGGGGGAACTAAGATCCCATATGCCATAAGGTATAGCCAAATGATTAAAACAATAAATAATCTTTTTTAAAAAAGAGTCATAATAAAAAGTCAAAGACAAAGGGGGTTTGCAGGGCAGTGAGACTACTCTGATACTCTGATGGCAGACACATATCATTAAATGTTTGTCTGAACTCAGAATGTGCATCGCCAGACTAAACCCTGCTGTGAGCTGTGGATTCTGGGTGATAATGCGTCAGTGTAAGCCTGTGGCTGGTAACAAGCGGACCACCCTGGCGGGGGAGGTTGATAGTGGAGGCAGCTGTGCACCTGTGGGAACAGGGTCTACACAGGAGATGTCTGTACTTTCCACTCAACTTTGTTGTGACCCTTAAAACTTCTCTAGGGAAAAAAAAAACAACTAACAAAAAATGTATTTTACACTGAGCCCACAAAGGTTGTCACCTGAGTAGTAAATGGATAAAACTTTTGGGGAAAGGAAATCTGAAGAAGAAGAGATAAGATTTTTCATGCAGATTCAAGTCTAAGAGAAAATGTTGTCTAAGTGACAACGAAAAGAGGGATTGTGGCTGCAAAATGTTACCAGCTCCTTACAGTGAGAGAACTGTTCTAAAATTCGGTTGTGCTGATGGTTGTACAACTTGGTCTCAGTAAATATGCTGTAATTTGTTGACTTCTACACCGAACGTTTCAAGACTTTCAGACCTATATGTTTTTGGTTCTCTTGACCCTAACTGGGGTTGGGTCTCTAGCTAATTAATTCCAGCCCTGACCCTTAAAGACTATGAGGCTGGAACTGCTGATGAAAATCTCAGCCAGATCTGGAGGGAATGTTTCTCCTCCCTGAGGTTGTGGAAAAGCAGGTGCTCTGCTGGGTCTTAAACGCCCGTGTAAATGAAGCCGATGACCAAGGAGATTCGTGTGATGCCTGGACTTCAGGTGCTGTCACTGGGTCCCAGAAAAGGGACATTGAACTTCCAAAAAGCCTGCCATCCTGTGGGTTCTCTTATTTAAGATATATAGCTCTGGCTATATACTTTTTAAATAAATCTGTTTGTATTTATTTATTTGGCTGTGCCAAGTCGTGGTTGCGGCATGTGAACTCTTAGTTGCAGCATGTGGAATCTAGTTCTCTGACCAGGGATCGAACCCAGGCCCTCTGCATTGGGAGCACAGAGTCTTAGCCACTGGACCACTAGGGAAGTCCTCTGGCCATACTTTTAAATTGACATCTCTGTTTTCTGAAATGTATGGAACCCATGAGTTTTGTTTGTCAAGGCAGGGGAAAAAAAAAAAAAGGACTCTTTTCTTCCCCCCCTCACATAAGGTGGGAAAAAAATAAACTTGTGACTCTCCAATGAAGAGTCTGACCTCATTTAAATTAATGTATTAAGGTCCCAATTTTACAGATGAGGAAACTGAGGCTCAAGTAGGTTAAATCACTTTGCTACATCACATAGGTTGGGGAATGGCTGTGACCCAGGATTTGAACCCAGCCTGCCTGACCCTGGTCTTTGCTCTTAACTACTAGGCTATGCCTATTATCATTTAATTGTCAAAAACAACTCTAGCACGTGGAAACAGAGAGGTGGAGTGCCTTGCCCAAGGTCACACAGCCAGTAAGCGGCAGGCGGGGGCTCTAAGCCCTTTCCTCCTCTGGAACCTAAGCCTGCAGACTTTCTACCTGGCCTGTTGCCAAGCCTCCTCCCCAGCCCACCTGGCCGCCCCACCCTGGGCTCACCTGCGCTCTTGCCCGAAGAGGCGCTCCACCTCTGCGCGGCCGGGGCTGCGGGTGCGGCCCCCGTTGCTGCCCTGCGGCCCCNTGGCGAACGCTGAACGCGTCTGGGCACTGTAACTATCTGAGGCACATATGGCAAAGCGTGTAAAGCCCCCAGCCCAGGGCCCGACACACCGTGAACCCTCCCCTGTCATCCATGGGGGAGGGAGCATGGGGCTGCACATCATGGAGAGGAGGAGAGTTTGGATGAAGGAGCAGGAACCTCCATGTTGCCCCAGTGGTGCCTGTCGGGGGAGCAGTTGGCCCCACACTACCGAAGACCAGGACCAAGAGAAGCTGGGCATCAAAATATGCTGCGTCGCCAGTGAGCTGAGGCCAGGTTGCAGGGTTCTGTTCTCCAGGACCCTTCCCATCTGCACATAAACGCTCGGGGCAGCAATGACTCTGTGACCCTGCCACTGGGCCAAAGAGATAAGGCAGGGACTTGGGGGGCATCTACTGTGGGCCAGGCACTGGGCCTGCTTTCCATAAAGGCCCCACTGAAGCAGCTGTCTCAGCAGTGAGCTCGGACCAGTAAGCATTTATACAACTTCTTCCCTGTGCCTGAGAGGCGCTGCAGGGGCCAGAGAGGGGTAAGTGAAGCTGTCCTGGATTTTAAGGAACTTGGAATACTGCCGTGAGGAGGGGATATGACCACGTTGGCTGCAGTCCCAGACAGGGCCAGGTAGAGGCCACCAGAAAGCAACACAAACCAAGTGTTGTAGGGCCAGAAGGGAAGAAGGCCCTGGTCAGCGCATCTTGTGGGAGGCCTCAGGGTGATCTGTACAGAGCAGACCTGAGGTCCACCCCTGCCCTTACTAGCTGTGTGATCTTGGGTGAGTGGCTTAACCTCTCTGTGTCTCAGATTCCCTATCTGTAAATATTGCCTTTCTCATCAGATTGCTGTGGAGAGTAAATGAGGAAAATACCATAAAACACTCAGATCAAGATTTAGCACCTAGTAAATGCTCAACAAAAGGACTGGGTGTTATCACTGCAGTTTGGTGGTAGGGACAGTTTTGGTCAGGAGGGAGACGGTGTGCCAGAGCTGAGGGGTGACCTTTCGGGAGACTTGTGTCAGGTGGGGCTGACTTTCAGGCTGTCCCTTGTTAATGAGACTGACTTACCTCCTGCTGTGGCAAGCTGGGGCCCTCTGCAGGGCTCCTGCTCCCCAACTGGGCCATCTCCTCCAGACCAGTCGTAGCTGAGGACTCTGGTCCGCTTGTCACTTTGGTATTCGGCCACTGGGTGGAGATGCTGGTGGGGATGGATGGCTGAGCGGAGCTCTGGGGCCACTGCCCGGGGTCGTATCCATTGACTAGGGCATCCCCTGCTCCTCCTTCAGGCTGGCTATGTTGGTCTTGCTCCAGCTCCAGGGTACCCTTGGTGCCTGCGGAAGCCTGGCCAGGGCTAACCCAGTGTCCTGCTGGGTCCTTGTAGAGCAACTGGGCCTGCAGGAGCTCCAGGAGGCCCTCCCAGTCCAGCCTCGGAAGACGGGAGGTGAGTGTTGGCTCCTCCGAGCGGCTCCACGTCTCCTCCCTGGGTACCCCGAGAAGGCTCACCAGGTCCCTCCAGTCAAACTCAGCTCGCTTCTCGGGGCTGTGCAAGTGTGGACAGGCTCCCTCAGTGCCCCTGCTCACAGCTGGTAACGTCTCAGGCCTCTGGGATTTCGAGAACTCCCCTGGGCCTGGCCTGGAGTTCTCTGGGGGGCTCACAGGCTGGCGAGAACTGGACAGCTCCTGTAGGCTGCCCCAGCCCCGCTGAGCTGACCTGTCCAGGGGCTCCTCCCAGGTCTCTGACTGCCTCCTGTGGCCAGAGAGGCCACTCAGCAGCCCCCAGCTCTCAGACTCCCCGGGAGGGCCTCTCCACATTCCCTCTGGGGCTCTGGCAGCCCCCCGGCTGGACTCCCCAAGTCCTTGCCAGCCTCCCAGGCCCGGGCCCTCCTCCTGGCTGCGCCAGCCTCTCTCCAGACATCTGTGCGGGCCCCGGGATCCTGGTGGCTCCTCCTGACTCCGCCACCCTCCCAGGGGCTGTCTTGGGCCTGCCCGGCCACGTTCCAGGGGTCTCTGTGTCCTCTGTTCCCTCTCAGGAGTTCTGGCTGACGTCCTCGGGGGCGGCGAGGACTCCTGGAGCCATCGGTCCCCTTCAGGCCGCCTCTCGGGGCTCCTGGGATGAGGGGCTTCTGTGCGGCTACGTCGGGCTGTTTCCACCTGCTTCGCGGGGAGCTTGGTTACCTGAGGATGAGGTGAGGAGGTGGGTGGGACTCCAGGCCCCTGGCTGGGTGGGGTCTATCTAGGAGGACAGGCAGCTGGGGTCCTAGCCAGGCCTCAGGGGAGTTGCAAGCTCTCTCCTCACAGCAGGCTGGATTAAAGCAGGTCAGAGAGTACCTAGGGCCCCTGAATTCCCTTCCTGGGGATGTCAGCCCTTCCCTCTCACCCACCTCCCTCACTTCCACAAAGAAGAGCTGCTTACTTTCCAGTTTCCCCGCCATCCTTCCATCCAAGATACTGATTCCAACCTGGGCTCTCAGGGGCCAGAATCTCCACCACCAACACCCCATCCCTGGGTGGGCCTTGCCACCTAAGAGCTACTTTAAACACACAAATCCCCACCCTGGAAGAGACAGCCTATAGAGCTGGACTGACCCACGGGAGGTTTCCCTGAAAACTTCCCAACTTGGTAGATGCCTAATGAAGGAAGAGGGCAGCGTGGAACAGCCATCTTCAAGATGGATGAACTGGGGTCTGCTTCATTTTTGCCACCTCTTTGGGAGAGAGAGGAGCTGGACACCTATGATTGGGACTTTGACCCTTTCATAAAGAATCTCCCTCCCAGGACCCCCGCCCAGCATCTAGGGGAGAGGAGAAGCAATGGCCCACCTCTTGGGGGTAGAGGGGCCCCCCAGCAGGCTGGCCGTGCTCACCTCCCTGCTGAGGGCAGGGCTGGACTGTCTTCGGAGAAGTTGGCTCTGACCTTGGCTGGGCCACTGCGACCGCCCCTCGTCCCGGGCCTGGAAGGCCCCCGGTGCCTCGGACTTCCTATGAGCAAACGCAGCCGCCCCTCTGAGGGCCCTTGGGTCTGTCCCACTCCCGGTACCCTAGCTCCTCTACTCCCACCCCCAGTGGCAGATTCAGGGACCCACTGCAAGCTAGGTGAAGGGCCTGGAGTGAGGGAGGAGCCTCTCGGGGCCTCAGTTTCCCCTTCTGCAAAATGGGGATAGTAGTCTACCTGCCTCATGGGGCTGTTGTGAAGATGAAGTAAGAAAAGGGGTGAGCACAAGTAGGGGGCTCCACCTTGGCCTTGACCTCTCCTGTTTCACTCAGTGCTTCCTTCTGGCCACTGTCCTATGAGTGGCCCACAGCTCACCCACAGACATCTCAACTGGTCCTTGTGGGAATTAAGATTTATTCAGCACCTACTGTGTACCAAGCACTGCGCACACATGATTTTAATGGCAAACATTTATGGAGCACTTCCTGGGTTCCAGGCACTTGTACTATCTCACCTCATCTCCTGCAAGCCATGAGGTGGCGATCAGAGATGCATAATGTCATATGCTGCCATCTCCCATTCTTTTCGCCTTCTTCCTGCCCATATGGTAAATTTTGGACTTCTGAGGCCCACCTGTTTTCCCCCTACTACTAACAGGTTTGCAGCAATCCTAGCTGTCAGTAAAAGTGCTTTTAGCAAGATCAGAGGAACGAAATAGCCCCTCTTCTCCACAATTCCAGAAAGGCCAACATAAAACCATTCATGCAAATGTCATTTCTAAGACACCCAAAATAGGCATTGTCACCACATCCAACAAAGATAACCCCTAAGTCCCTAGTTTCAGCTAGTTGTCTTGCTTAATAATTGGTAGCCATGGCTATTAACATTTAACATGATATCTCTGTTGAAATGTAGGAATACTGAAGAGAATCTGGGCACATCTCTCCCCTCCCATGTATAAGACCTAACAACCACTCCACTGGACATTAGGATATTTATTGCAAGAGGGTTTGAGAGTCAGACTTCATTTAAATTGGCAAATGAAACTATGTCTCTGGTGGCTAAACCACACCAGGAGGAGCCTGGGAAAGATGACCAGGTACTGACCTTGACCAAGCCAGCAAAACAGGAAGAGGAATCCCTGCTCAGGTCTGAGCAAGGACCTGTGCTCTGCAGTCTGCCTCCAGCTTGGAGACTAGGCTGAAACGCTACAGAGGTTTGGAGGATAAAACAGTCATGGGCTTGGGCTTCGTTCTCGTGTTATGGCTTTTATCAATGTGATTAGAATCAGATCCATAAACTAGTTTGCTGTTTTAGCGCTTCTCAGCATGGGACTCACAGAGAACTGAGGTTCCCCACTCCGAGGAGTGTTTCTGAGTTTGAAGGTTGCCTAATCAGGTTTGATTTTTAATCCAATTTGAAGTGAGAGAGTTTCCTTGCTCTGTGAGATCTGAACTTTAGAGTGAGTTTCTCTTAGAACCGGGAGCCTCTGTGAAGTAAAAACCCCAACGCTGAGTAGGTGAGGAGAACGGCAGAAAAGGCCCTGTGCAGCTGGTGAGGCAACTGTGTGTGCTCTCCTGAGCGAGGGCATTTTCCATATAAACCTCAGTGTGTTAAATGAGTGTTCCTTCTGAGATGTTCCCCCCATGTGGGATGGATCAAGAAGATTCTGAGCCTTCAACCAAGACCCAGCCTTTCTGATGCTGAAGCAACAGTGTCTCCTTGGACTACGTGTTCCTGAGGGTTGGTGTGGCTGCACCAAGGGTAACAAGGGAAATACATTTCCCTTGAAAGCTTGGATGCGCTCTTCCACTTGCAGAGTGTATTAAAGGATAACAGCTGTCAAGTCTAGCAAATTCCGTGAAGGCTCTGTTTTGAATTTAAGAGACTAGGAAATGCGTATATGATTCTAAGACAAGAGATTCCACATTGTAAAGCAACTATACTGCAATTAAAAAAAAAAAGATTCCAAAGGCATTAAGAGGGTAGGAAATGAAGATGTCAAGCCAAAATTCCTAATGCTTTAATGTGATAACCGTTTAAGGAAAATTTTCCAGGCTCAGTGAGAAGGATGCTTAGAGTAGATGCTGGATAAATATATTGAATGAATAAATGGGGGAAAAGAAGTATCACTTTATAGCCACCTATTCATGAATTTCAGCCTGTCCCTTACAGATACTTAAATGGGTTTTCAAATTTATCTTCAGAGGACAAATGGTTTCCTTCTTGGAAAAAAANTTAAATGAGTGTTCCTTCTGAGATGTTCCCCCCATGTGGGATGGATCAAGAAGATTCTGAGCCTTCAACCAAGACCCAGCCTTTCTGATGCTGAAGCAACAGTGTCTCCTTGGACTACGTGTTCCTGAGGGTTGGTGTGGCTGCACCAAGGGTAACAAGGGAAATACATTTCCCTTGAAAGCTTGGATGGGCTCTTCCACTTGCAGAGTGTATTAAAGGATAACAGCTGTCAAGTCTAGCAAATTCCGTGAAGGCTCTGTTTTGAATTTAAGAGACTAGGAAATGCGTATATGATTCTAAGACAAGAGATTCCACATTGTAAAGCAACTATACTGCAATTAAAATAAAAAAGATTCCAAAGGCATTAAGAGGGTAGGAAATGAAGATGTCAAGCCAAAATTCCTAATGCTTTAATGTGATAACCCTTTAAGGAAAATTTTCCAGGCTCAGTGAGAAGGATGCTTAGAGTAGATGCTGGATAAATATATTGAATGAATAAATGGGGGAAAAGAAGTATCACTTTATAGCCACCCATTCATGAATTTCAGCCTGTCCCTTATAGATACTTAAATGGGTTTTCAAATTTATCTCCAGAGGACAAATGGTTTCCTTCTTGGAAAAAAATACCATACAAGAGGGGAAATATTAATTACTCAGTAGAGTTGTAAAACCTTGGTTAAAAGGTAAATAATCTACTTTACCAAAACATATATGTTAAATATACAACTTTTATATATCAATCACACCTCAATAAAGCTTTTTAAAAAGATAATCTACTTCAAAGGGAGCAAAATAAAATGAAGAATCTGTGTAAGAACAATTAAATGGTTAATCAAACTATAAACATATTCCAGACTTCTGCAACAAATCTTTTATCTCTCTAAAAGTTACCACAGTAGGAAAAAAAAAAAGAAAAGAAAATTCAATTTTGGTTTAAAGACCCTGCTGAGTTACCAGATAAAGTCAAACGTAGGCAAATTGACATTAGACCAAAGAGAGTTCTAGAACTTCCCTGGTGGTCCAGTGGTTAGAACTCTACCCTTCCAGTGCAGGGGACTGGGTTTGACCCTTGGTGGGGGAACTAAGATCCCATATGCCATAAGGTATAGCCAAATGATTAAAACAATAAATAATCTTTTTTAAAAAAGAGTCATAATAAAAAGTCAAAGACAAAGGGGGTTTGCAGGGCAGTGAGACTACTCTGATACTCTGATGGCAGACACATATCATTAAATGTTTGTCTGAACTCAGAATGTGCATCGCCAGACTAAACCCTGCTGTGAGCTGTGGATTCTGGGTGATAATGCGTCAGTGTAAGCCTGTGGCTGGTAACAAGCGGACCACCCTGGCGGGGGAGGTTGATAGTGGAGGCAGCTGTGCACCTGTGGGAACAGGGTCTACACAGGAGATGTCTGTACTTTCCACTCAACTTTGTTGTGACCCTTAAAACTTCTCTAGGGAAAAAAAAAACAACTAACAAAAAATGTATTTTACACTGAGCCCACAAAGGTTGTCACCTGAGTAGTAAATGGATAAAACTTTTGGGGAAAGGAAATCTGAAGAAGAAGAGATAAGATTTTTCATGCAGATTCAAGTCTAAGAGAAAATGTTGTCTAAGTGACAACGAAAAGAGGGATTGTGGCTGCAAAATGTTACCAGCTCCTTACAGTGAGAGAACTGTTCTAAAATTCGGTTGTGCTGATGGTTGTACAACTTGGTCTCAGTAAATATGCTGTAATTTGTTGACTTCTACACCGAACGTTTCAAGACTTTCAGACCTATATGTTTTTGGTTCTCTTGACCCTAACTGGGGTTGGGTCTCTAGCTAATTAATTCCAGCCCTGACCCTTAAAGACTATGAGGCTGGAACTGCTGATGAAAATCTCAGCCGGATCTGGAGGGAATGTTTCTCCTCCCTGAGGTTGTGGAAAAGCAGGTGCTCTGCTGGGTCTTAAACGCCCGTGTAAATGAAGCCGATGACCAAGGAGATTCGTGTGATGCCTGGACTTCAGGTGCTGTCACTGGGTCCCAGAAAAGGGACATTGAACTTCCAAAAAGCCTGCCATCCTGTGGGCTCTCTTATTTAAGATATATAGCTCTGGCTATATACTTTTTAAATAAATCTGTTTGTATTTATTTATTTGGCTGTGCCAAGTCGTGGTTGCGGCATGTGAACTCCTAGTTGCAGCATGTGGAATCTAGTTCTCTGACCAGGGATCGAACCCAGGCCCTCTGCATTGGGAGCACAGAGTCTTAGCCACTGGACCACTAGGGAAGTCCTCTGGCCATACTTTTAAATGGACATCTCTGTTTTCTGAAATGTATGGAACCCATGAATTTTGTTTGTCAAGGCAGGGGAAAAAAAAAAAAAGGACTCTTTTCTTCCTCCCCTCACATAAGGTGGGAAAAAAATAAACTTGTGACTCTCCAACGAAGAGTTTGACCTCATTTAAATTAATGTATTAAGGTCCCAATTTTACAGATGAGGAAACTGAGGCTCAAGTAGGTTAAATCACTTTGCTACATCACATAGGTNTCCCCTCACATAAGGTGGGAAAAAAATAAACTTGTGACTCTCCAATGAAGAGTCTGACCTCATTTAAATTAATGTATTAAGGTCCCAATTTTACAGATGAGGAAACTGAGGCTCAAGTAGGTTAAATCACTTTGCTACATCACATAGGTTGGGGAATGGCTGTGACCCAGGATTTGAACCCAGCCTGCCTGACCCTGGTCTTTGCTCTTAACTACTAGGCTATGCCTATTATCATTTAATTGTCAAAAACAACTCTAGCACGTGGAAACAGAGAGGTGGAGTGCCTTGCCCAAGGTCACACAGCCAGTAAGTGGCAGGCGGGGGCTCTAAGCCCTTTCCTCCTCTGGAACCTAAGCCTGCAGACTTTCTACCTGGCCTGTTGCCAAGCCTCCTCCCCAGCCCACCTGGCCGCCCCACCCTGGGCTCACCTGCGCTCTTGCCCGAAGAGGCGCTCCACCTCTGCGCGGCCGGGGCTGCGGGTGCGGCCCCCGTTGCTGCCCTGCGGCCCCAGCTCCCTCTGCGCCAGCCTCCTGGGTGGGGGCAGATCGGCCAGCACGCTGTACTCCTCCCTCTCCAAGTTGTGCCTGATCTCCCCTGAGGGTGCCGAGCCCCAGGAGCCCCCCGAGCTGCCCGGAGGAGGTGAGGATGCCAGGAGTGCTAGGTCACTGGGCGGGTGGCGGGGTGGGGAGGAGGCGCGAGGGGCATCCCGGTGCCCAATGCACACCTGAGGGGGCAGCAGTGGGTAGCCACGCAGAGAGTCGCTGGAGGGGGCCAGGCTCTCCATACTCGTCCCAGGAGGATCTTGGAAGAAGAGGGAGGGCTCGGGGGGCTGGCGAGGGGGAGATGAGAAGGAGGGTGCGTCGCGGTGCCCAATGCATACCGGTGCGGTGATGGCAGGAGGCTCGTGCAGAGAGTCCATGGAGGGGACCAAGCTTTCTGTGCTGGCTCTGGTGAGATCCGGGAACAAGAGGGAGAGCTCGGGGGCTTGGCGGGGCGGGGAGGAGGCCCGGGGTGCATCGCGGTACCCAATACACACAGGTGGGGGGAACTGAGGAGGGTCATGCTGCCGGGACTGGTTCTCAGCATCCGATGTGTCTGGGAGAAAGGGGAAGGGGTCAAACTGGGTGTGGCGGGGGGGTGAGGAAGCCCGAGGGGCATCCCGGTGTCCAATGCATACAGCGGGGGGCATATGGGGGGAATCATGGTGGGGCAATTCACTCTCAGATGTGTGGGGGTCTGGGAAGAAGGGGAAGGGGTCATGCTGTAAATAGCGAGGAGGCGAGGAGGCCCTAGGAGCGTCCCGGTGCCCAATGCACACAGCACATGGAGGCTGGGGGGGCTCGGAAGAGGTCTGGGGTGCACCATGGGGAATGGGATGCAGAGGCGAGGAGGTCCTGGAGGCCCCGTGGTGGCCTGGGTTATGGGAGGTGGCAGTGGCCCGGAATGGTGAGTTGTGCTGGGTGGGTCCAGAGGAAGACCGGGGTGAGTCCCGCTGAGCTGGTCTAGCAGGTGATGAGGCCTGAGGCCGGTCGCCCTGGGTTGGCCGGAGGGCAATGGATGCCCAGGGAACCTCACTTTGCTTAGAGCGAGATGGGGAAGAGGTTCGGGGGCCATCGCTCTGCGTTGGCCGGAGGGGAAAGGAGGCCCAGGGGATGTCTTTGTTAGTACGGTGGGGAGAGGCGTTCCGGGGGCTGTTCCGCTGAGAGGAGCGACGGGGAGAGGATGCTCTGGGACTGTCTTGGGTGCAGCCCTGACAGGAGGTGCTTCCGGGGTTTTCCCGCCGTGAGGAAGAGGATTTGGGATTGTCACGTTGGGTGCAAGAGGTTTTTGGGTTGTCCCTTTGGGCAGAAGAGCTTCTAGGTGTGTTCTGTGGAATACAAGAAGGTCTGGGGTTGCCCCGCTGGGGAGTACAAGTTAGACCAGGAGCTTGAGGGTTGTCCTGCTGGGTGTAAGAGGCTCTGGAGGTGTCTTGTTGGGTGGCTCTGGGGGGAGAGGAAACCCAAGGATTATTTCGTTGGGTGGATGAGGTTCTGGGGCTGTCTCGTGGGGCAGCTCTTGAGGGGGAGGTTGCTCTGGGGGTGTCCCGCTGCGTGGAAGAGGTCTTGGGGGCATCCTGTTGGGCGGACGAGGTTCTGAGGTTGTCTCGTGGGGCAGCTCTTGAGGGGGAGGTTGCTCTGGGGGTGTCCCGCTGCGTGGAAGAGGTCTTGGGGGCGTCCTGTTGGGCGGACGAGGTTCTGAGGTTGTCTCGTGGGGCAGCTCTTGAGGGGGAGGTTGCTCTGGGGGTGTCCCGCTGCGTGGAAGAGGTCTTGGGGGCATCCTGTTGGGCGGACGAGGTTCTGAGGTTGTCTCGTGGGGCAGCTCTTGAGGGGGAGGTTGCTCTGGGGGTGTCCCGCTGCGTGGAAGAGGTCTTGGGGGCATCCTGTTGGGCGGACGAGGTTCTGAGGTTGTCTCGTGGGGCAGCTCTTGAGGGGGAGGTTGCTCTGGGGGTGTCCCGCTGCGTGGAAGAGGTCTTGGGGGCATCCTGTTGGGCGGACGAGGTTCTGAGGTTGTCTCGTGGGGCAGCTCTTGAGGGGGAGGTTGCTCTGGGGGTGTCCCGCTGCGTGGAAGAGGTCTTGGGGGCATCCTGTTGGGCGGACGAGGTTCTGAGGTTGTCTCGTGGGGCAGCTCTTGAGGGGGAGGTTGCTCTGGGGGTGTCCCGCTGCGTGGAAGAGGTCTTGGGGGCATCCTGTTGGGCGGACGAGGTTCTGAGGTTGTCTCGTGGGGCAGCTCTTGAGGGGGAGGTTGCTCTGGGGGTGTCCCGCTGCGTGGAAGAGGTCTTGGGGGCATCCTGTTGGGCGGACGAGGTTCTGAGGTTGTCTCGTGGGGCAGCTCTTGAGGGGGAGGTTGCTCTGGGGGTGTCCCGCTGCGTGGAAGAGGTCTTGGGGGCATCCTGTTGGGCGGACGAGGTTCTGAGGTTGTCTCGTGGGGCAGCTCTTGAGGGGGAGGTTGCTCTGGGGGTGTCCCGCTGCGTGGAAGAGGTCTTGGGGGCATCCTGTTGGGCGGACGAGGTTCTGAGGTTGTCTCGTGGGGCAGCTCTTGAGGGGGAGGTTGCTCTGGGGGTGTCCCGCTGCGTGGAAGAGGTCTTGGGGGCATCCTGTTGGGCGGACGAGGTTCTGAGGTTGTCTCGTGGGGCAGCTCTTGAGGGGGAGGTTGCTCTGGGGGTGTCCCGCTGCGTGGAAGAGGTCTTGGGGGCATCCTGTTGGGCGGACGAGGTTCTGAGGTTGTCTCGTGGGGCAGCTCTTGAGGGGGAGGTTGCTCTGGGGGTGTCCCGCTGCGTGGAAGAGGTCTTGGAGGCATCCTGTTGAGTAGGTGAGGTTCCAGCATTGTCCCGTTGGATGATTCGGGCGGGAGAGGAAGCTCGGGAGGTCCCGCGTTGTGGGGAAGCAGCCTGGACAGCGTTCCTTGGGGCAGAGCGATGGAGAGAGGGAGCCTGGGAGGCAGCACTTCGAGGACCGCTGTGTGGTGTCACGGGGGAGGCCGGGGTCGGCACCGACCGGGACCGCTCCAAGGAAAAGTACCCGCTTTCTCCCCGGAGCTTGGCCCAGTGCTGTCCAGCACTTCGGTTCCCACCTCCAGAGCCTAGAGAGAGGAGGCAGTTTCAAGGCAAGCAGAGAGGTCCAGGCGGCTCCCACAGCCTACATTTCCTGGTCCCCTAGGATGGATGACTCAGGCAGACCCCATACCATCTCCTTGGAGGTCCTCACACACCTCTGGCCCTCGGAGCAAGCAGACTGCAGGAGGGCTTAAGCGCCCCTCTCAGGCTGAAGTCAGGAATTTGAAGTTGAAAACCAGGCAGACTCGATCAAAGTGGGGTGGGTGTTAGAGTCAAAGGTCACATAGTGACCTTCAGAAAAGAAGCAAACTCTTTAAGAGCAGTTTTGAAAACCGCCTCTGTGAGCCCAGAGAGGAAGAGCTGGATCTCATAGCAGCTACCAACAACTTTCCATTTCTGTTCTACTTTCTGCAATTGGATTCCCAGAACTCCCTCCCTCCCTTCCAGTGAGACTCCTGTGTGATAGCTCTAGAAATTTCTTTTTGTGAACAGGCTGCAATGGCCTCACCTGAGGGGGTTGCTAAAAATGCAGGCTCTCAGCACCACCACCCACACCGGGCACACTGCATCAGAATCCACATTTTAATAAGATTCCAAGGCCATCTGCACGCACGCCACAGTCGAAGAAGCCTTGGTCTAAGGGATTCACGTAACTGCCCTATTCAGGGAGGGACACCCTCACAACCCCCATCCTCATGAAGGGGCAGCATGATGGTGGTATCACCCTCCACCCCTCTCAGTCATTTGGTCCCCAAGCATATGGTAGCCACCAGCCCTGTGCACGTACGTCCCTGGGTTGGTGCTTCAGAAGAGACGCAAAGGCTATTGGGGCCTCAGCTTGACGGGGCCATGACTACCTTCACTAAAGGCCATGCTTCAGAGTCCTCTTCTCTGGGAAGTTCCCTGGTGGCCCAGTGGCTGGGATTTACTGCCTTGACCCAGGGTTCAGTCTCTGGTGGGGGAACTGAGATCCCACAAGCCGCATGACTTGGCCAAAAAAACAAAAAAGGAATCCCTCTTCTCCTACTTTGAAACTTCTGCTTCCTCCAAGCTCTCTGAGCTGGTAGCACTGAACCCTGAGTCTCTAGTGCCCTTCAGGGGACTGGCACCACGCACAGAGTGGCACATAAAGTGTTCATTGCTGGGAATTCCCTGGTGGCCCAGTGGGTGGGACTCGGCATTTTCACTGCCAGGCCCTGGGTTCCACCTCTGGTTGGGGAACTAGGATCACTGAAGCCAGCAAATGTTTTTGCCTGTTGTTTGATGGACTGACGTCCCATGACATTCCAAATCTGCCAGCTTCTCTCATCTACCTCTTCCCACCTCCCTGCTCTCAGCCTCCCTCCTTTCTTCACCTGGATGGTTACAATCGCCCTCCGACATGTACACTCCGGGCACAATGGTCATCATCTACCCAGGGAGATCCTTTTGAAAAGCAAACCTAACTAGACCACCCCAGCTTACAAGGAGACTGAGAGCTGTCTCAGAGGGGAAAAAGTTCACAAGACATGATGATTAAATGCAATGTGGGATTCTGGATTGGGTCCTGCAACAGAAAAGAGACATTTGAGGAAAAGGTGAATCCAAAGAAAGTCTGCAGTGGGAATTCCCTGGTGGTCCAGGGACTAAGACTCCACACTTCCAATGCAGAGGGCCCAGGTTCGATCCCTGGTCAGGGAACTAGATCCCACGTGCTGTAGCTGAGTTCACATGCCTCTGCTAAAAGATTCCACATGCAGCAACTAAGACCCAGCATGGCCAAATAAACACATAAGCATTTAAAACAACAAAGACAGTCTGTAGTTTAGTTAACAGTATTGTTACCAGTGTTAATTTCTTCATTTTGATGATTAGGCTATAATTATGTAAGATTTCATCACTGGAAGAACCCGAGTGAAGAGTATAATCAAAACTCTCTGTACGATTTTTGCAGCTATTCTAAAAGATTTAAAAGCAAGCACACAAACCACTTTCGGGGCTCCCAACTGCACTTGGAATAAAACCCAGGCACTTCCCATGGCCAGCAAGGCTCTGCCCGCCTCCGCTGGCCTCCGAGGTCCCTGTGGGCAGGGGCCTCACCTTTTCACTTACAGCTGTGTCTCCTGTGCCTAGTACACCATAAGTGAGCAGTAATGTTGCACCACCACCTTCCAGCTCTGAGCTCTGCCTCATCGTGGAGTCTTCCCGCCCGGTGAGCCTGGGTGCTGGCTGAGATGGCATTTCCCGCCCCTCCCAGAGGCTCACAGCTGGTTCAGCACCCCAGGCCCGGTTCCTTCCCCTTCCCCTCATCAGTGCATCCTTTGAGCCTGGCCCAACCAGGATCTGACTTCATTCCTGCAGCCCCTTTATTGAGCACACGGGGTAGACTACGCAGATGGTCAGGGCATCTGTGTTTTGTCCCTCAGCCAGCCGGGGCTCGGCACAGCCTGCTCCATCCAGTGTGTTTGCAAACTAGGAGGAGTCCTAGAGGGATGTCAAAGCGTTCCCAGCATCTTGCACCTGGCTGATTCCTCCCAGGCCGTGGCCTCCTGCTGCAATTTGGGAGCTTGCCACCAGGTGGACGGCAGTGACTGCCGTCACACAGTGAGGGCTCCCCACCCCCACACCCCTACCCTGTGTTTAAGAGCAAAAAAGCAGATGTCTAGTACAAAATCCCACCACGATCAGGCCATTCACACTGGGGAGGCACTTCTTCCCACAAGCCCTCTCCCCAGGGCCTGAGAGGGCAGGGCAGTGGGGGTGGGGTGCTGACAAGATTTGATGAATGTTTTTAAAAGATGGATCAGCTGCTGGAGGGAGAATGGACTGAAGGGGCCTGGCAAAACCAGAGACTGGAGGAGGCTCCAGCAATATCCCCTAGTTTGATCAGGGAGCAGTGACAGAGACGGCAAAAAGGAGACATATTTTGGAGTGTGTTTTGGAGGTGCTGACCAGAACTGCTGCTGATTGGACATAAAGCGTAAGGAGGGACTTCTGTGCTGATCCAGTGGCTAAGACTCTGAGCTCCCAATGCAGGGCGCCCGGCTTCAGTCCCTGGTCAGGGAACTAGATCCCACATGCCACAACTGAAGGATCCTGTGTGCTGCAGTGAAGACTGAAGATCCTCTGTGCTGCAAGACTCACGTTGCCAAATAAATAAATAATTTTTTTAAAAAGACCTCATGACAATTCACCTCTAAGCCGTCCATGAAAAGTGTTAGTCACTCAGTCACATCCAATTCTTTGCAACCCCATGGACTTTAGCCCACCAGGCTCCTCTGTCCACGGAATTCTCCAGGCAAGAATACTGGAGTGGGTAGCCGTTCCCTTCTCCAGGGGATCTTCCTGACCCAGGGATCAAACCTGGGTCTCCTGCACTGCAGGCAGATTCTTTACTGTCTGAGCCACCAAAGAACCCCTCCATGTGCACCTCCTAAGTGAGGACAGGCTGCTTCTGTCATCACACTCAGGAAGTACAGCAAGGATACAATACATACAGTCCACATTCAAACTTCCCCTCTATCCCAATAATGTCTTTCATAGCTCTTTCTTTTCCTATCCCGGATCCAAGCCCAGATACACATGGCATTTCGCTTCCCTAACTCTTTTATTCAAGAACAGTTCCTCAGTCCTTTTTGGTCTTTCATGAAGAATCCTGTCAGTCAGTTTGGCTTTGTCTGATGTTCTGTTGGGATTAGAGGCAGGTGATAAATTCTTTTTTTTTTTTTTTTTTTTTTTTAGCAGTCAAACTGGGAAAAGATGCTGTGTCCTCCCCTGTGCACCAGGCAGAGGCACCCAGCCAATTTGCCCCATGCTAGGATGCTGAGCAACCACTTGGTTAAGCTGGTGTCTGCCAGATCTCCCCATCCTAAGGATGTCTTTTCCCTTCATAATCAATGTGTAATCTGAGGGGTGATACTTTGAGGCCACGTGAATATCCTGTTCCCCAACAACCCTTCATGCAGGAATTTAGCATCTGCCAGTGGTTGTGCCTGAACCAGTTATTCCCACAGTGGCTGCGACAGTCTCTTTACCTGGTTTCTCATCCTGCAGCCTCACCCTGCATCTTTTGCATCCTTGCCCTAGTGAAACTCTTTTAAGGCTCAGGACCAATGACATCACTCCCCTTCTCAAAAACCTTCTGTGGCTCCCTACTACTTAAAGGAGAAAGTCCAGGGACTTTTCTGGTGATCCAATGGTTAAGAATCTGCCTTGCAATGCAGGGGATGGGGGATCGATCCCTGCTCAGGCAACTGAATATCCCATATGCCTTGGAGTAACTAAGCTTGCAGGACGCAACTCCTGAAGCTGCTTGCTACTAGAGTCTGTGTGCCACAATGAAAGACCCTGCATGACAATGCAATGAAGAACCCATATGCTGCAACTAAGACCCGACACAGTCAGATAAATAACAAAGAAAAAATAAAGAAGGACATAGAGACACTTTAAAAAAGAGAGAGAGAGAAGAAGAAAGTCCAAACCCCTTGGCTCGATTCAAGGCCCTGCATGGTTTGGCCCAACCACACGCCCCCTCTCTTTGCTGAAGCTGTGCATACCAGGATACCCCCTCGTCACACTCCTAGCCCGTACTCAGCAGTTTCCTCAACTAGAGCGCCACGTCCAGAAGGCTCTCCTCTGAGCCCTCCCCTGGCTGGAATGAAGCTCTTTCTGCTCTGCCTCTGTCCCTCCAGCTGTTTCTCTCTTCCTGTGTCCTGGGCTTCTGATCTCCTGTCTGTTTGCTTTACTGAATGATGAGCTTTCTGGGACAGAGACCATGTCTATCTCCCCCTGAACACCCAAGGTGTCCAGCATAAAGTCTCACACACAATACTCATGTGTTTGATGTCTGAATGTTACAGGGGCCATGGGACGCCCAGACTGCCCCGTGGGGTTAGGACATGGATGCCCCATCTCACATCTCCAAATCCTCGCGATGCTGAAGACACGGGCCCAGAGGCAACACAGTGCAGTAGTGATGGAGGGCCCAGCATCCTGGGTGGACCAGTGTCACAGGCATCAGTGGGCTTGGCCTGACCAGCATCTTTTGTATTTCTCTAGAAACATCACCTTAATTTCCTCCAGGTCATCTCCTCTCCCTGACTCTCAGACCATGAGGTTTGCACAGGGGGCTGATTCCATCCCTGGTCACCAGTTTGGGCATAAGAACCATGCTGGGTCCAGGGAGAACCCTTCCTGGGACCACAGCTACATCAGTAGGGAAGACTGTACCCTTTTACTGTGGGAGTTGAAAATTAGGTAAGATACAGCCTGCCACTGCTGCTGCTCAGCATGTCATCATCAGGGGAGGATCTGGCTGAGAATGAAGCCAACACAGAAGTAAGCAGAGCAGAGACCAGATTTCTGATGCTGTCTGAACACCTGGATCCAGCCAAACCTGAAGTCATTCCCCTAGACTTTCACTCAGTCAGTTTCTGTCACTTGCAACCTGAAGATCCTGACCCACCAGTTGTGAGATGATGTATTTAAAGCAAGTTGCATGTCACATTATGTCTGCTCCACAACTATATGGTAACTGTTACTGTTATTGATCTGAGCTGTCAAAATAAGATGTAACCAGGGGCCCATGTGACCAGAAATCTGGCTATCTGGCTCCAAGCTCCCGGGCCATCACCACACCTGTGGTCACAGAGACCAACCTGGCCTGGCAGAAGGTACTTACCCTCCTTTTTCTGGCCTGCAGTGTTTCCTCCTCCCACAGGGGACTGGGTGAGGAGAGGAGGAGCCTTGCGGGCACCATCAGCCCTTGGCATCTCCTGCGATTTCCGTGGGATCATCACGGTGAAGTTGTCCCCACTGGGGGCCTCCTCCTGTCTCTCAACAGTGTCCCAGTCCTGCCCGAGAAGGGGAGGAGAAAGTCTGTTTGGAATGCAAAAAGAGAGAGCCCAGGGCCTGCACTCCCCGCGTGAGATGGATAGATGCAAGGGAAAGAAACTGACATTGAACCAGCACCTGCTGTATCTTCAGGACTGTGCTGGGATCTTCAATAGACCCTGTGCAGTAGGTACGTCCACTGGCGCTAAGACTTTGCCCAAAGTCACACAGCTGGGAAATGGTTTATACGGGAGGAGACTCGTACCCAGGGCAGTCAGACTCCACGTGATAGCAGGGCCTTGGTATGGGCCCCCACCCCAGAGACATTCCAGAATCCCCAGAGAAGTAGGTCTTTTCAAAATCTAGCCCCACTGCTTCCCAGATGTATGGCCTCAAGTAAAACTATTCTCTTCTTGAGACTCAGATTTCCTGCCCCAAGTCAGGGCCATGAAAGTCTCTGCCTCAGAGAGGGGTGGTAAGACTTCCCAGGACACTGCCCACGGGCTGGGATGTTTTATTCTGAATCCTCTCTCTCTCCCTTACGCTCTCATGGACAGTTTGCCTCTTGTGGCCCAGGACAGACCTTTGAGGGTTGAATGTCTCAGGAAGTTCCCCTGAGTCTCCTCTTTTCCCAGTTAAATGGCCGCCCCACCACCACCCTGCCCTTGCCAGGCCCCTCAGCCTGCTGTCTTTCCTCTGATCCTCGGAGATCTATGCCAGGGCTGGTTATGGGGCTGAGCAGTGTGTGACCAGGGCAGGGCCCAGGGCCAGTCTCACTCTTGCTCTGGGCACCACACCCAACATCCCAGCCTCTGTGAGCTGAGAGATTTTGGCAGCCAGAGCCCGTTGGTGATTCACCGGGAGCTGAAATGCCTGCTTCCATCTTGTCACAGCCAGACCTTCAGCCCCACTTGGCCGGCCCTGCAGAGTCCCCACCCCTCCACGGGCAGCCCAATATGCTGGCTAAGTCTGCAGAGGACCTGGGCTCCCCTCCCTGGTGTGAGAGGCTCAGCCCTGTCTGGAGGCTTGGGTGGGATCCCAGGGCTGGCCTGGGGCTGACACCTGCTCTTGCCCTAGCCTCCCGCCCCCATCTCACCACCAATGATGAGTCGCTGGTATCATCAGGGGCTTCACTGGTGCCAGAGTCAGGGCTCTCGTTGAAGCTGCCACACGGGGAGGAGGCCAGGCCCTTCAGGTAGGGAGCTGCCTCAGGTTCCCGGTTCCTGGAGGCAGCTGTGAAGCCCTCTGCCAAGAGCCCTGCTGGTGGGCCCCTGGGAGAGGAGACAGACTCATGACTTTTTCCCTCAAAGTAACAGGAGTTAAGGAGTAACACCCCACCACCGCTCAGGTACACACACAGCCCATGTTTGGGCGGAGGAGAAAACTAACACCAAGGGCTGTCTGTACTCCGCCCTTCACAGGGCCTATCTCGTTTAGCTCCAAAAGCCTCCCTTTTAAGTGAGTGTAATGATTCCCATTTTACAGATGAAGAAACTGAGGCTCACAGCAGTCAAGGGACTGGACAAGGTCACAGAGCTAGGAAAAGGCAGAAAAGCATTGTGACTCAGGGCTGTGGTCCTGGCCCTAACCATGTCCCTGGAGCAGAAGAGAATCCCAAGCTCAGTAAGACTAAGAAGACAGAATAGTGCTGGGCTAATGGGGGGCTTGGAGAGGTAGCAGGGCTCCAGGGGAAGTGACATGGCCACCAGTCTGGATACCAGGGAGGGAGCTGTACAGAAAGCCCTGCTCTAAAGAAGCCAGTAGGTTAGAGCTGGCTTTATCCCCAAAGAGTGATCCACAGATCAGCCTGTGAGATAGAAAAGGGTGATGACCCTTAAAAGAGGCCTGTGATCAAATAAGTTTGAAATATATTACATACTTCTACCTTCCCCACCCAAAAGCACAACTCATGCTAGCAACCTAAAACCTCTGACAAGTCCTACAAAAAAAGATACTCACATTTGTTTATCCCAGACTTTCTGCAACATTTGAATTCAGCACTATTTTGTTTTTAGGTAGGAACACACAGTCCCAAAACAATGCTGATGTGATTCAATAACTCTTTAAAACAACAACAACAGGGAAACAGGTATAAAAAGAAGCGAAAACTTGCTTTTAAGTTCCCACAGCCCATCGGGGAGGGAGCTGAAGCTAGAACTCAGGTTTCAAGACTCTCAGCCATGCCCTCCAAGGCACCATGGCCCCAAAGAGGGACTTCAGTCCAACTGAGGCCCGGAGTGGAGACAGCCTGGAGCAGTGCATGGTCGGAGAGGTGCGTGATAACAAGTGCCCCTGGGTGCGAGACTGTTTAATCTTTTAAAGCAAAAGGAACCAGGAGATGTGAGCAGGCTCTGGGCCATGCCCACGCAGGGTGGGTACACGGCTGCTCCATCCCCCAAAGGAACGTGCCCACTGCTCCTATGCCCAGGCCAAGTGGAGGGACCATGTGACCCATGCCAGCAGCCATCACAGGCAGAGGCTGCCATCATGAAGGGGTGCGGGGTGGGAGGGGTGAGGGCATCCTACCCCAGGAACCCCTCCTCAGGCCCCAGGGACCTACCCACCTCTCAGGCTCTGGCCCACGGCCCGGACCCACCACAGACTGGCAGCTGGAGGTCGGGGTGCTGAGCGGGTCCTCAGGGGCAGGCCGGCGGCGGGGCAGGTCGCAGTAGGGCACCTCAGCGCTCGCAGGCCTCCCAGGCTCCTAAGACAGAGTTGGAGAGGAGGCAGCTCACGGCCCACGTGGGGGCTCCCCTCCCCCTGCGCAGCCCCTCCCCCCACCAAGCGGTGTGGAAGTCTCCGGACAGCTCCTCCGGGATCTCCGCTTCTCAAGGAGAGCTGTCCTTCAGACTGGAAGTGCCCCTGGGGGCCCAAGCTGGGGGCTGGCAGAGGTACAGTGTGTGTGCATGCGTGCATGTATGTAGGTATGTGCTCGTGTAAATTCCTGCGGTGTGTGCAAGGATTCGCGTGTGCACGTACGTGTGCATGGCCAGTGAGTACATTGGTGCGTCTGTTTGCAGAGTGCATATACGTTTATTTATATGTGTTTATAAACACCTGCATCAACATACCCACTTGATTTGTGTACACAAGCAAGCCTCTGTGTGTTGGCAAACATATGTGTGTGCCTGAGGATATGAAGCGCACAAAAGGATCCCAAAGGGTCTTCTGTCACCAAGAGACATGGATAAGGACCGAGGGGAAGGGGGAGGATCAAGTTGACCAGAGAATGTAGGAAAATGTCTAAGGGAGGAAGAGATGGGAAAGGAGACCTTGTAGAAAAGGAGAGAGACGCCCTCCAAAAGGAGAGTCTGAGGCTCCAGGGCTGGAAGGTCAAGGTCCCAGGAGTGGGGACGGGGCTCCTGAGCTGACTGCCAGCTCCTCGCTGCCTCCAGCCTTGAGCAGGGCCACACCTGCAAAGGCAGGTGCTGGGCTCACCCGGGGGGAACGGCTGCTCACCTCTGGGATGGCCCCCCCATTTTTCCCCATCTCCTGGGGTGGCAGGGCCCTCCCTCAGTAGGGGAGACAGCGGCCGCGGCGCTCTGCACCCTGCCTCCTCTCGGGTTACCTGGGCGGCGGGCTCCGGCGGTGGCGGCTGTCGGCTGTCAGCACCTTCGTCCCCGGGGGGCTCCGGCTCAGGCCCCCACGCTGCCGCCCTCCCAGGCCCCGACTCTGGGCCGTGGCGGCGGCGGCCGAGGCAGCAGAAACCTTAGAGGGCCCAGCTGTGGGAGCAGGGGCCCCTCATTACTGTTTCATAAGCCGGGGCCCAGCCAAGAACAATGCAGGACATGAAACCGCAGGAACCCGATCCTCGCGGCTCACCTGAGAGCAGGGGCGGGCGGGGGCCTGGGCACGGGCTCCCTGGGGACCCTGGAGCCCAGAACCAGGGCAGAGGCTACAGCCCCAGGGTGGGCACAGAGTCTCCGGGTTCCAGGGAGGCCACCCCTTGGGGACCTGGGCAGTGCCAAGGAGTGGGCTAAAGTGTCTGCTGAGCCAAGCTGAGCCAGAGAATGCCCGGCCGGGTTCAGTTTCACCCCCTGCCCCGGAGCCAGATTCTGATCAGCACCCGGTGGATGGAGGTGTCAGAACTGCAGCCCAGCCTGGCGCCTTGGCTGCCCTGGGGACCTTGCCACGTGAATGAAGAGGGAGTGGCTCTTGGGGAATCATCAAGGGGTCCCAGCCCAGCTGGGGCCACNTGCCCACGGGCTGGGATGTTTTATTCTGAATCCTCTCTCTCTCCCTTACGCTCTCATGGACAGTTTGCCTCTTGTGGCCCAGGACAGACCTTTGAGGGTTGAATGTCTCAGGAAGTTCCCCTGAGTCTCCTCTTTTCCCGGCTAAATGGCCGCCCCACCACCACCCTGCCCTTGCCAGGCCCCTCAGCCTGCTGTCTTTCCTCTGATCCTCGGAGATCTATGCCAGGGCTGGTTATGGGGCTGAGCAGTGTGTGACCAGGGCAGGGCCCAGGGCCAGTCTCACTCTTGCTCTGGGCACCACACCCAACATCCCAGCCTCTGTGAGCTGAGAGATTTTGGCAGCCAGAGCCCGTTGGTGATTCACCGGGAGCTGAAATGCCTGCTTCCATCTTGTCACAGCCAGACCTTCAGCCCCACTTGGCCGGCCCTGCAGAGTCCCCACCCCTCCACAGGCAGCCCAATATGCTGGCTAAGTCTGCAGAGGACCTGGGCTCCCCTCCCTGGTGTGAGAGGCTCAGCCCTGTCTGGAGGCTTGGGTGGGATCCCAGGGCTGGCCTGGGGCTGACACCTGCTCTTGCCCTAGCCTCCCGCCCCCATCTCACCACCAATGATGAGTCGCTGGTATCATCAGGGGCTTCACTGGTGCCAGAGTCAGGGCTCTCGTTGAAGCTGCCACACGGGGAGGAGGCCAGGCCCTTCAGGTAGGGAGCTGCCTCAGGTTCCCGGTTCCTGGAGGCAGCTGTGAAGCCCTCTGCCAAGAGCCCTGCTGGTGGGCCCCTGGGAGAGGAGACAGACTCATGACTTTTTCCCTCAAAGTAACAGGAGTTAAGGAGTAACACCCCACCACCGCTCAGGTACACACACAGCCCATGTTTGGGCGGAGGAGAAAACTAACACCAAGGGCTGTCTGTACTCCGCCCTTCACAGGGCCTATCTCGTTTAGCTCCAAAAGCCTCCCTTTTAAGTGAGTGTAATGATTCCCATTTTACAGATGAAGAAACTGAGGCTCACAGCAGTCAAGGGACTGGACAAGGTCACAGAGCTAGGAAAAGGCAGAAAAGCATTGTGACTCAGGGCTGTGGTCCTGGCCCTAACCATGTCCCTGGAGCAGAAGAGAATCCCAAGCTCAGTAAGACTAAGAAGACAGAATAGTGCTGGGCTAATGGGGGGCTTGGAGAGGTAGCAGGGCTCCAGGGGAAGTGACATGGCCACCAGTCTGGATACCAGGGAGGGAGCTGTACAGAAAGCCCTGCTCTAAAGAAGCCAGTAGGTTAGAGCTGGCTTTATCCCCAAAGAGTGATCCACAGATCAGCCTGTGAGATAGAAAAGGGTGATGACCCTTAAAAGAGGCCTGTGATCAAATAAGTTTGAAATATATTACATACTTCTACCTTCCCCACCCAAAAGCACAACTCATGCTAGCAACCTAAAACCTCTGACAAGTCCTACAAAAAAAGATACTCACATTTGTTTATCCCAGACTTTCTGCAACATTTGAATTCAGCACTGTTTTGTTTTTAGGTAGGAACACACAGTCCCAAAACAATGCTGATGTGATTCAATAACTCTTTAAAACAACAACAACAGGGAAACAGGTATAAAAAGAAGCGAAAACTTGCTTTTAAGTTCCCACAGCCCATCGGGGAGGGAGCTGAAGCTAGAACTCAGGTTTCAAGACTCTCAGCCATGCCCTCCAAGGCACCATGGCCCCAAAGAGGGACTTCAGTCCAACTGAGGCCCGGAGTGGAGACAGCCTGGAGCAGTGCATGGTCGGAGAGGTGCGTGATAACAAGTGCCCCTGGGTGCGAGACTGTTTAATCTTTTAAAGCAAAAGGAACCAGGAGATGTGAGCAGGCTCTGGGCCATGCCCACGCAGGGTGGGTACACGGCTGCTCCATCCCCCAAAGGAACGTGCCCACTGCTCCTGTGCCCAGGCCAAGTGGAGGGACCATGTGACCCATGCCAGCAGCCATCACAGGCAGAGGCTGCCATCATGAAGGGGTGCGGGGTGGGAGGGGTGAGGGCATCCTACCCCAGGAACCCCTCCTCAGGCCCCAGGGACCTACCCACCTCTCAGGCTCTGGCCCACGGCCCGGACCCACCACAGACTGGCAGCTGGAGGTCGGGGTGCTGAGCGGGTCCTCAGGGGCAGGCCGGCGGCGGGGCAGGTCGCAGTAGGGCACCTCAGCGCTCGCAGGCCTCCCAGGCTCCTAAGACAGAGTTGGAGAGGAGGCAGCTCACGGCCCACGTGGGGGCTCCCCTCCCCCTGCGCAGCCCCTCCCCCCACCAAGCGGTGTGGAAGTCTCCGGACAGCTCCTCCGGGATCTCCGCTTCTCAAGGAGAGCTGTCCGTCAGACTGGAAGTGCCCCTGGGGGCCCAAGCTGGGGGCTGGCAGAGGTACAGTGTGTGTGCATGCGTGCATGTATGTAGGTATGTGCTCGTGTAAATTCCTGCGGTGTGTGCAAGGATTCGCGTGTGCACGTACGTGTGCATGGCCAGTGAGTACATTGGTGCGTCTGTTTGCAGAGTGCATATACGTTTATTTATATGTGTTTATAAACACCTGCATCAACATACCCACTTGATTTGTGTACACAAGCAAGCCTCTGTGTGTTGGCAAACATATGTGTGTGCCTGAGGATATGAAGCGCACAAAAGGATCCCAAAGGGTCTTCTGTCACCAAGAGACATGGATAAGGACCGAGGGGAAGGGGGAGGATCAAGTTGACCAGAGAATGTAGGAAAATGTCTAAGGGAGGAAGAGATGGGAAAGGAGACCTTGTAGAAAAGGAGAGAGACGCCCTCCAAAAGGAGAGTCTGAGGCTCCAGGGCTGGAAGGTCAAGGTCCCAGGAGTGGGGACGGGGCTCCTGAGCTGACTGCCAGCTCCTCGCTGCCTCCAGCCTTGAGCAGGGCCACACCTGCAAAGGCAGGTGCTGGGCTCACCCGGGGGGAACGGCTGCTCACCTCTGGGATGGCCCCCCCATTTTTCCCCATCTCCTGGGGTGGCAGGGCCCTCCCTCAGTAGGGGAGACAGCGGCCGCGGCGCTCTGCACCCTGCCTCCTCTCGGGTTACCTGGGCGGCGGGCTCCGGCGGTGGCGGCTGTCGGCTGTCAGCACCTTCGTCCCCGGGGGGCTCCGGCTCAGGCCCCCACGCTGCCGCCCTCCCAGGCCCCGACTCTGGGCCGTGGCGGCGGCGGCCGAGGCAGCAGAAACCTTAGAGGGCCCAGCTGTGGGAGCAGGGGCCCCTCATTACTGTTTCATAAGCCGGGGCCCAGCCAAGAACAATGCAGGACATGAAACCGCAGGAACCCGATCCTCGAGGCTCACCTGAGAGCAGGGGCGGGCGGGGGCCTGGGCACGGGCTCCCTGGGGACCCTGGAGCCCAGAACCAGGGCAGAGGCTACAGCCCCAGGGTGGGCACAGAGTCTCCGGGTTCCAGGGAGGCCACCCCTTGGGGACCTGGGCAGTGCCAAGGAGTGGGCTAAAGTGTCTGCTGAGCCAAGCTGAGCCAGAGAATGCNTACATTGGTGCGTCTGTTTGCAGAGTGCATATACGTTTATTTATATGTGTTTATAAACACCTGCATCAACATACCCACTTGATTTGTGTACACAAGCAAGCCTCTGTGTGTTGGCAAACATATGTGTGTGCCTGAGGATATGAAGCGCACAAAAGGATCCCAAAGGGTCTTCTGTCACCAAGAGACATGGATAAGGACCGAGGGGAAGGGGGAGGATCAAGTTGACCAGAGAATGTAGGAAAATGTCTAAGGGAGGAAGAGATGGGAAAGGAGACCTTGTAGAAAAGGAGAGAGACGCCCTCCAAAAGGAGAGTCTGAGGCTCCAGGGCTGGAAGGTCAAGGTCCCAGGAGTGGGGACGGGGCTCCTGAGCTGACTGCCAGCTCCTCGCTGCCTCCAGCCTTGAGCAGGGCCACACCTGCAAAGGCAGGTGCTGGGCTCACCCGGGGGGAACGGCTGCTCACCTCTGGGATGGCCCCCCCATTTTTCCCCATCTCCTGGGGTGGCAGGGCCCTCCCTCAGTAGGGGAGACAGCGGCCGCGGCGCTCTGCACCCTGCCTCCTCTCGGGTTACCTGGGCGGCGGGCTCCGGCGGTGGCGGCTGTCGGCTGTCAGCACCTTCGTCCCCGGGGGGCTCCGGCTCAGGCCCCCACGCTGCCGCCCTCCCAGGCCCCGACTCTGGGCCGTGGCGGCGGCGGCCGAGGCAGCAGAAACCTTAGAGGGCCCAGCTGTGGGAGCAGGGGCCCCTCATTACTGTTTCATAAGCCGGGGCCCAGCCAAGAACAATGCAGGACATGAAACCGCAGGAACCCGATCCTCGAGGCTCACCTGAGAGCAGGGGCGGGCGGGGGCCTGGGCACGGGCTCCCTGGGGACCCTGGAGCCCAGAACCAGGGCAGAGGCTACAGCCCCAGGGTGGGCACAGAGTCTCCAGGTTCCAGGGAGGCCACCCCTTGGGGACCTGGGCAGTGCCAAGGAGTGGGCTAAAGTGTCTGCTGAGCCAAGCTGAGCCAGAGAATGCCCGGCCGGGTTCAGTTTCACCCCCTGCCCCGGAGCCAGATTCTGATCAGCACCCGGTGGCAGGAGGTGTCAGAACTGCAGCCCAGCCTGGCGCCTTGGCTGCCCTGGGGACCTTGCCACGTGAATGAAGAGGGAGTGGCTCTTGGGGAATCATCAAGGGGTCCCAGCCCAGCTGGGGCCACCAGGACCCCCAGTTTGTCATGGTACCTGCTCCCTGCTTTTACCTCCAGCCCCATCACTACCCCTCACCCGCACGAGTAGGCCCAGCAGCTAGTCCCCAGCTCTGATTTCCTGTCTGGCGGGTCAGTACTGGCTCTGGCCTCAGACAGACATCAGGCCCAACCTGGCGCCTCCACTTCCCAGCTGAGTAACCTTGGCCTAGTGACTTCCCTCTCTGAGCCTGGTTTGCTCATCTATAAAGTGGAGGTAATTAATGGACCCACCTCCTAGGGGTGTTATGAGAATTACATCAGTTAATATAAGTAAAAGCCGTATAACACTGCCTGGTCTGTACATATTAAATATCATAAACAATGTAAAACCATTCAATGGAACTTTATTAGTGTTAAATCAATGATATGTTAAATACACTTAAGAATAGATGCATTGAAAAGGAATATGTGGAGTCTGACATACAGCAAGACCCTTGCACTTAGCCCCTCACCCCTCCATCCAGAACCTGGCCATGACCTGGTCAAGACTGTGTGACTTCCGGGGGTAAGCCTGTACCTCTCAGCCTGGGAGACTCAGCGAGAGCAGAGCAGAGAGGCATCCAGAGCCTAGGAGCCTAGGGGAGCTGAAGTAAGCTTCAAGGAAAGGGTTCTGGGACATGGGGGCATTTCTGCATTTCCTTAAAAAAAAAAACCACAACTCTCTATTTTATTTTAATGTATCTATTTTTGGCCATGCCCCATGGCAAATGGGGTCTTTAGTTCCCCGCCAGGGATCAGACCCCATGCCTCCTGCCTTGGAAGCTCTGTGTCTTAACCACTGAACTTTCAGGGGAGTCCCTGCATTTTCCAACATAGGTGAAGACGTCAGAACTGGCTCTGACCCCAAGTGATACATTTATCAGGCCCCTCAGGGATGAGTTTGCTCCGCAGTGTAATTAAGGATCCAGCTGGGAAACGCACAGCTCCATCCATGCCGGGGGGTGCTTTTTCAACACACAGATTTTGTGACTCCACATGTTTGAACCTGTTCATCTGTGAGCAGGGCTTTCATCAGTGCTAGATCCTGATGACTTGAAAGCCTCTATCTTCCACTGAGTCTGGTTCCTGAGCTCATTATAATAAGTAAAGCCCCCTCATCCTCACTGTGTCCCCCAGGCACCTCGCACTCACCACCCCAAACAACTCCAAACAAGCCTCTTATCCCAGGAACCCTGCCCCAGGAAAAAACGTAGCAGTCAGCCATGTTCTGGCCCCTCACGTTACTCAGTAACCAAATCTTTTACCTTCTCCTATTCAGTTAGTTTTGAAATGTGCCCATCTGTCTCCATCCCCAAATCTCCATCATCTCTGATGTGAGTAATTGCACCTTTTCCTCTCTGGTTACCTGGCTCACTCACACTCTGCTGTCCATTCACTATCCTGCAGTCAGAGTGACTTTTGAAAATGCAAATCTGATCACATGGCTCCCGTGTTTAAAATCTTTAGTGGTTCTCCATGCCTCTCAGGGAAAAGTCTAATGTCCCTACAAGGCTGGTGAGGCCAGCTCTCCACCCCGCTGTCCACCCCACTCTCCTTCCTTGGCTTCTCTCCCTTCTCGAGTGTGCCTCCTACTTTCTGCCCCAGGGCCTTTGCATACACTGTTTCCCTCCTCTTCCCCCAACTTCACTGGCCATGCCCTCACAGTCCTTACCAGGCAGCTAAAATATCATTCACTTGGAGTAACATTCCCCAATACCCTACCATTTATTCTCATACCACTTGCTGTTCCTTTACAACATTTATCTCAACCATCATGAACTATTTGCCTGATTACTTTGTCTCCATTTCTCTTGCTTGACTACAAACCTCATGAACCAGAAACTCTGTCTGTTCTATTTAGCACTGTTTCCCCAAATCTAGCATAATGCCTGACACATTTTAAGCACCTCTTCAGGACTTTCCTGGCAGTACAGCGGTTAAGACTCCATGCTTTCACTGCAGGAGGCAAGGGTTTGATTCCTGGTCAGGGAACTAAGATCCCACATACCATGTGGTACATCCATAAAATTAAAAAAGAAAAAAAGCACCTCTTCAATACATGTGAACACACGAGGTGGCCCAAGGTTTCATCTGGGAAGGGGTAGGACTGAGACTAGCACTCAGATGTGTCTGAACCCAGGTTCCTTCTCCTATTCCAAGTTTGCCATCCCCCCACCCACTAGGAGAAGGTCATCTGCAGGGGAGATGGACTCAGAGGGCTTTCAACCATCTGCTTCCTGAACTTGGGGCTGAGGGCTGGGGAGCTATTTTTGGCAGTATCAGGACAGGTAGAAAAGAATCTCCCAGGTTTATTTTTCTGGTTGGGAAGATGGAAGAAAGGAAACTAGTGTGTACTGAATTAGCCACATATGACTTGGGCTACGCGCAGGGCTGGATGCCCTGAGGGAAAGGATTTGTTGCCCCACTTTACCCATCAGGAGAGTGAAACCAGAGAGGTCAATGACTCATGGTCACACAGCAGGTGAATGGCAAACTAGGACTGGAACTCTGGTCTGGCTCCAAAGCTGAATAACAACTCCCTTATAATGACCACTTCTCAGAGCCCAACACTTGCATGGAGACAGCCACCAGGCTCAAGAGTGGCACTGGGTATGGCAGAGTCATTAGGAGGTCAGGGTCAAGTCTTGAAGAGTCACGGTCCCATGCTTCTTATAACTCCAGGTTTATGCAGACCAGGGCTGAGCCTAAAACTTCATCCATCACAAAGTGAGAAAATGCCTCCCCTTTCACTCCTCTAGTACCTTCAAGGAGAAAGCCCCCAGTGGGTTTGGGGTATCTATAATGCCTAACACCTACCAATCTCCCTTTTAACAGACAGACAGCAGGACCCAGGGTCAGAACCCCTTTTTTAAAAAAAAATTTGGTCACCCTACTTGGCACGTGGGATCTTAGTTCCCCGACCAGAGATCAAACCAGCACCCTCTGCGGTGGAAGCACAGAGTCTGATGGAAGCACAGAGTCTTAACCCCAAGACTTTTGGGGAAGTCCCAAGCTCAGAGCCTTTAGCCTATAACAATACTTCTTGGTTAGAATTTAATGACATTTCTGACTTTCTTTTTTCTTTTCCTTTCGTTCCTTTTAACCTTCTATATGAAGGACATGATCCTAGTTTTCTATCTGTGGTGGTGATGTAAACTTTTGTTTTAGTATAAGTTTTAAAAAGGGCATGGATTTAAAGAATAATACAGCAAGTAATGGGATTCCCAGGTAGCGTTAGTGGTAAAGAACACAGCTGCCAATGCAGGAGACATAAAAGATGCAGACTCGATTCCTGGATCAGGAAGATCCCCTAGAGGACAGCATGGCAACCCACTCCAGTATTCTTGCCTGGAAAATCCCCATGGACAGAAGAGCCTGATGAGCTACAGTCCACAGAGTCGCAAAGAGTCAGACACAACTGAAGCGACAACACAGCGAGAAATAGGTTATATGAGGCTTAGCAAAACATGATAAGAGCAGGAGGAGAATGACTGGCATTCAGGAAACATGAACATGGTTCTACCGCCCCACTGTACAGACTGGGAAAATTGAGGTTCTGACCACAAGGAAGGTCAGTGTCTGGGTTCAGCTGCAAGTTAGTGGCCCGGCCAAGCAGCCACATCATAGACTCCCTTGTCCCAAACCACCCGAACCACTCCGGGAAGCCTACCCACCTGGTGCCTTGCTCGCTGGGCTTCCTCAGGGTGGCAGCAGTGCTGACAGCAGCTCTGGGCCAGCACATCAGCTTCAGAGTGTTCGCAGGGGGCATTTCCAGCCACCCCCTCCATATCAGTTGAGTCAGGCCAAGGCAGCTCCTTCAGTCCGATGGTGGGGCCTGGGAAGAATGGCAGGGGGAGGCAAAGACCAGCTGACCTGAACTCCACCCCCAGTTTAATCCCAGACAGCCAAGGACCAAGGAAATGAGGTTATCCATCAATTCTTTCATTTGTTCGTTTATTCACTCAACAAACACTCATTAAGCACCTCCTAAGCACCAGGCACTCGGCCAAGCATTTGACATGTGATTTCTACTCATTACTGCAGTGTTGCTCGAAGTGTATTTTGAGGACCCTGCATTAGACTCAGCTGAGCTGCTTATAAAATGCATATTCCCAGTNTGTGTCTGAACCCAGGTTCCTTCTCCTATTCCAAGTTTGCCATCCCCCCACCCACTAGGAGAAGGTCATCTGCAGGGGAGATGGACTCAGAGGGCTTTCAACCATCTGCTTCCTGAACTTGGGGCTGAGGGCTGGGGAGCTATTTTTGGCCGTATCAGGACAGGTAGAAAAGAATCTCCCAGGTTTATTTTTCTGGTTGGGAAGATGGAAGAAAGGAAACTAGTGTGTACTGAATTAGCCACATGTGACTTGGGCTACGCGCAGGGCTGGATGCCCTGAGGGAAAGGATTTGTTGCCCCACTTTACCCATCAGGAGAGTGAAACCAGAGAGGTCAATGACTCATGGTCACACAGCAGGTGAATGGCAAACTAGGACTGGAACTCTGGTCTGGCTCCAAAGCTGAATAACAACTCCCTTATAATGACCACTTCTCAGAGCCCAACACTTGCATGGAGACAGCCACCAGGCTCAAGAGTGGCACTGGGTATGGCAGAGTCATTAGGAGGTCAGGGTCAAGTCTTGAAGAGTCACGGTCCCATGCTTCTTATAACTCCAGGTTTATGCAGACCAGGGCTGAGCCTAAAACTTCATCCATCACAAAGTGAGAAAATGCCTCCCCTTTCACTCCTCTAGTACCTTCAAGGAGAAAGCCCCCAGTGGGTTTGGGGTATCTATAATGCCTAACACCTACCAATCTCCCTTTTAACAGACAGACAGCAGGACCCAGGGTCAGAACCCCTTTTTTAAAAAAAAATTTGGTCACCCTACTTGGCACGTGGGATCTTAGTTCCCCGACCAGAGATCAAACCAGCACCCTCTGCGGTGGAAGCACAGAGTCTGATGGAAGCACAGAGTCTTAACCCCAAGACTTCTGGGGAAGTCCCAAGCTCAGAGCCTTTAGCCTATAACAATACTTCTTGGTTAGAATTTAATGACATTTCTGACTTTCTTTTTTCTTTTCCTTTCGTTCCTTTTAACCTTCTATATGAAGGACATGATCCTAGTTTTCTATCTGTGGTGGTGATGTAAACTTTTGTTTTAGTATAAGTTTTAAAAAGGGCATGGATTTAAAGAATAATACAGCAAGTAATGGGATTCCCAGGTAGCGTTAGTGGTAAAGAACACAGCTGCCAATGCAGGAGACATAAAAGATGCAGACTCGATTCCTGGATCAGGAAGATCCCCTAGAGGACAGCATGGCAACCCACTCCAGTATTCTTGCCTGGAAAATCCCCATGGACAGAAGAGCCTGATGAGCTACAGTCCACAGAGTCGCAAAGAGTCAGACACAACTGAAGCGACAACACAGCGAGAAATAGGTTATATGAGGCTTAGCAAAACATGATAAGAGCAGGAGGAGAATGACTGGCATTCAGGAAACATGAACATGGTTCTACCGCCCCACTGTACAGACTGGGAAAACTGAGGTTCTGACCACAAGGAAGGTCAGTGTCTGGGTTCAGCTGCAAGTTAGTGGCCCGGCCAAGCAGCCACATCATAGACTCCCTTGTCCCAAACCACCCGAACCACTCCGGGAAGCCTACCCACCTGGTGCCTTGCTCGCTGGGCTTCCTCAGGGTGGCAGCAGTGCTGACAGCAGCTCTGGGCCAGCACATCAGCTTCAGAGTGTTCGCAGGGGGCATTTCCAGCCACCCCCTCCATATCAGTTGAGTCAGGCCAAGGCAGCTCCTTCAGTCCGATGGTGGGGCCTGGGAAGAATGGCAGGGGGAGGCAAAGACCAGCCGACCTGAACTCCACCCCCAGTTTAATCCCAGGCAGCCAAGGACCAAGGAAATGAGGTTATCCATCAATTCTTTCATTTGTTCGTTTATTCACTCAACAAACACTCATTAAGCACCTCCTAAGCACCAGGCACTCGGCCAAGCATTTGACATGTGATTTCTACTCATTACTGCAGTGTTGCTCGAAGTGTATTTTGAGGACCCTGCATTAGACTCAGCTGAGCTGCTTATAAAATGCATATTCCCAGTTCCTTCCCTGATCCACCCGTTCAGAATCTCTGCAGATAAGACACTTATACAAAACATTTATACAATGCATTTTATACAAGTCTCTTAGGTGATTCCAGTGCACCCCAAAGTTTCAGTGCTCTTGATTTACAGTTAACATGCATTGTAGATAAAATGAATGCCAGTTTCAGATGAGGCAGCTAAGTCTCACAGAGATTCCGTAACTCACTTAAAGTCCCAGTGGCTGAACTGGATTCAAACCCAGGCTGTGTGTCTCCCTGCACTCTCAGAGGTGGGCATGAGGAACACTGGATCACACTGTCCACTCACACAGATCCCCTGGGAAACCCTGGGAAGAGAGGCAAGTGGCCAGCCAGGTATTTTCAGAGTTGAGGACAAAATCAGGGATGAAAGTGAATAACAGAAGGTCACACAGCAAGTCTGGCAGAGCTCAGCCAAAGAGAAACCCTGGAGTTGTGAGGAGCACCGGGCTTTCCCAGTTGGGCTCCACTGAGGGCTCCAACCCCATGCCCTGGCAGGGGGGCAGGGGAGCCCCACTAGAAGAGTGTGACTTGCAGATGCTCTTCTCACCCCCATCAAGGCGGGGGTGGAGGGAGAGTAATCCATATCCCCAAGCACACATGCACCTCACCGTGCCCCAGGTCAGCAGCTCGTACCTGTCAAGTTTCCTCCAAAGTGTCCCAGGGGATCTGGCCTTAGTTGCCAATCTCAGCGGAGACCTGGGGGATTTCACATCCTCCCCTGGGGCAACCAGGGAGAAGATTCCTGGCTCCTTGACCATCAGACCTGGGGAAGTAGATGGGCACTGAGGGGGCTAGGGAGCACCCACTGGCCCTTGGTTAGCCCCGGGGTCTCTAATCCACCCAGGGCCGTTATCTCTCCTTGTCCTTCCCTGCTCCCAGTGGTGGAGGGTGGGGGGGACGCAATGGTCTTGCCCAGTCTGGGCGGTTCCTTCCTGATCCCGCCACATAAAGGAGCCTCAGACGAGAACGCTGCATATTTCCCTGAGGGCGAGTGTGGGGTGCTCAACTACACGTGCCCTTCACCGATCCTGCGTCCTCCTCCCACCCCCAACCAATTAAGAACCCTTCTTTAGGTGTGGATACAATCAGAAACCTTCAGCGGACATGCATGCCCCACCCGGAGAATGGATCCCTGGACCTCTCTTCATCCAGCTAGTCAGACAGTCCCTCCCCGTGTCCCTCACTCCTCTACCTTTCCTCACTAGCCTCCCCTCCCTTCTCACCTTTCCGCTCGCGGTACTAACCTCTGCTCGGGTTTCCACACACAGTGGGTGCTGGGGTTGGGTGCCAAGGGTCACAGCCTCTCTATTTTAACAATGAATCAGAACGTTGCCCGGGAGGTGGGCGAAGGCTACGCCTCTGCCGCTCTCGCATAGGTTCTCCCTAGGTGCTTCATTTACATAAAGAGTGTGGGATTGGACAACCCGAGGGCAAGGGCGGGGCGGAGGCGGGGCGGAGGCGGGCGGAGCCCAGATGTCTCCGAGTGCGGGACCCGCCGCACGTTTAGCCTGAGCAGCCGCGTCAGGGTTCCCACGGGGCTCTCGGGGCGGCTGGCACTGGCGAGCCTGGATCTTTCTAATCTCTTCGGTTCATTCCCGCCGCAGTTTCCTAGTCTGGCTTTAGCCCATACGTTGGGCTAGAGACTTAATCTCTCTGTGCCTCAGTTTCCTGATCTATAAAATGGAAGTAGTAACTGTTGAGGACGAAATGAAAAGCCCAGGAGTTTTCAACTATTTGCACATTCATTTGCACACTTCCATTGATGTGTAGCTCACTCATAAAATGCCCAGCTCCTCCTTTTTAAAAAATACGCCTTCTTTTTAAAGCTGATACTCTGCACTGTGTGCCAGCTCCTATTCCAAATTCTTTACATCTGTGAGGATGTAGTAACCTGAAGGATTCAGTACCAAGGTCCTCATTTCACAGCAACTAGGATCAGAGAAATTAACTAACTCATCGGTGTCACCCAGCTAGTAAGTGGCAGAGCCTGGTGTGTCTGGACTCTGCTGGTCACTACAGAGCATCTTCAGTCACTAATTCTTTCAGACACTTACAGGTACCTGGTACATGCCAGGCCTGTGCTGGGCACCAGGGAAATGGTAATGTGAACACAGTGTGGCTCCTTCTGAAAGAGCACACCCACTGACTAGTGGGAGAGACGGACCTCTGAACAGGTCATCCTGGCTCAGGATGGAGTGAGTGAAAGCACATCTCATAACAAGGATAATGATCTTTCTGCTCAGCCCCAATCACTGTAAGGAAAATAGGGAGTAGTCAGCCTTTAGCATTTCTTGGCTGTGTGACCTTGATACAGTTACTTGATCTCTCTGAGCTGGGGGTGAGGTGGGTGCTTGGTTTGAGTTTAAAGCTCAGGTATGGCCCTCTACCCACCATCAAGCAGTAAAACCAGGAGCCAACTCAGGGTGGCACTGCTGACAGTTCAGTTCATTCCATACTTACGGAGCCCCTGCGTTGTCAGTTGAATATGCTGAGGACTCATCAGTGCACAAAAGAGCAAATCTCCTGTTTTCAGGGCGCTTACATTCTAGTGGAGACAAACAGATCTCAAACAAGATAAATAAGCAATATATGGAGTGTACTGGCTGGTGGTAGTGCTAAGGAGAAAAATGAAGCTGGGGTGGGGGTAGGGTTGGAAGTGGCTGGTGTAGGGAGGGAGTCACTTCTTTTTGGGGGGAAGGACTTTCATTTTTATCCTTTGTTTTTTTCAAACTGGAGGATAACTGCTTTAGAGTGTTGTATTGGTTTCCGCCATACATCAACATGAATCAGCCATAGATATACACATTGCCTCCCTCTTGGGCATCCCTCCTACCCAGGGCATCACTTCTTAGATAAGGTGGTGGTGGAAGGCCTCTCTGAGGCAGTGACCTTTTAGCTAAGACCTGGAGAAGACAAGGCCAAGTGAGCCTGCGGGTCCCAGGGAAGAGTGTTTCAGGCTGAGGGGACAGAAGCAGCGAGGCTGGAGTGGAAAGAATAAGGGGGTGAGGGGGGAATCAGTGGGCAGGGTTGGTGGGCTGTTCTGAGGGGCTCTCTGTATCTCTGGAACCTGCCTGGTTGTAGTTCTCCAAGGCAGGGGAAACCGTGGGGGGCTGGGCAGCAGTCAGGGTCCTGAAGAAGGCAGGAGGAGGGGGCTGGGAGCCAAGGGTGTGTTGGGAGGAGCAAAGGGGGCTGTTTGAGGAAGCCCCCTCCTGTAGGGGACAGTGGTAGTTCCAGCCCTGACATGGGAAGGCCAGCTACAGCCCCATTATACAGACAGGAAACTCAGACTCGGTTCCTCGATGACAGTGCCTGGTCTAAAAACATACTCTGAGTTCTGTGGGGTGGCTCAGGGCATGATGGTGGCAGCCAGGCAGCATCACCTCTTGTCACCATTTCGCCCCAGTCTCCCATTCCTCTTTCAGATCCCTAAAGAGTGTGTGCCTGCTCGCCTCTACCCCTCTGTTCACACCATTCCCCTGGGCCCAGATAACTTCTTCAGAGATCTGGGGAAGCAGAACAATAAGTGACAGTTCTAATCCCCTCTATCCTTCTGAGCCTGTTTCCTCACTATTCAAGCAGGAATGATCATCCCAGGCCTCCTGGCTCACCAGCCTGTTGGAGAATCATGTGGTCTCGGCAGGCAAGATAGTGATGAATGGGGCTGTGACCCAACTGAGCATGGGCAGGAAGGCATGAATCTCTGAAGGGGTCATCAGGGCAGGCTCCAACCCAAGGCTACCCTGTGAAGTAAGTGGTGATTCAAAGCCACCAGGCTTGTTTGTTACTGGAGAAGCTGAAAATCTGAACATCTAGATGAAACCTCAAATTTTTAAAATATGGCTAAGTCAAATCGCTTTTAAACACTGTGTGAGTAACCAAATGAATCCTCAGGATTTTTTCATGCAGTGTCTCTGGAATGGTAAATCACAGATTGTCATCCATTAGCAATGACTTAGGACTTCCCAGGTGTCTCAGCAGTAAAGATCCCCTGAACAGGTCATCCTGGCTCAGGATGGAGTGGGCAGTGAGGGAGACATGGGTTCAGTTCCTGGGTTGGGAAGATCCCCTGGAGAAAGAAATGACAACTCACTCCAATACTCTTGCCTGGAAAATCTCATGGACAGAGGAGCCTGGTGGGTTACAGTCCATGGGGTCTCAAATGAGTTGGACACGACCTAACAACTAAACAACAAGAAGTGATGATTTAAATGTCACCCCCTCCAGGACGCCCTCCCTGGTTGCCGCATCCTTGAGGGAGGTCTCCCTCTGCCAGGACCTTGGGCGTGACTCCTGTTGTTCCTAGGATGTCTTTCACATTGTCGACCTCATGAGTGGCGGCCCCTGGAGAGGTAAGATCCTGCCTCTCCACTTTCCATTTCTCAGGCCTCCTTCAGCCAATCTGGCAGTGTTAGCCCATATATCTAGAGTATGACGTACGTGAGGAAGGACCCACGACTTGGGCATACTTATGTTCTGGGCCTTTCCCTGGAGATGTACATGTGCCCAACCAGAGACCACCTACAGCTTAAGTCCCAGCTCAAACAGAGACAGTGAATAGTTAGAATTCAGCTAAAGCCACGTCTTGGCACACATCAGGGTCGGGTGGGGGTCAGCTAAATCTGCCTCACCTGCAAAATGGGCTCAATGGAATTGCCTACCCTGTGGGCTTACCAGGAGAACTCACTGAGTTAAAGGTAAAGAGGAGCTGGTAAACAGTGAGTACCTCAACAAATGTTTTCTCTCTTCAAGTCTCCCCCTCTCCATTCCCGTAGAGAGAGTTCAGGGAATTAAGTGCCTGGAGGGCAGGGACCACCCTGTTCTGCTCAGTGCTAAGCGTGCAATACTACTTTACTAAGCACTTCCTTAATGGTGCTCAGTAAATACTTGGTTCCAGTCTTCCTCGCACCCTCAGTGTTCCCTGACCATGCCATCAGGGAGATTTCTCTCAAATGAATCCCTGACTTTGACTCTCCTCAGGCTAAACCCCCTGCCCAATTCAGGGACTCCTGCTGGCCACCGGGTAAGGGTCCAGATCCTTAGCTCAGCATCTGAGACCCTTAAGGTTCTGGTCCCTTCAGGCTTCTGCAGATTTCTCCTCTCCTCTGACCACCCCTCCCCAACCTCTGCTCCCCAAGGGCTCTCTGCCTGCCTGCCCATCCCCTCTCCCATCCACCTGGCCAAGCCATCTTTCAAGACTCAAGTCATCGTCACCTCTTCACTGTTCTGTGCCCCACCCCCGGACCTATACATCAAACCCTGACCTCCAGGGTGAACTCCATGTGTCTGTCTCTCCCATGAGATGTGAGGGTCATGTCTTATTCGTTCTAACAGGGTAATCTGAGACTCAGTCTTCTCATCTGTCAAATGGAGCTAGTACCCATGTCACAATACTGTTGTGAGTTGATAAGGTCACTAGCACGTTGCAGGCGCTTGATAAATTTGTTTCCTATCCTCCTTCATCTGATTATTCCCCAGTCATGGTGACTAAGAGAAAGGGAGACAGCAAAGTTCACTGGACAGGGAAGGTTTCAGCAAAGGCCTCAGGGAGATGATTGTGGTGAGGAGCAAAACTTGCAGACAGGCAAGCATGGCACTAGGGCCAAGAAAATTCTCAGAAAGATTATTTCAAGGATTATATGAGAATATTGGTGGGGAGGGGGACCGAGTTCAGTGTAATCCAGCCAGAATTGGCTGAAAACCTAGGGGCTCCAGTCCTGTGCGGGGGTAGACACACAGAAATGACCGACACAAACTTCCCACTTTGCTCAGGGCTTGGCTGGCGGGGAGAAGGAACCCAGTTAGAACATTATCAGTGTTTAAAAGGAAGAAACACAAAGTATACCTAGAGCCCAGATGAAGAAATGACTAATTCCCAGGGGTCGGGAAGGCTTCCCAGAGAAGGCAGCTGAGAGCCAAGGAGAGCGGGACAGGCTGAGGGCAGCCTGTGAACACCTAAAGAAAGGGCTTCTATAGTGTCTGAAGGAGGCAGATGCTTGTTCAGAACAGGACTTTGCTAAGACAGATCTGCTCACGAGTAGGGAGTGAGCACCCCACACTAGGATGAATTGGGAACCTCTCCCCAGAACCATCCACATAGCCAAAGGGAGGGCAACAGCTCAAGTCTAGGGAACATCAAGGTCAAGGGAATTTTTTTCCCCCATATTTATTTAGCTGGCTGCACGGGGTTTTGGTTACAGCATTCAGGATCTAGTTCTGTGACAAGGGATTGATTGGGGTCATGGAGCCTTAGCCACTGGACCTCCAGACAAGTCCCAGGATCCAGATTTTGGAACAGGAAGCTAAGGCTTCCCTGACATCCGGTCCCTCTCCTCCTCAGTTCCAGACACACAAGGCGGCTCCACTGGGCCTCCTCACCCTAAGCTCCCAGGGAGAATCAGGCCACCCCAAAACCAGAGTCTACTGCTGAGCTGAGGGCTGGCTCCTGGTGACTGTGGCCATGGCTTTACTAGCACAGGCCTGACCCATCGGGAAACGCCAGTGTAGTAACAGGAACGGATACGCCTCTGCTATGGCTTCAGTTCCACGGTTGGATTCCCCTCCAGACAGCCCTTTACGTTTCTGGCTCCTATAAGAGAGTCTGCTGCTTGAACCCCAATACCAATTCCCCCTTCAGCAACACAGTCCCCAGTTCTTAGGTGGGTACATGGTTCTCCACAACAAGCCACGCTCCTCGGCCTTCCTGGCAGCCAGAAGCTCCTTCTTCCTCCTGCCCTAAAGCCTTTGCTGCCTGCCTGATAGCACGAGCACCATGTGTTTCTAAAAGGAGGGACCCAACTTTCATCCCTTCTTCCTTTCTGTAGCTGAGGCAGATATGATGATTGAAGCTCAGGCAGCCATCTCAGACCACGAGGTAGAACCTGTGTGTTGAGAACGGCACAAAACCAAAAGCTAAAAGCCTGCCCTCTCAGCTTCAGGCTCGCTGCCTTCCACTTCTGTTAACCTGAGAACTCTAGTTTTATATAAGCCAGTTATTTTTAAATCTTGTTTCACATTGTATGTAGCTAAATCTAATTTTTCCTGATTAAGCTCCTAAAGGCCCCAAACCACAGGGCCTGACAGATGGACGGTGACAGGAAGAATTCAGGTAGAACATGGGAAGTTCTCCACAAAGTTCTCATTACACTTTTGATCTTGACAAAAATCACTATGATTCAACTTCCTTGGTCTGCTGGATGAAAAACAGGCACAGGTGGGAGAGAGACAGATGAGAATTTAATACAGGTCAACGTTACAAATGTAGATTGTAAGTTGTGAAAAGACCCTATGGCACTGGGGATGGAGAGCAGGGTCAGGTGTCAGAAGCAGCTGCTCACACGGAAGGCGCACCCAGGAAGGTCAGGAGCCGTGACACACGTGGTCTCACTTTAGCCTCCGGGCAGGCCTGCGAGGTAGATGTCTTATGACACTTTACACGCGGGGTAACACTTCCAGGGAGGTCAGCAGCGGGGAGCTGACATGTGGGCCAGCAATGTAGCACTAGGACTCAAACCCCAGCCTGGCCGTGTGCAAAGGCCCCAAGCTCCTCTCTGCTCCTGCTCATGAGGGCCTGTCAGGAGACTCACTGCCCTGGGTCAAGTACCAGAACCATCTAAATGGCCCAGTTAACAGACCTCGCCCTCTGCCCTGGACAGAGGCAGCCAAGTGAGGAGAGTGGCCCCACCCTAAGTCACATGGGGAGGACAACAGGAAGGCAGCAGGGAGATCAGGTGGAAGGAGCCAGAGAAGCCAGGTCACAGGGCCTCCCAGCCATATGTTCCCACGGCCAGGTGTGGCCTTCGGACGTGCAGAGCCAGCACCAGATAGTGGTTTTTTGGGCCTCACTGCTGTGCGAGCCTTTTAGTTGCAGCAAGCAGGCTCCAGAGCAGGGGCTCAGCAGTTGTGGCACACAGGCTGTTGCTCTGTGGCATGTGTGATCTTCCCGGACCAGGAATCGAACATACGTCCCCAGCACTGGCAGGTGGCTTCTTTACCCCTGAGGCACCAGGGAAGTCCGATGGTGGGTTTTGATGGTGATGGGAGAGCACCTGCCCAATGCAGGGCCAAGACTGTTTGTGATGGGCCCTCCATGGTGAGTGAAGGGGAAGGCCTGCCCTGCAGACCCCAGATCCCTGGCCCCTTTCCTCCAGGAGGACCCGAGTGCAGGGGCAGAACTTGCATTCCCTTCACACACTCTCAATAGCCCACCAGCTTCACAGGGGCCGAGAGCTCACCCTTCAGCCCTCTGCAGTCTTGGTGTCAGGGCTGGGCACAGCTCCCCGAATCAGGGCAGCACCCAAAATTCCTGGGCCCTGGTCCACAACCACAGGAACCAGCCAGCGCAGGCAGGGTCTGAATCTCCAGAACCAGTGCTCCGGCTGCCCACCCTCGCACCACACCCACCTGCAGCGGCGGACCTACACCCTGCCACCAGCCCAGCTCCGTCACTAGAGCAGGGAGTGTGAGTGACACAGGTCACTCACCTGCTGCAACAAGGCTGGTTCCCATCGGCCCTGAAGCCGCACCTGGAAAAAGTGTGAAGAATCGGCAGTCCTCACCGAGCACCCGCCAGCTACACTTTCAGTGAGGAGAGATTTTCTTTACAAATGACTAATCACTCTTTTTTTGTTGGGCTGTCTGGGAAGCTGCCCAAGTTTGGGGGTGAGAATACTCCAGGACTCCCCATCTCTACTCCTTCAATGTCTGAGAATACTCCAGGACTCCCCATCTCCACTCCTTCAATTTCTGAGAATACTCCAGGACTCCCCATCTCCACTCCGTCGATGTCAGCTGAGGAGACCAGCAAGGCCAAGGGGAGGGACAGGCCCAACGTCCCAGCTAGGAAAAGGCAGAGGCCATCCCTGCTGACCCACCGGCTGGCGTTCCAGGGCTGCAGGCAGACTCCGCATCTGCCAGGGGTGGTGCTGGGCTTCACCCCATCAGGGGGCCCAGGGCTAGCACCACTTTTACACACCCATAGGGAGAACTGTTGGGCAGTGACGGTGACCCACGTCCAACAGTTTCCACAAACGCCTGCCCTGGGTATGTGGCATCAGGGTCAGAGACAAACCAACCACACATGTGCTTAGTTTCAAAAATCTGATGAAGGTTCACATTTGGGCAGATGCCCCAAACTTGTCCCCCAGAGGCTCCTCCTGGGGGAGGCCAGCTCTCAGCTGCCCACACCTTCTGGAGTCCAAACCCCAGGCTGGAGGGGTGCTGGCCTCCCAAGCTTGGGCTGTAGTCATTGCCTGGGTGCAGGCTGGGTTATGAGATAGCCCAGCTGAGACAGGACAGGTCCTTCTTGACAAGGCTGGTGCCTGGCCGGGGTCTCAGAGCTCACTCCCCGCTGTGCCGGGCTTTGCCTGTCAGCCGGCGGCGCTGTGTCTTGCTGGTACGAGTGGCGCTCGGGGGCTTCTTGGTGGTGTCCTGGGCCCGGCGAAGACGTTTCTTCTTGACCTTCTTGCGACTGTGTGCATGCAGTGAGGCCGTGAGAGATGAGATCCTATGGGAGGAAGGCTGGTGAGGCCTGGGCCTCAGTTTACCCTGGGGAATAAGGTATGGGCAGAAGGTTGGGTCGGGGGGTGCCTGATAGCCCACCTCATACAGGGGAAGTCAGGACAGGCCCCAAATCCTATTCTAAAGGCAGCATGCTCTGTCCCAGAGGGCCTGCCAGCTCCTCAGCTTNCCACTTTTGATCTTGACAAAAATCACTATGATTCAACTTCCTTGGTCTGCTGGATGAAAAACAGGCACAGGTGGGAGAGAGACAGATGAGAATTTAATACAGGTCAACGTTACAAATGTAGATTGTAAGTTGTGAAAAGACCCTATGGCACTGGGGATGGAGAGCAGGGTCAGGTGTCAGAAGCAGCTGCTCACACGGAAGGCGCACCCAGGAAGGTCAGGAGCCGTGACACACGTGGTCTCACTTTAGCCTCCGGGCAGGCCTGCGAGGTAGATGTCTTATGACACTTTACACGCGGGGTAACACTTCCAGGGAGGTCAGCAGCGGGGAGCTGACATGTGGGCCAGCAATGTAGCACTAGGACTCAAACCCCAGCCTGGCCGTGTGCAAAGCCCCCAAGCTCCTCTCTGCTCCTGCTCATGAGGGCCTGTCAGGAGACTCACTGCCCTGGGTCAAGTACCAGAACCATCTAAATGGCCCAGTAACAGACCTCGCCCTCTGCCCTGGACAGAGGCAGCCAAGTGAGGAGAGTGGCCCCACCCTAAGTCACATGGGGAGGACAACAGGAAGGCAGCAGGGAGATCAGGTGGAAGGAGCCAGAGAAGCCAGGTCACAGGGCCTCCCAGCCATATGTTCCCACGGCCAGGTGTGGCCTTCGGACGTGCAGAGCCAGCACCAGATAGTGGTTTTTTGGGCCTCACTGCTGTGCGAGCCTTTTAGTTGCAGCAAGCAGGCTCCAGAGCAGGGGCTCAGCAGTTGTGGCACACAGGCTGTTGCTCTGTGGCATGTGTGATCTTCCCGGACCAGGAATCGAACATACGTCCCCAGCACTGGCAGGTGGCTTCTTTACCCCTGAGCCACCAGGGAAGCCCGATGGTGGGTTTTGATGGTGATGGGAGAGCACCTGCCCAATGCAGGGCCAAGACTGTTTCTGATGGGCCCTCCATGGTGAGTGAAGGGGAAGGCCTGCCCTGCAGACCCCAGATCCCTGGCCCCTTTCCTCCAGGAGGACCCGAGTGCAGGGGCAGAACTTGCATTCCCTTCACACACTCTCAATAGCCCACCAGCTTCACAGGGGCCGAGAGCTCACCCTTCAGCCCTCTGCAGTCTTGGTGTCAGGGCTGGGCACAGCTCCCCGAATCAGGGCAGCACCCAAAATTCCTGGGCCCTGGTCCACAACCACAGGAACCAGCCAGCGCAGGCAGGGTCTGAATCTCCAGAACCAGTGCTCCGGCTGCCCACCCTCGCACCACACCCACCTGCAGCGGCGGACCTACACCCTGCCACCAGCCCAGCTCCGTCACTAGAGCAGGGAGTGTGAGTGACACAGGTCACTCACCTGCTGCAACAAGGCTGGTTCCCATCGGCCCTGAAGCCACACCTGGAAAAAGTGTGAAGAATCGGCAGTCCTCACCGAGCACCCGCCAGCTACACTTTCAGTGAGGAGAGATTTTCTTTACAAATGACTAATCACTCTTTTTTTGTTGGGCTGTCTGGGAAGCTGCCCAAGTTTGGGGGTGAGAATACTCCAGGACTCCCCATCTCTACTCCTTCAATGTCTGAGAATACTCCAGGACTCCCCATCTCCACTCCTTCAATTTCTGAGAATACTCCAGGACTCCCCATCTCCACTCCGTCGATGTCAGCTGAGGAGACCAGCAAGGCCAAGGGGAGGGACAGGCCCAACGTCCCAGCTAGGAAAAGGCAGAGGCCATCCCTGCTGACCCACCGGCTGGCGTTCCAGGGCTGCAGGCAGACTCCGCATCTGCCAGGGGTGGCGCTGGGCTTCACCCCATCAGGGGGCCCAGGGCTAGCACCACTTTTACACACCCATAGGGAGAACTGTTGGGCAGTGACGGTGACCCACGTCCAACAGTTTCCACAAACGCCTGCCCTGGGTATGTGGCATCAGGGTCAGAGACAAACCAACCACACATGTGCTTAGTTTCACAAATCTGATGAAGGTTCACATTTGGGCAGATGCCCCAAACTTGTCCCCCAGAGGCTCCTCCTGGGGGAGGCCAGCTCTCAGCTGCCCACACCTTCTGGAGTCCAAACCCCAGGCTGGAGGGGTGCTGGCCTCCCAAGCTTGGGCTGTAGTCATTGCCTGGGTGCAGGCTGGGTTATGAGATAGCCCAGCTGAGACAGGACAGGTCCTTCTTGACAAGGCTGGTGCCTGGCCGGGGTCTCAGAGCTCACTCCCCGCTGTGCCGGGCTTTGCCTGTCAGCCGGCGGCGCTGTGTCTTGCTGGTACGAGTGGCACTCGGGGGCTTCTTGGTGGTGTCCTGGGCCCGGCGAAGACGTTTCTTCTTGACCTTCTTGCGACTGTGTGCATGCAGTGAGGCCGTGAGAGATGAGATCCTATGGGAGGAAGGCTGGTGAGGCCTGGGCCTCAGTTTACCCTGGGGAATAAGGTATGGGCAGAAGGTTGGGTCGGGGGGTGCCTGATAGCCCACCTCATACAGGGGAAGTCAGGACAGGCCCCAAATCCTATTCTAAAGGCAGCATGCTCTGTCCCAGAGGGCCTGCCAGCTCCTCAGCTTACAGCTACAAAGGTCCTTTACCCCAGGCACTCTGCCCAACACCACCCACCATGGGCCAGCGGGAGGTGACTGTCAACGCCAGCCATAGGAGCAGGCTCACAGGGGAGGACAGGCCAGGGCTCACCGCTGGGACAGCAGAGGGTCTCTGGACTTCCTGGGTAAGGCTCTGGTCAGCTTCTCCACGGATGACACCTCCTCCTCCTCAGGCCCAGACCCAGCCCCTTGCTAAAGAAGTATAGAACAGGAGTGGCGGATCAACAGGCCTGCAGCTCCTGAACAGTCACCACTCTGCTGCCTCCCAAGCCTGCTCGGGGCTTAGAAGGTAGCTCTAGGTGGGGAAAGGCCACATGTGCCATGAAGCAGGAATGACATAGGGCAGAGCTGGGTTCTGAAGTCCTCCACCACCAAGGCCCACAGTGGGCACACTCCAACACTCGCAAACAAAATAATTCTAAAATGGAAACAAGACTGGTCTTTGCATCAGACCAGACAGAAGAAAGGGCTTCCCTGATGGCTCAGACAGTAAAGAATCTGCCTGCAATGCAGGAGACCTGGGTTCAATTCCTGAGTTGGAAAGATCCCCTGGAGAAGGGAATGGCTACCCACTCCAATATTCTTGCCTAGACAATCTCATGGACAGAGGAGCCTCGCAGGCTATAGTCCATGGGGTCTCAAAGAGTCAGACACGACTGAGCAACTTTCACACACAGGTAACGAACAGAAGAATAAGCATCAAACACAAAGCAAGTGTGAGCTCAGAAAGGATATAATTAAAGCAGTGGCTCTAGAACTTAAAGACACTAGAATCCACGCAAGGGGATGTGGTTTACCTGATAACTAACTATACATGTGTGTGTGTGTTAGTCACTCAGTCATGTCCGACTCTCTGCAACTCCACGGGATGTAGCCCGCCAGGCTCCTCCATCCATGTCATTTTCCAGACAAGAATACGGGAGTGGGTTGCCATTTCTTTCTCCAAACTATACACATACACATGCGTAAATCCCTACACAGCCCAGACACAAGCTTAACTGAAACATACTTTTCATAAAACAATACCTGCTTAGATGCTTTCTGACTTCTGATATTGTTTCCTTTTTTTTTTAATGCTGGTTGGAACTTGCTATGACTCACACCCCACAGGTCAGAGCAGAGAGACGTGTCTTGCAGGGGTAGCAAGCACCATTAGCCGCTCTCGAGGGCTTCGAGTGGACTGACCACCCTTATCCTCACAGCGACCCGGCAAGGCAGCTGCTATCATCAGTGACCCCTGATGTACTGGTCAAAGGAAGAACCAGGCGAGGCAGAGAAACCTGCCCAGGCTCCCACAGCTGCTCATGGCAGAGCTGACCTCTGAAGCCCCAGGGTTCAGGGCTTTGGTCCAGGCCCTGGAGGGTTACCCAGAGGAAAGAGCCCCTTGTACTGCTGTACTGGAATCCTTGACATGGACCAGCACTTACTGACCCGCTTGATAAGCCAGGCTGACCCTGTGTCCCTTCTTCCCCCATGCTGGGAGGGAGCCTCACCTCAGGCGTAGATAGGCCGAGCAGCCGGGCACCTGAGAGGTCCAGGTCGCTGATGGTTGTCACGGTGACTGTGTGGTTGGGATGGTCGTACTGCACCGACTCTGTCTTTGCTGTCACAAGCCGGTCTAGCTCATCAGCCTCCTCTGTGCAGGGTGGGTACAGGACCAGGCCTCAGCCCCAGAACACAAACAAGCAGGCTCCGGCACACACCCCACCCCTGACTCCAGCCCTGGAGTGTAATGGCCCCCTCTACCCTATAAAGTGGCACCCGGAAGTCACCGGCTCCAGAGCCTGGCCTGCAGACAAGTGCTGGAAATGACCCAACTCCTCCCTTCATGCTCCAGGGACACCCCAGACCACCTGGTCCCCACCTGGACCCCAGGAGCTGCTGCCACCCCCAGTCCCTCCAGGCCTCAGAAACTGGGCTTTCTGCTCAGGATCCGTTTGCCAAGAGGTCTGGGTCTCCTCCTGGTCTCTGATCCACTGACATTTAGAGGTACCTGAGGACACCCCTGGCTCCTAGGGCACCACCAAGATCCCTAAAGCTAGGACGTCAGCTTCTCTGCAGTCCTTGCACCCTTTCCTTTCCACTCACCAAGGGATAAATAAACTCAACCGACTGGCTCTTCTCCAGGTTAGGTCAAGGACTGGACTTACCTAGAGCCTCCTCTCTCTCTGCCAGCATCTTCAAGTATTCCTGGTGACGCTGAAACCGAAGGGAAGGCAATATGGTGAGTATGGCCTCAACCCAGACATTGCTCCCCTCCAGGATGAGTAAGACCGTGGCTTGGAGGGAAAGATCAAGGGATCTTACCCTGAACCTTCCCCACACCTGGACCACGGCATCTCTATCTGCATAAACAGCACCCCAGGCCTGCCCACCCCCTCCCCTCAGCCCTGCAGGGGCTCCTATTCGGGCCAGCGAGGCTGCAGGTCCCCTGGGAGTCAGAGGCACCTTCCTGCCCTCTCCCTCTGCACCTCTTCCCGGAGCTTCTTCTGCTCCTTCTTCAGCCGCTGCTTGATCTCCTCAATGGCTGCCTTCTTCCGCTCCACCTTCCTCTTGTGGAAGCCTGTCAGGTACTCTCTATAGCAAAGAGGCAAGAGAGANGTGGACTGACCACCCTTATCCTCACAGCGACCCGGCAAGGCAGCTGCTATCATCAGTGACCCCTGATGTACTGGTCAAAGGAAGAACCAGGCGAGGCAGAGAAACCTGCCCAGGCTCCCACAGCTGCTCATGGCAGAGCTGACCTCTGAAGCCCCAGGGTTCAGGGCTTTGGTCCAGGCCCTGGAGGGTTACCCAGAGGAAAGAGCCCCTTGTACTGCTGTACTGGAATCCTTGACATGGACCAGCACTTACTGACCCGCTTGATAAGCCAGGCTGACCCTGTGTCCCTTCTTCCCCCATGCTGGGAGGGAGCCTCACCTCAGGCGTAGATAGGCCGAGCAGCCGGGCACCTGAGAGGTCCAGGTCGCTGATGGTTGTCACGGTGACTGTGTGGTTGGGATGGTCGTACTGCACCGACTCTGTCTTTGCTGTCACAAGCCGGTCTAGCTCATCAGCCTCCTCTGTGCAGGGTGGGTACAGGACCAGGCCTCAGCCCCAGAACACAAACAAGCAGGCTCCGGCACACACCCCACCCCTGACTCCAGCCCTGGAGTGTAATGGCCCCCTCTACCCTATAAAGTGGCACCCGGAAGTCACCGGCTCCAGAGCCTGGCCTGCAGACAAGTGCTGGAAATGACCCAACTCCTCCCTTCATGCTCCAGGGACACCCCAGACCACCTGGTCCCCACCTGGACCCCAGGAGCTGCTGCCACCCCCAGTCCCTCCAGGCCTCAGAAACTGGGCTTTCTGCTCAGGATCCGTTTGCCAAGAGGTCTGGGTCTCCTCCTGGTCTCTGATCCACTGACATTTAGAGGTACCTGAGGACACCCCTGGCTCCTAGGGCACCACCAAGATCCCTAAAGCTAGGACGTCAGCTTCTCTGCAGTCCTTGCACCCTTTCCTTTCCACTCACCAAGGGATAAATAAACTCAACCGACTGGCTCTTCTCCAGGTTAGGTCAAGGACTGGACTTACCTAGAGCCTCCTCTCTCTCTGCCAGCATCTTCAAGTATTCCTGGTGACGCTGAAACCGAAGGGAAGGCAATATGGTGAGTATGGCCTCAACCCAGACATTGCTCCCCTCCAGGATGAGTAAGACCGTGGCTTGGAGGGAAAGATCAAGGGATCTTACCCTGAACCTTCCCCACACCTGGACCACGGCATCTCTATCTGCATAAACAGCACCCCAGGCCTGCCCACCCCCTCCCCTCAGCCCTGCAGGGGCTCCTATTCGGGCCAGCGAGGCTGCAGGTCCCCTGGGAGTCAGAGGCACCTTCCTGCCCTCTCCCTCTGCACCTCTTCCCGGAGCTTCTTCTGCTCCTTCTTCAGCCGCTGCTTGATCTCCTCAATGGCTGCCTTCTTCCGCTCCACCTTCCTCTTGTGGAAGCCTGTCAGGTACTCTCTATAGCAAAGAGGCAAGAGAGACAATCAGGACACAAGGAAAGAAGGGCTCACTCCAGGAAGGGGGGGGAGGGGGGGAGCTAATAATGCACTCACCATGTGCTAAGCACCATTCCAAAAATGTAAACATATTAACTCGTGTAATCTTAACAGCATGCATATTGGGTGGTTATTGTTGTTCAGTAGCCCAGTCACGTCTGACTCTTTGTGACCCCAAGGACTGCAGCATGCCCTGTCTTTCACTATCTCCGGGAGTTTGCTCAAACTCAGATCCATTGAGTTGATGATGTCATCCAACCATCTCATCCTCTGTCACCCCCTTTTACTCCTGTCCTCAATCAGATACCCATTCCCAATTTACAGATGGGAGACACTGAGGCAGAGAAAGGTAAGATGACTTGCCCACGGGGGTCAGAGAGTGTACAGTTAGGGAAAGAGAGGGAGATGCTGCCTCTCTCTCCACTCACTACCCTCCTGGGCTCTTAGCTGCCAGCAACAGGGCCAGGTGGTGGGCACAGGCTGAGAGCCTTTGACCCTAGAGCAGGTGAGGGTCCCTTCTTCACTGGCAAACTCTATTCCTCAGTGAATTAGGCCGCTTCAAGTGGGGCTTTCAAGGCCACCCTCACCCAGACCTCCACAAACTGTCCATTGGACCAACACGCATTTCCAGGACTCTGCCCCTCGACTCGTCTGTAGGTCTTGTTGATGCCTCCCTGAGTTTCCTGACGATGCCCCACCACTTNTTTTTGGAGCCCAAGAGAATGAAGTCTCACTCTATTTCCATTGTTTCTCCATCTATCTGGCATGAAGTTATGAGACCGGATGCCATGATCTTAGTTTTCTGAATGTTGAGTTTTAAGCCACTTTTCCCACTCTCCTCTTTCACTTTAATTTTTTCAAGTGAGACATCATCTCCCCTAAAAAAAAAATTATGTGGCTGTGCTGGACCTTAGTTGTGACACCCTGGATCTTGAGCTGCCACATTCAGTGTCTTGTATTAATAGCTGCAGTATGCAGGATCTAGTTCCCTGACCGGCATTGATGCTGTTCCCTCCCCCTGCATTGAGAGTGTGGAGTTTTAACTACTGGACTACCAGGGAAGCCCTGAGACCATTTCCCTTTTTTTTTTTTCCAATAAATGGAATGTGAGAAGGGATCCAAAATGGAATACAGTGACAAACTCAAGTGACAAATGAGAAAGCTGAGAAATGACAACCCAGCAGCAATGAACACACCCTGTACCCAGATTTTGGGTTTCTAATTGTCCAATTAAAGGAACAGGGATTCTTGGAGAAACAGATGACACCTGAGCTGGCTCTCGGAAGGCACAAGATTAGTCAGGAACATTCTGTGGTGCCAGACAGTAAGACAGTGATCCAAATACAATGGTTTGGCTTAGTTCAGTCAGTCAGGTGTGTCCGACTCTTTGCAGCCCCATGGACTGCAGAAAGCCAGGCCTCCCTGTCTATCACCAACTCCCGAAGTTTGCTCAAACTCACGTCCATAGAGTCGGTGATGCCATCCAACCATCTCATTCTCTGTTGCGCCCTTCTCCTCCGGCCTTCAATCTTTCCCAGCATCAGGGTATTTTCCAATGAGCCAGTTCTTCCCATCAGGTGGCCAAAGTATTGTAGTTTCTGCTTCAGCATCAGTCCTTCCAATGAATATTCAGGACTGATTTCTTTTAGGATTTACTGGTGGAGTCATTGCCAAAGCAGGAGTGAACCTGAAGGATTGCCAGTGACTAAATCTGGGATAAATTAGACAATAAAAAAATTATGTGATAGTCATGGATTAAAATCCCTAGAATAAGAAATAAATGCTGGAGAGGGTGTGGAGAAAAGGGAACCCTCTTACACTGTTGGTGGGAATGCAAACTAGTACAGCTACTATGGAGAACAGTGTGGAGATTCCTTAAAAAATTGCAAATAGAACTGCCTTATGACTCAGCAATCCCACTGCTGGGCATAAACACTGAGGAGACCAAAATTGAAAGAGACATATGTACCCCAATGTTCATTGCAACACTGTTTATAATAGCCAGGACATGGAAACAACCTAGATGTCCATCAGCAGATGAATGGATAAGAAAGCTGTGGTACATATACACAATGGAATATTACTCAGCCATTAAAAAGAATATATTTGAATCAGTTCTAATGAGGTGGATGAAACTGAGCCTATTATACAGAGTGAAGTAAGTCAGAAAGAAAAATACCAATACAGTATACTAACACATATATATGGAATTTAGAAAGATGGTAATGATAACCTTCTATGCGAGACAGCAAAAAAGACATAGATGTATAGAATGAACTTTTAGACTCTGTGGGAGAGGGAGAGGGTGGGATGATTTGGGAGAATGTCATTGAAACATGTATACTATTAGGTAAGAAATGAATCGCCAGTCTATGTTTGACACAGGATACAGGATGCTTGGGGCTGGTGCATTGGGATGATCCAGAGAGATGATATGGGGTAGGAGGTGGGAGGGGGTTTCAGGATTGGGAACTCATGTACACCCATGGCTGATTCATGTCAATGTATGGCAAAA
>SJYW01025785.1:106507-130545 GCA_006410735.1 Raphicerus campestris | reverse complement strand
CAACTCTTCGCATGAGGTGGCCAAAGTACTGGAGTTTCAGCTTTAGCATCATTCCTTCCAAAGAAATCCTAGGGTTGATCCCCTTCAGAATCTACTGGTTGGATCTCCTTGCAGTCCAAGGGACTCTCAAGAGTCTTCTCCAATACCACAGTTCAAAAGCATCAATTCTTTGGCACTCAGCTTTCTTCACAGTCCAACTCTCAAATCCATACATGACCACTGGAAAAACCATAGCCTTGACTAGACAGACCTTAGTTGGCAAAGTAATGTCTCTGCTTTTGAATATACTATCTAGGTTGGTCATAACTTTTCTTCCAAGGAGTAAGCGTCTTTTAATTTCATGGCTGCAGTCACCATCTGCAGTGATTTTGGAGCCCTCAAAAATAAAGTCTGACACTGTTTCCACTGTTTCCCCATCTATTTCCCATGGAGTGATGGGACCGGATGCCATGATCTTCATTTTCTGAATGTTGAGCTTTAAGATAACTTTTTCACTCTCCTCTTTCATTTACATCAAGAGGCTTTTTAGTTCCTCTTCACTTTCTGCCATAAGGGTGGTATCATCTGCATATCTGAGGTTATTGATATTTCTCCCAGCAATCTTGCTTCCAGTCCAGCATTTCTCATGATGTACTCTGCATCAAAGTTAAATAAGCAGGGCAACAATATACAGCCTTGACGTACTCCTTTTCCCTATATGGAACCAGTCTGTTTTTCCATGTCCAGTTCTAACTGTTGCTTCCTGACCTGCATACAGATTTCTCAAGAGGCAGGTGAGGTAGTCTGGTATTCCCATCTCTTTCAGAATTGTCCATAGTTTATTGTGATCCACACAGTCAAAGGCTTTGGCATAGTCAATAAAGCAGAAATAGATATTTTTCTGGAACTCTCTTGCTTTTTCCATGATCCAGCAGATGTTGGCAATTTGACCTCTGGTTCCTCTGCCTTTTCTAAAACCAGCTTGCACATCAGGAAGTTCACAGTTCATGTATTACTGAAGCCTGGCTTGGAGAATTTCGAGCATTGCTTTACTAGCATGTGAGATGAGTGCAATTATGCGGTAGTTTGAGAATTCTTTGGCTTTGCCTTTCTTTGATTGGAATGAAAACTGACCTTTTCCAGTCCTGTAGCCACTGCTGAGTTTGCTTTATCAAATATGATGAAATGAGTTGCCATAAAGTAATCTATTCTTGTTCTATATTACCAAAATTTGTTTTGAAGTTTTAAAAGAGACAGGCAATTTTTTTTTAAAGTAAAATCTCATTCAAATTAGAAAAAATGCTGCTATAGATTATTAGTAGTTAGTACTACAGAAAGGATGATGAATCAGAAAATGAAGATTTCAAGTCATATTTAAAATTAGAAAAATAAGGGAGTTAGGAAATTAAATGAGGAAAATGTGGGGCCAGAAGTGTCAAGATTGATTGACCTATCTTTATCTCTATCTCCAAATTATATGCCATCCAACTATCTGTAAATGTAATCTTGAATATAAAATTGACCATAATATTTTTATTAAACTCATATGGTCTTTTGATATGTTTTACATTTGTTTTTCTGGGCCAGTTTCTGGTGTATGCAGTCATTTGATGAGAGTCAGGTAGTTTTTCAGATTATATTACCCATTTATTTTTAATTTATTAAACAAATATATTTAATTCCACATGGCAAGCAGAGTATAATTTTGAAGATAGAGAACAAAACAGATGTGTTTGTATCTCTCATATAGCTTTCTCTTTAATGAGAAAACTAATTATTATTGGTAAGTGTATTGTTTAAAATTGAAACAAATGTTATAAGGGAAAATTAAAATACTGATATTTAGCCATGCAAAGAATAATTTAGAGACAATTCATTTTCCCTGAAAAATTATAAAATATTATTTTTTACTTATTTCATATATACTTGTCTTAATGATTAATAAATATTTACCCTGACTAACTTTATTATTTAAAACAATACTTGAGAATATTTTTCCTCTTTTGTTAAGTTACTCCATAGGTGCATTATAAGCCTGAAAGTATCATGCAATCTCCAGCTATGCCTAAAGTACATTNTCTGTCTCTTATACACATCTTGTCTTAATGATTAATAAATATTTACCCTGACTAACTTTATTATTTAAAACAATACTTGAGAATATTTTTCCTCTTTTGTTAAGTTACTCCATAGGTGCATTATAAGCCTGAAAGTATCATGCAATCTCCAGCTATGCCTAAAGTACATTAAGGGATAGTTATAGTAGATTTTAAATAAATATCTTAGATTAAAATATTAGAGGTGCAAAGTAGGCTCAGATTGTAAAGAATCTGCCTGCAATGTAGGAGACTTATGTTCAATTCCTGGGTTGGAAAGATCTCCAGGAGAAGGGAATGGCAATCCACTCAAGTATTCTTGCCTGAAAAAGCCCATGGACAGAGGAGCCTAGTGGGCTACAGTCCAAAGGATTGCAGAGTCAGATGAGACTGGTACTTTTTTTTTCCCCAAACATATATATGCTGCTGCTAAGTCGCTTCAGTCCTGTCTGACTCTGTGCGACCCCATAGACAGCAGCCCACCAGGCTCCCCCATCCCTGAGATTCTCCAGGCAAGAACGCTGGAGTGGGTTGCCATTTCCTTCTCCAATGCATGAAAGTGAAAAGTGAAAGTGAAGTCTCTCAGTCGTGTCCGACTCTTAGCGACTCCATGGACTGCAGCTCACCAGACTCCTCCTTCCATGGGATTTTCCAGACAAGAGTACTGGAGTGGGTTGTCATTGCCTTCTCCATACAACTGAACTTTAACATTTATAGAAATACATTTAAACTTTATTGAAAATCTTATATTCAATTCTAATCTATTCAAAATGTTTGTGTGACTTTACTTTGGTCCAGAAATAAAATATGAGATTAATGCACCAGAAAATTGATCTTCTATTGATGCTTCACTTAATGATAAACCAATTACTCAGTAAAGAAAGCATAAATTGTACTGTATAATCATTTTAAAAGCAGAAATTAAAGATGATGTATATATTTAAAATACATATGAACTGAGGTATATAACTATCTTTTAGATAAATGGAGGTTTCCCCCTGTGGCTCAGTGGTAAAGAGTCTGCCTGCAAATGTAAGAGTCACAGGAGACTTGGGTTTGACCCCTGGGTTGGGAAGATGATCTAGAGGAAGAAACAGCAACCCATTCTAGTATTTGTGACTAGAAAATTCTATGGAAAGAGGAGCTTGGTAGGCTATAGTCCATTGAGTCATGAAGAGTTTTGTTGATTAATCTGTATAATTTAAATAAAAGTTAATTTACCTGTATTATCAGTTTTTAATATGAAGAGCAATTTACAGATCTAGATAAAATAAAACAATAATGTTTCTTATAAGCCTAATGAAAGATTCATATCATTTTCAAAAATCTTTGCTAAGTATTTTCACTGTTCACTGAATTTTCCTGGTTAATGAGAAACTAACTACCAACTGCTCATTTCAACCCAGATTTCACACCAGAAATAAGAAAAAACATTTGCCTCCTAGATCCTTACCAATTTCATTAGAAGTGATGGATAATTTTGTAGAATAGAGATTCTTAGGTGATGAAAAATACTGATTGCTTCTCCTTTCTAATATAGCAATAGTTCATGTCCTGGAACTAGTTCTATTGTCAAAGTGAATAATATTTTAATATGTTTAGGTATGGCCTTATTCTTCCTGATAGAAAAATGGAATGACTCTTGACATTAAGGGAGCCTGTTATCAGTCACTTGAGTAGTATTGATGCCAAATATTTCTGATGATGCTTTTAAGCTTCAGGTAAGATTCTGGGGGAAAAAATGAGAGACTAAAATGTGTGCACTCTCTCTTTCTGTCTTTGGGTGGTTTCTGAAAGCCAAAAATCATATATTCTGGCAAAGAAGCAAGATTTGTTGGAAATAGGCCTTATTAGAAACTCAGTTTGAAGCTACATTGTTTCTGCAGATCTGTTTTTTAAAGCATTCGTGTTAGAATTCTAAAAAATCTTTGGATGTTAATAACCAAGCTTTTGGTTCCTAAGCTTTCAGAGACTGCAATCTCTAAGCAGCATTGAAACCACCAGAGAGATTCTTGCCAAATCAAAAGCATGATTCTAAGTACAAAAGTGTGCCTATTAAAAATGTAAGATATGTTAAAATAAGGCTGGAGAAGGAAATGGCAATCCACTCGTGTTCTTGCCTGGGAAATTCCATGGACAGAGGAGCCTAGTGGGCTACAGCCCATGGGGTTCCAAAAGAGTCAGATATGACTTAGCAACTAAATAATAACAACAAAGTCAACACATTATAGGCCATAAACTTATACAATGCTAAATCATTATAGCTCAAGAAAATCTGGATAAAATTTTAAAAATGCTTTAATATTTAGAAAGCCTACAATATCTGTTTCTACAATCATTCATTGAAGATTTGGAGAATCAGTTTGTGGTCCTGCACATCCGTAGTTTAAGGGGTTATATAAAGACAGATCCTTCTCTTCATGCTGTTCACATTACAGTTGGGGAGGTGAAAATAAACAGAGTTAATATATAGGAAAATTTTAAACATGAAATGACCCAATCAAATTTCCTGTTCTAGGGGGAAAAAAATCAACACAAGAAGGAATAGGAATTAAAAAAAAAAAAAAAAAACACCAAGTTTCATGCACACTGTCTCTAATTATAGAAAGAAAGGCAGGGTATGGGCTCTAGGCAATTTTAGAGCATCAAGAGAGTCTGTCAGCTGCCTCCAATGCAGAAAACCTCATGCAAAGTTAACTCAGTGAGAAAGCATTGGTAGCACCATTGCTCAGATGATGAGCATTATACTGATTAGTTAATATGCCTGTATTTCCTTTGCTATTGAGTGAGTCGTGTTGTTCAGTCACTAAGTCATGTCCAGCTCTTTGTGACCCAATGGATTGCAGTATGCCAGGTTTCCCTGCCCTTCACTATCTCCTGGAGCTTGTTCAAATTCATGTCCATTTAGTCAGTGATGCCATCCAACCATCTCATCCTCTGTCACCCCCTTCTTCTCCTGCCTTTAATCTTTCCCAGAACCAGGGTCTTTTCCAATGTTTTGGCTCTTCACTTCAGGTAGCCAAAGTACTAGAGCTTCAGAACCAGTCTTCTCAGTGAATATTCAGGGTTGATTTCCTTTAGGATTGACTGGTTTGATCTTGCTGTCCAAGGAACTCTCAAGTGTCTTCTCTAGCACCATCATTTGAAAGCATCAGTTCTTTGGCACTCAACCTTTATATGTTCCAAGTCTCATATCAGTGGGCCTCCCTAGTGTCTCAGATGATAAAGAATCTGCCCACAATATAGGAGACCCAGATTCACGCCCTGGTTTGGGAAGATGTCCTGGAGAACCTAACCCTAACCCTATTGTTTTTCTTATGGTGAGGAGTGGCTACCCACTCTAGTATTCTTGTCTGGAGAATCCCATGGACAGAGAAGCTGGCAGGCTATAGTCCATGGGATTGCAAAGAGTTGGACATGACTGAGCGACTAACACTTTCATGCTTTCACTTTTCTGACATCCATACATGAATACTGGAAAAACCATATCTTTGACTATATGGACCTTTGTTGGCAAAGCGGTCTCTGCTTTTTTGGTTTCTTCTTTTTCGGTATCTGCTGTTTAGGTTTGTCTTAGCTTTCTTCCAAGGAGCAAGAGTCTTTTAATTTTGTGCTTGCAGTCACCATCTACAGTGATTATGGAGCCCAAGAAGATAAAACCTGGCACTTTTCCCCATCTATTTGCCATGAAGTGATGGGATTGGATACCATGATCTTAGTTTTTTGAACCAGCTTTTTCACTCTCCTCTTTCACTTTTCTCAAGAGGCTCTTTAATGCCTCTTCACTTTCTGCCATTAGAGTGATGTCATCTAGATATCTGAGGTTGTTGATATTTCTCCAAACAATCTTGATTTCCAGTTTGTGATTCATCCAGCCTGGCATTTCGCATGATATACTCTGCTTGTAAGTTAAATAATAGAAAAAAACACCTTCCAATAGTTACATGATAAGCAAGTAGGATATGTCTGAGTGTACAGAAAACTTTAAACAGTACTTNCAGGGTCTTTTCCAATGTTTTGGCTCTTCACTTCAGGTAGCCAAAGTACTAGAGCTTCAGAACCAGTCTTCTCAGTGAATATTCAGGGTTGATTTCCTTTAGGATTGACTGGTTTGATCTTGCTGTCCAAGGAACTCTCAAGTGTCTTCTCTAGCACCATCATTTGAAAGCATCAGTTCTTTGGCACTCAACCTTTATATGTTCCAAGTCTCATATCAGTGGGCCTCCCTAGTGTCTCAGATGATAAAGAATCTGCCCACAATATAGGAGACCCAGATTCACGCCCTGGTTTGGGAAGATGTCCTGGAGAACCTAACCCTAACCCTATTGTTTTTCTTATGGTGAGGAGTGGCTACCCACTCTAGTATTCTTGTCTGGAGAATCCCATGGACAGAGAAGCTGGCAGGCTATAGTCCATGGGATTGCAAAGAGTTGGACATGACTGAGCGACTAACACTTTCATGCTTTCACTTTTCTGACATCCATACATGAATACTGGAAAAACCATATCTTTGACTATATGGACCTTTGTTGGCAAAGCGGTCTCTGCTTTTTTGGTTTCTTCTTTTTCGGTATCTGCTGTTTAGGTTTGTCTTAGCTTTCTTCCAAGGAGCAAGAGTCTTTTAATTTTGTGCTTGCAGTCACCATCTACAGTGATTATGGAGCCCAAGAAGATAAAACCTGGCACTTTTCCCCATCTATTTGCCATGAAGTGATGGGATTGGATACCATGATCTTAGTTTTTTGAACCAGCTTTTTCACTCTCCTCTTTCACTTTTCTCAAGAGGCTCTTTAATGCCTCTTCACTTTCTGCCATTAGAGTGATGTCATCTAGATATCTGAGGTTGTTGATATTTCTCCAAACAATCTTGATTTCCAGTTTGTGATTCATCCAGCCTGGCATTTCACATGATATACTCTGCTTGTAAGTTAAATAATAGAAAAAAACACCTTCCAATAGTTACATGATAAGCAAGTAGGATATGTCTGAGTGTACAGAAAACTTTAAACAGTACTTGATAGAAATGTACAAATCAGTAAAAGCAGTAGTTTTAAAATGTACAATGGAAATGAACTTTCCTGGGATATTAATAGGACGAAGATTATAGAAAACATTCTCATACTTTATATTTTTTTTAATCTTAAAATGTGCACATGGTAACAAAGTAAAGCTGTGAACTACATATATAAATATCCAATATAACAATGCTTCTTAAGTGTTACTGTAAAAAAGACATTGAGTCAAAGCTGTTGAAAATGTAAAATTTATACATATATATATATATACACACACACATATATAACTCCTATTTGAATAATTACCTTGACATTCTTAATTAATATGAAATACATATTGGCAGGATAAATGTTTATCTACTTTATGTTGCTGCTAAGAAATAACATGTTATAATCATATTCTCATTATTTGTGTCTAGCAAAATTCTTTCTCTAAGCTTTTCTAATGTAGAACTCTTTTCATTCTGACCTTCAGTTTTGTTTTTGGTCAGTCATGATGGTTTATGCACTCCTACAGCATTTTAGTTATTCATACTCTCCCAAGAGTGATCACACAGGATGAGATGGAGATTATGATCATCCAGTCCTTTTCAAGAGAGCATAGTTCATGACCAAACAAATGGTTAGGTCAGGTCATGGCCGTAGCCTTCCTATCTGCCTCGGGGACGCTGCAGTTACTTTCATTTCAGGCAGTTACTTATTCATTTATTCATTACTTCATTCAAAATTTATCCAATCCCTACTGGTGACAGAGCAGAATAATATAAAGTGATTATTCTTTAGAATTCAGGCAAACTTGACTAAACTCTTGCCTCTGGTGCCAACTGGATATCTGATTTTGTAAAAGTCACACAAATGTTCTTATCTTTGTTTCCCATTCTATAGATATGAGAAGAAAATAACCTAGACCCACCTTATTTAGTTTTCTCTAGGACCAAATGAGAGAACTTACATGAATAAGCATAAAATATTTGGACCAATGCATACCAATGGTAAAGTCAATTTTAAAATGTTAAAGCTGTAAATTGGTGCTTTATGATTATTTTCCCCCTTGCTGTTTTCACTTGTTGATTCTTATTTGTTGAGTACTTCATGGCTTTCTGATTTTTTCTTAGAGAAACCCATGTTTCTCACACTCAGGCCGTGTTCTTTGGGTTAGATCTCATCNGGTGCTTTATGATTATTTTCCCCCTTGCTGTTTTCATTTGTTGATTCTTATTTGTTGAGTACTTCATGGCTTTCTGATTTTTTCTTAGAGAAACCCATGTTTCTCACACTCAGGCCATGTTCTTTGGGTTAGATCTCATCTCTAGAGTAGAATATATGGCTCTCAGGATGGCCAATCAACACTCCAGATTTCCATTGTTGTGATGACTAATTCCAGGATGGTCATGTGACCCACTGTTCTCTAAACAGTGCTTTCCAAGTCTCACAAAGAAATTTTCAGGAGCTAAGCTGTCTTTCTGATCCATGAGGAAGCCCCTATCTAAATATTCCCTGTTGATGGATTGGTGGTGGAGTGGAGAGACCCAAAGAAATAAAATAGCTAGGCCCCAATGTAATGTCTTTGCCACCTTTTTATGAAATGGCCTCAGTAGAAGATACACTAATATTCTTCTTTAAAACATGTTCAATTGAGTTTTTTTTTTTTTTTTACTATTGTTATCAAAGGTATCCTAAATGATACAGAGCCTGCAGTTCCTACAGAATATTTATATATCTCTACAATTTGGGGGCCTTATTTTGTAAGAATAGTCTTAAGTTCATGGCAAAACTGAAAGGAAGGTGCAGAAATTTTTTGACATTATGGTATTTTAAATGTATACCTTATTGTTAAACTTTAATAAATAAACATTTTGACATTATTGGATACTCAACAATGCATACCATATTTATCAATATATAATATAGTCAATTGAATTGATACTTAGATGATGAAATCATATGGGATTTGATTTATATTTAATTTTCAGCTTATATTTATATTTTTTGCCTTCTCTTATAGCTCAGTTAGTAAAGAACCTTCCTACAATGCAGGAGACCCTGGGTTGATTCCCAGGATTCAGTGATCTCCAGGGAGGGTCCCCTAGAGAAGGAAATGGCAATCTACTCCAGTATTCTTGCCTGGAGAATCCCCAGGGACAGAGGAGCCTGGCAGGCTTCTCCCCATGGGGTCACAAGAGTCAGTCAGGACTTAGTGAATACACCACCACCACCATTTATACATACGTGTCACAATGTATTTTTGAAACTTGATACATTACTCTATAACTTAACAAATACATCTTTTCCATCAATAATTTCTAATAGAGAAAAGTTATTTGTCAGTATAGAGTTCCATATTTAGAACTTTACACTTTGCTATTGTCCTCTTCAGTAGGGTATACAGTTGACTGTCTTCCTGCAGAAGACAAAGAGAACTCAGCTTTTTGTTCTATTGATGAATTATCAGTAGTCAGGACCAATAACAATGGAGAACTCTATCTCCATATACTTAATTCACATTAAAAAAGAGAGAGAAGAAAAAAGTCACTTGTATCTATCACAATTAAGCAATCACATTTCCTTTCTTAACAGGTCTCTTGAATACCTTCTGTTATATCCTTGATTAAGGTGACAGCTTAATAATAGTGGGACATTTCTATGGAAACTTTATCTTTACTTCTGAATACTAAAACCAAATTACCTTGCTGTCAGACTTCCCGAGCCATGTGCATACAATAACACTATTTTTTTTTTATTTTTTTGCCAGATTCATAGGATATAATTCTTTATAGAGCAATGCATTTTGCTATGTTGTTTGCAGCTAATATTATTTTCAAATTATTTGGGTGCTGGTGTAAGATATAAATTGTAATAACACTTTCACTGAACTTTTCTTCCAGTACTCATATGTTAGTATAGTTTCACATTTTATTTCAAAAATATTTTTCCTATGTTCAATTACAGTGTGAGTAGAATTGCTTCAACTATAATACCCGTGACTTGTTGGATTTTTTATATTTAATAAAAATGTTTTTATGATTTATTTAAAGTACAAATATAGTTATATATTTAAAACACAAATATAGTAAAATATTAGTTTTGTGCTTGGAATTTCTGTTTATATTCAATTCAGATTGTTCTGTTAGAAAGTATATCTTTCAAGGATTTTGTTGGTGTGTAACTTGAGTCTCAGTGTTGTCAGGCTTTTTTCTTCCTGTCAAAATGTTTTGGCAATTGCCAACATATCTGTCACCATTAATGGATATAAAACAGCATCAAAACAATTGTTACCTGCCCAAGGTCATTCAACTTCTGTAACTGGAACTTTTTAACAGGAAATGACTTATGAGCTCTAATCTCAATGGGACTGCCTACTTTATAGACCATTCTTCTTTTAAAGTCTCTCAGTGGATTAGCCTGCCTTTAACTTGGCTGTTTCCACTACATTTCTGGTCACTCTTAAGCACTAAACTATTAGCTTAGTAACTACAGAGTCCTGTGCTTGTGCTCAGTCACTTCATATGCAATATTCAAAATTTAAAACTTGGTTTAAAATTGACACTTCACTCTTATCCCAGGCAGAGATCTATTATGAACTGACTCTGCTTTCATTTTCCACTCAATGTTTCAGCTTCTCCCCCAGCTTGTAGATTCAGAGTTCTTACTTTTCACCCTTGGATCAAGAAGAGAAGAATGATGTTTCCCAAGGTTCTTTCTTGCCTGGTAGTGTCCAGAGCTGGCATCTCACTCTCTGTTTTAATCAGGAGACTAAGCTTACTTCTTGTTCAAGAGTCACTCTTGTAGCAGTTTGAGAACGTGACTTTTTATCCCAGTTCCCTGGCTTTAGTGGGAAGTTCTCATCTGTTGAATTCTTAAAGTAACTGTCACAGTATCTTTTAATTGTTTTACTCCTCATTACTGAGCCCTGAGAAAAGTGCCTCTTGTACATGGCATATGTTGTCTTATACCCTATCCAGCAAGAGCATCCATGCACTCATTTTCCTACAAGATTTTGGGGGTTGGGGTTGTAAGTACATCTTATATATCAGACTTCTATTCTGAAGTTCCCTTGCTGATTCTTTCAATTTCTCTCTGTTTTGGTTACCACCGGTATGACTCAAAACTTAGTTCTTTAGCTCCTCCAACTTTTAAGGGACATATTAAGCTCTTGGAATTATTTTCAAATCACCTGATTTGAACAAAAAGACAGCAATCCCACCTTTTTTCTTGAGATAGGTGATGCAATGTATTAAAATCAAGAAGCTCCCTGCTAGGATCATCCTTTCTCTAAATCAAAGATCCTTCTAATCTCAAATGCTTCAGTGTTTTGTCCCCTCAAATAGAGAAGTTTTTTTTAAGAATCGCAAAACTGATTTCATTTTCTGTGTAACTAGGTGGTCTCATTTTTGGTAAACATTATTAAGTATGAAGTTTTATTTTCTTTATTTTTAAAACCTTTATTTACTTTTGGCTGTGTCAGGTCATAGTTGTGGCCTACAGACTTTCACTGTGGCTCTTGAGCTCTTCATTGAGGCAAGAGCTCTCTAATTGTGGCTCTCAGGCTTAGTTGCTCCACATTATATGGTATCTTGTTTCCCTGATCAGGAATCTAACCCATGTCTCTTACATTGGAAGGCAGACTCTCAACCACTAGACCACCAGGGAAGTTTCTCCTAAGTGTTAAATTTTATTAGCCTGAAATGCACTGCAAGTAAATGGAAAATGACGCATCAACTGATCCTCATTCCTGGGATCTCCCATTATGTATTTGTACTAGTCATTTAGTCCAAAAGCACTATGAATATGTCAAAATTATACTAAAATAATGTTAGAATAATCTGTGTAATCTATAGTATTTTGAATATGGCTCTCCACCTACCAGACAATCTGAAGGAAGAAGAACTATTCTAGAGGTATCACTTTTTTTTTTTTTTAAGACAGAAAAAAAGTGTTTCTATCTTCATGGACAGAAACAAAGTAAAGCTCTACATTTCATATTTATGGAAGTTTAATTTTAGGAGACTATATTCCTTGTTATTATTTCAACTGGTCTTAATGATTGTTGAAAACATTCACATTGTACTAGGTATTACTGATATGAAACTATTGTTTATTTTTAGCTCCTGATCTAGAGGAAGTTACAGTGGAGCTCAACATCTACCTTTTTGTGATACTATGCACAGAATAAGACAGAAGACGTTATTATTCTCAAGTTACCTCATATTATTTATGAAAATAACATCAAAGCAACAAAATAATATTAAGAATATATAAAATGCAGTTGACTTTTCTGCTTATAAAACTAAGGAGGTGTGGTTTAAAGTCCTTGAAATTTTTGTCTGTCTTTCAGAAAAGCTGTTTTGATAAGTTGATAAAAACAACTTCCATATACTGTCTATCTCCACCATCTTAGCAATTAGAACTGTCATCACCTAATCAGACTCTCTTTTTCTTTGTGCCTATTCTATAACTATATTTAGTCAGAAGGAAGGGATAAAATACTATGATAAATATGTACTATTAAAGGGATAGACACCACAGGACAGGAAGACGTATGGTGATATGAATGAGGAAGGAGGCTGTGACAGAAGAAATAAATGACACATGTAGCCTAGACACCTGAGTAGGGACAGTTTCGATGAAGATGAAAGACGGGAAAATTAAAACTAGGGGAGAAAGAAAGAAAAAGATTACTGGAAAATGATATAGACCTCCCAGGCATGGTTTCAAAAGCTCAGTGAGATAAGAAAAGCCTTTAAAAGGATAGATCATTAATCACTGGTATTTCAATTAGCTAATATTGACCAGGATGGCAATTATGGCATTGATAAGAAAGAGCTTCTTTTCCTGGAGGTAGCACAGTCTGTTTCCTGACATATTCTTTCAACAATCCACAGAAGCCTAAGCTATTATACTCTTAGCCCTAATGTGGCTGGGAAATGAGACAAGGCTGAAAAATAAGATAGTGTTATAGAGTCATCTCAAGTCTAGTGATCACAAAGTCATCAGAATGTCAATGCCCTTGAGGTTTTATGTGAAAGTAATAGAACAAAAACACTGAACTTGAATAAATAAATGCAATGGGCCTTTAGGAAATGTGAAATAAGCTTCAAAAAGTTGGCTAAAATAAATATCAGTAAATTTATGAGAATACAGAAATTTTAATAGCAAGTAATAACTATCTTTCTTACCATAGGAAACCTTTTCCTTTCTCTGAAAGCAGATGTAGTTGTTCTACTTTCTAAATATTTTCCTCTGGTTTTGTGAGAGGTACAGCAGCCTCAGAACCTCCCCTGTGAGATCAGCCTTTCAGAATAAGTCCAATCTCCCGCTTGTTATTATGTGTGTGCGCGAATGTGTGCTATTACACTTCAGTCATATCTGATTCTTTGTGACCCTTTGGACTATAGTCCTCCAGTTTCCTATGTCCATGGGGTTCTCCACGCAAGAATACTGGAGTGGGTTGTCAGGTCCTTCTCCAGGAAATCTTCCTGGCCAAAGGACCAAACCCCCATCTCTTACATATCCTACATTGGCAGGAGAGTTCTTTACCACTACTGCCACCTGCATAACTTTAAAGGTAGCTCTTTAAGTAGTGCCTAAAATTCAGGCTATCATCATAGCATATATGATCAATACAAATAGGAAAGATACATTGAGAAAAGAGACAAACTATAGCATACTAATACTTTATAGTTTTCAATGACAAAAAAAAATGTTCAGCTATGCTAACTTCATTTTTTTCTTGGCACTTCATTTTTTTTTTTTTAATTAAAGTATGATTTGGGGCTTCTCCGATGGCTTAGTGGTAAAGAATCCACTTGCAATGCAGGAGACTCAGAAGACACAGGTTTGCTCCATGGGCAGGGAAGATACCCTGGAAGAAGAAATGGCAACCCATTCCAGTATTCTTGCCTGGAGAATTCCATGGACAAAAGAACCTGGTGAGCTAGCTATAGCTCAAAGGATCACAAAGAGTCAGACACAATTCAGCAACTTAGCATGGAACATAGTTGATTTCCAATATTGTGTTAGGTTCTGGTGTAAAGCACAGTGATTCAGTTATAGTTTAGTTATTTCGTTATAGGTGGTTAAAAAATTCTGAGTATAGTTCCTTATGTTATATAATCGGTCCTTGATTAGTTTTCTGTTTTATATATAGCGGTGTTTTTTGTTAATCCCAAACTTCTAATTTGTCAACCCCCTCCTTTCCCCTTTCATAAGCATGTTTGGTTTCTATGTCTGTGGGTCTGTTTCTATTTTATATATAAATTTATTTGTATAATTGTTTTTTAGATTTCATATATAAGCAATATCATATAATGTCAGATGTCTTCATCTGACTCACTTCACTTAGTAAGATAATCTCTAGTTCAATTCATCTTGCTGAAAATGGCAATATTTCATTATTTTTTTTATCCCTGAGAAAAATACCACCTTGTATACATGTACCACAGTTTCTTTATCCATTCCTATATTGGCTATTGAGAATAGTGTTGCAGTGAATACTGAAGTGCATGCATCTTTTCAAATTATCTCTTTCACTGGATATACATCCAAGAGTGGGATTACTGGATCACAAGATAGCTATGTTTTTGTGCCTTTTTATTTTATTTTATTTTTTTTTAAGGAACGTTCATACTGTTCTGCATAGTAACTATGCCAATTAACATACCCATCAATAGTGTAGGAGAGCAGTTCAGTTCAGTTGCTCAGTCGTGTCTGACTCTTTGCAACCCTATGGACTGCTGCATGCCAGGCTTCCCTGTTCATCACCAACTCTTGAAGCTTGCTCAAACTCATGTCCATCATGTTGGTGATTTGATCCAACCATTCCATCCTCTTGTGTCACCTTCTCCTCCTGCCTTCAGTCTTTCCCAGGTCAATGAGTCAGCTCTTCTCATCAAGTAGACAAAGTATTGGAGCTTCAGCTTCAGCATAAGTCCTTCTAATAAATATTCAGGACTGATTTCCTTTAGGATACATTGGTTTGATCTCCATGCAGTCCAAGAGACTCCCAAGAGTCTTCTCCAACACCACAGTTCTAAGGCATGAATTCTTGGGCACTCAGCTTTCTTTATGGTCCAACCTGCACATATGTATATGACTACTGGAAAAACCATAGCTTTGACTATATGGACCTTTATGGCAAAATAATGCCTCTGCTTTTTTTTTTTTTCCCCAAGGAGCAAGCATCTTTTAATTTCATGGCTACAATCACCATCTCCAGTGACTTTGGAGCCCAAGAAAATAAAGTCTGTCAATATTTCCATTGTTTCCCATTTATTTCCAATGAATTGAGGGACTGGATGCCATGATCTTAGTTTTGTGAATGCTGACTTTTAAGCCAGCATTTTCACTCTCTTCTTTACTTTCATCAAGAGGCTTTTTAGCTTCTCTTGAATTTCTGCCATAAGGGTGGTATCATTTGCATATCTGAAGTTGCTGATGTTTCTCCCAGAAATCTCAATATCAGTTTGTGTTTCATTTAGCTTGGCATTTCTCATGATGTACTCTGCTTGGAAGTTAAATAAGTAGGATGGCAAAATACAGCCTTGACATACTCTTTTCCCAATTTGGAACCAGTCTGTTGTTCCATCTCCACTTCTTACTGTTGCTTCTTGACTTACATACAGATTTCTCAGGAGGCAGGTAAGATAGTGTACTATTCCCATCTCTTTAAGAATGTTCCACAGTTTGCTGTGATGTGTAGGATAACAACTTATGCTAAAACTTAAAAAGAAAAAAATAAAAATACTGAGAGGAAACATAGATGTTAAGCTGTGACACAAAATTTTCCAGCCATATCTTCTGAGAAATGAGCTGCAACAATGGGAAATTAGAATTAATATTTTCCTGTCTGATATTGGAGAAAAGAAAAAGAATATGTGCTGAATAATTGTATTCTAAGTTCAACAAAATTTATATTGCAAATGTATTCACTAAAAATCAATACTTAATCTATAATATACTTGCATACTTTAGGCTCTGTGGTGAAATAATGCTTCATCATGTTTATAAATCTAATTTATTGGGCCCAAAAATCATTGCAGATGGTGAGTGCAGCCATGAAATTAAAAGACACTTACTCCATAGAAGAGGAGCTATGACAAACGTATATAGCATATTAAAAAGCAGAGACTAATTTGCCAACAAAGGTCCATCTAAACAAAGCTATGGTTTTTCCAATAGTCATGTATGGATGTGAGAGTTGAACCATAAAGAAAGCTAAGCATTGAGGAACTGATACTTTTGAACTGTGGTGTTGAAAACTCTTGAGAGTCCCTTGGACTGCAAGGAGTTCAAACCAGTCAATCCTAAAGGAGATCAGTCCAGAATATCATTGGAAGGACTGTTTCTGAAACTCCAATACTTTGGCCATCTGATGGGAAGAGCTGACTCACTAGAAAAGACCCTGATGCTGGAAAAGATTGAAGGCAGGAGGAGAAGTGTATGACAGAGGATGAGGTGGTTGGATGGTATCACCGACACTATGGTATGAGTTTGAGCAAGCTCCAAGTGTTGGTGCTAGACAGCGTGCTGCAGTCCATGGGGCCTCAGAGTTAGATGTGACTTTGCAACTGAACTGATGTGTATAAAGTATGATCAACCTTTGCATAACTTTTAACTAATTTATTGTTTAAATATGGGCTTCCCCAGTGCTTCAGCAGTAAGGACTCTGCCTGCAGGAACCATAGGAGATGTAGGTTCGATCCCTGGGGTCAGGAAGTCCCTGTGGGAGGAAGGCATAGCAACCCACTCCAGTATTCTTGCCTGGAGAATCCCATGGACAGAGGAACCTGGTGGACTACAGTTCATAGGTTCGCAAAGAGTCAGACACNATCCATTCCTATATTGGCTATTGAGAATAGTGTTGCAGTGAATACTGAAGTGCATGCATCTTTTCAAATTATCTCTTTCACTGGATATACATCCAAGAGTGGGATTACTGGATCACAAGATAGCTATGTTTTTGTGCCTTTTTATTTTATTTTATTTTTTTTTAAGGAACGTTCATACTGTTCTGCATAGTAACTATGCCAATTAACATACCCATCAATAGTGTAGGAGAGCAGTTCAGTTCAGTTGCTCAGTCGTGTCTGACTCTTTGCAACCCTATGGACTGCTGCATGCCAGGCTTCCCTGTTCATCACCAACTCTTGAAGCTTGCTCAAACTCATGTCCATCATGTTGGTGATTTGATCCAACCATTCCATCCTCTTGTGTCACCTTTTCCTCCTGCCTTCAGTCTTTCCCAGGTCAATGAGTCAGCTCTTCTCATCAAGTAGACAAAGTATTGGAGCTTCAGCTTCAGCATAAGTCCTTCTAATAAATATTCAGGACTGATTTCCTTTAGGATACATTGGTTTGATCTCCATGCAGTCCAAGAGACTCCCAAGAGTCTTCTCCAACACCACAGTTCTAAGGCATGAATTCTTGGGCACTCAGCTTTCTTTATGGTCCAACCTGCACATATGTATATGACTACTGGAAAAACCATAGCTTTGACTATATGGACCTTTATGGCAAAATAATGCCTCTGCTTTTTTTTTTTTTTTCCCCAAGGAGCAAGCATCTTTTAATTTCATGGCTACAATCACCATCTCCAGTGACTTTGGAGCCCAAGAAAATAAAGTCTGTCAATATTTCCATTGTTTCCCATTTATTTCCAATGAATTGAGGGACTGGATGCCATGATCTTAGTTTTGTGAATGCTGACTTTTAAGCCAGCATTTTCACTCTCTTCTTTACTTTCATCAAGAGGCTTTTTAGCTTCTCTTGAATTTCTGCCATAAGGGTGGTATCATTTGCATATCTGAAGTTGCTGATGTTTCTCCCAGAAATCTCAATATCAGTTTGTGTTTCATTTAGCTTGGCATTTCTCATGATGTACTCTGCTTGGAAGTTAAATAAGTAGGATGGCAAAATACAGCCTTGACATACTCTTTTCCCAATTTGGAACCAGTCTGTTGTTCCATCTCCACTTCTTACTGTTGCTTCTTGACTTACATACAGATTTCTCAGGAGGCAGGTAAGATAGTGTACTATTCCCATCTCTTTAAGAATGTTCCACAGTTTGCTGTGATGTGTAGGATAACAACTTATGCTAAAACTTAAAAAGAAAAAAAATAAAAATACTGAGAGGAAACATAGATGTTAAGCTGTGACACAAAATTTTCCAGCCATATCTTCTGAGAAATGAGCTGCAACAATGGGAAATTAGAATTAATATTTTCCTGTCTGATATTGGAGAAAAGAAAAAGAATATGTGCTGAATAATTGTATTCTAAGTTCAACAAAATTTATATTGCAAATGTATTCACTAAAAATCAATACTTAATCTATAATATACTTGCATACTTTAGGCTCTGTGGTGAAATAATGCTTCATCATGTTTATAAATCTAATTTATTGGGCCCAAAAATCATTGCAGATGGTGAGTGCAGCCATGAAATTAAAAGACACTTACTCCATAGAAGAGGAGCTATGACAAACGTATATAGCATATTAAAAAGCAGAGACTAATTTGCCAACAAAGGTCCATCTAAACAAAGCTATGGTTTTTCCAATAGTCATGTATGGATGTGAGAGTTGAACCATAAAGAAAGCTAAGCATTGAGGAACTGATACTTTTGAACTGTGGTGTTGAAAACTCTTGAGAGTCCCTTGGACTGCAAGGAGTTCAAACCAGTCAATCCTAAAGGAGATCAGTCCAGAATATCATTGGAAGGACTGTTTCTGAAACTCCAATACTTTGGCCATCTGATGGGAAGAGCTGACTCACTAGAAAAGACCCTGATGCTGGAAAAGATTGAAGGCAGGAGGAGAAGTGTATGACAGAGGATGAGGTGGTTGGATGGTATCACCGACACTATGGTATGAGTTTGAGCAAGCTCCAAGTGTTGGTGCTAGACAGCGTGCTGCAGTCCATGGGGCCTCAGAGTTAGATGTGACTTTGCAACTGAACTGATGTGTATAAAGTATGATCAACCTTTGCATAACTTTTAACTAATTTATTGTTTAAATCTGGGCTTCCCCAGTGCTTCAGCAGTAAGGACTCTGCCTGCAGGAACCATAGGAGATGTAGGTTCGATCCCTGGGGTCAGGAAGTCCCTGTGGGAGGAAGGCATAGCAACCCACTCCAGTATTCTTGCCTGGAGAATCCCATGGACAGAGGAACCTGGTGGACTACAGTTCATAGGTTCGCAAAGAGTCAGACACAAGTAATGCAAACGAGCACAGTTCAGTTCAGTTCAGTCGCTCAGTCATGTCCGACTCTTAGCGACCCCATGAATTGCAGCACACCAGGCCTCCCTGTCCATCACCATCTCCCGGAGTTCACTCAGACTCACCTCCATCGAGTCTGTGATGCCATACAGCCATCTCATCTTCTGTGGTCCCCTTCTCCTCCTGCCCCCAATCCCTCCCAGCATCAGAGTCTTTTCCAGTGAGTCAACTCTTCGCATGAGNTACAGTTCTTCTGTGTATTCTTGCCACCTCTTCTTAATATCTTCTGCTTCTGTTAGGTCCAGACCATTTCTGTCCTTTATCGAGTCCATCTTTGCATGAAATGTTCCCTTGGTATCTCTAATTTTCTTGAAGAGGTCTCTAGTCTTTCCCATTCTGTTGTTTTCCTCTCTTTCTTTGCATTGATCGGTGAAGAAGGTAAGTAGGGCGAGAAGGCAGTCAAGGAGACACTTTCTCCAATGTCCAGCAGAGGGCGCCCCACCCACAGCCAGACTTCCAAAGCTGTCTCTCTCTGGGTGGCCACTTGGGTGCCCCAGGAGAGCCTGGAGATTGGGTGTGGCTCAAGGCAGCTCCCAGCCTGTGCTCCATCCTCCGAGGCCCACAGAGAGATGTGTTCTGCAGCAGACCCGCTGAGATGGGAGTGATCCACCCAAAGGGGCCAGGTGAAAACAAAAGCCTGCATTTTACAGGTGAGAAAACTAAGCCTGGGGGNCCACAGAGAGATGTGTTCTGCAGCAGACCCGCTGAGATGGGAGTGATCCACCCAAAGGGGCCAGGTGAAAACAAAAGCCTGCATTTTACAGGTGAGAAAACTAAGCCTGGGGGAAAGAGACCTATCCAGTGTTTCACAGCTGATGCTAGCTGTTCTGGAGACTGAAATTAGCCAAGCTCCCACCCCACACACACCTCAGGAGGCTGCCCTGGGGTTCAGGGGTTGCCTGCTGAGGTTCTGATTCTAAACCTTTTGGGAACACTGTCCCCAGGGGCTGTTTCCCAGGGAGGTAGGTGCCCTACAGAAGGGAGCAGAAAGGAAAGGGGGCAGAGGAGTGGTCAGTGTGCAGGATTGCCCAGCAATCAGCTCATGTCCCATCCCTTGTGACAAATGAGCATGATAGAGCTGGGTGAAGCCTTGCCCTCCAGAGTAACACAGCCTGGCTGGCCTTGGAAAGCACATCCTCTGGAAACCAGCAGAAGGGCTCATGGAGGCCTCATCACAAGCTGTGTGAGTCCCCTGCACTCCTCTGCTCTGCAAGGAAGAGGCTGTGTGTAGCAGGAGGCCCACCTGCCTCTTATTTCTAGGCTCTCTGCAGGGGCTAGCATTCCCCCTCCCCCATTCCTCCTATCAGAAATGGGCCAGCAGGTGGTGCCAGGGCCATCGCCCAAGCCCATCTTCCCATTGTTGGGTTAAGGGTCCTGAGTTTCCAGACTGGCACCCTGGTTGCCCTTACACTCCAGCATTCAAGGGTGTGGCCAGGCACCACAAAGCTGGGGTGCTTGGGGAGCCCCAGAAGGCTCACCTGGGCCTGGTACAGACCAGGGAGTCACCACCCACAGACTGTTTCCTTCCCTTCAGATTCAGGGGATAAGATCTCAAGCGATAGTGGGGCAGGGATGGGTGTACTGTCCACTGCATGTTTGTCATGTGCCAGCCCTATGCTTGTCCTCCTTCACACACCTCATTTCATCCTCACAACAATCCCGTGAGAGGCTCCGTGCTACCCTCCCCGTTATATACATGAATTAAACAGGCTCAGTGAGGTCAATTAAGGCCCAGAAGGGCACATAGCTGGTTTCCCTGCACTTTCTGAAATCAGACGGCTTCTTAGCTCATGAAAACAAATGAGGGGGTCCCAGGTATTCTTCCCTCTACCTCCCTCTGTGCTGCTTCAGATACCATGGCATGAATCAGCCTGTTCTTGCCTCTCTCCCTGCTTTCATTTATTCAGCACCTTTTGAGCATCTACTGTGTGCTGGGGTCCGCTGAGTTGGGAACTGTTTGAGGGTAATGACTGGGGCTTATTTAGTATTGAGCTTTCTGTTCAGCCCAGGGGACCCAGGGGAAGATGTCAGTGGCACATAAGAGGAATGCCTGCACTTCAGTCTTTGCGACCCTATGGACTGTGGTCTGCCAGGTTCCTCTGTCCACGGGATTTTCCGGGCAAGAATACTGGAGTAGGTTGGAAGCCCACTTAAGAGGTATAACATCAAGGGAGTTCCTTGGCGGGTCCAAGGGTTAGATGCTTTCACTGCCATGGGCCTGGGTTCCATCCCTGGTCAGGGAACTCAGATTCCACGAGCCACGTAGCGCAGCCCCACCCCCAAGAAAGGTATGCATCAAGGTAGTGAATGAAAGTAAAGGAAAGGGCAGAGACAGGGCTTGGGGGAGTTGGTGGAACCCTCCTCTTCCACACCCACACACACAGGAGGCTGGATCAGGGGGAGCACAGGCAGCTGCCTTTATTGGGGGCCATGGGCTGGCTGGCCCATATGTCACTCAAAGGCCACACACTTGATCTTGAAGTCACCACCTGCAGCCAGGTAGTTGATGGCCTCCAGGCTGAGGCGGTTGGGGAACTTGAACTCGTATCCATCAGGCAGCTTGATGGTCAGGTCTGTCTGGTTGAAGGAGACGCATACCTAGGGGTGCAGAAGGGCAGTGAGCATGTGGACCCCACAGAGACCCGTGACTCCACGGCCACAGCGGCAGCGTGCAGGTCCTAGGCCCTCCCAGAGCCCTTTCCTCACTCAGCCCTGACAACAGCCCTGCTTCATGGGTGAGGCCCTGAGGTTGGGAGAAGGGGATACTGCTCACTGAGGATCACACAGCTGGTGAGGGAAGGGCAGGGAGCTGGGAAGGGAGAAGGGGGACCGGGGTTGGAGGGTTGGGACCTAGGTCTCTAGCCACTCAACCCAGCTGTGCCCCAGCCCACCCAGTGCCCTGATCCCCCACCACCCTCAGGCCCCAGCCCACCTCCGCGACACTTCCAGGCTGGAAGGGGAAGGCAGATTCCCTCTGCTCGGCCCCCCAGGCCCCAGCGTCCTTGCTGTTACACACGATGGTGTTGATGTCCCCATGGGCGTCGAAACGAGGGTTGAAGTGCAGGCACAGATTGTTGTCATCTTTGCCCAGGTTCAGCGAGAAGCTAGGGGATAACAGGTGGGCTTGAGGCCACCCCCACCAGCTACAGCCCCCTCAGACCCTCTAGTCTGTGCCACCCAGTCCGTGTGAATGCACCTCGCTGGGGAAACTCACTGAGCTGAGAAGCAGGAAACCTGGATTCTAGCTGTGTCCCTGAGCAAGTGCCTGCCCCTCTCTGGATCTCAGTATCCATATCTACACAGCAGAGGCTGCACAAAGAGGATCTCTTAAGGGTCTTGCTATGCTGACAGCCAGGACTCTTGCAGACATGAATTTATGTCCCAGCCCCTTGGATCAAGGTCAGAGACTCCCTCCAGATGGCGTCCTCTGGGAGAGCAACTGTCCTGTCCGTCTCGTCTGTCTGTAGCCCTGGTGCCCAGCACGATGTGTGACACACAGCAGGTAGGTGCTTAATAACTGCGGGGATCGGGAACGAATAACAGTAATACACTTGCTGAGTGGAGCTAACAGCTATGCCTACCTCTGAGGGTTTGGAAAGAATGGCACAAGTGGTGCGCGTGAAACCTGCGGCTCTTTTGTACGGTCAGCTGGTCATCATTGTCACCGAGAGATCCAGCATTGCACCTTCACACAGCAACCTACCCCCTCCACGAACTGATTAACAAATAAGGATCAAGGCGGCGGGTTGACTGATCTAAGGTCACAAGACTCCGGAGAAACTAGGCCAGCTGGCCGAATGAATGATTAGTTCAGGAAGGAGTGAAAGAAAAAAAAAAACGGATCTCGGAAGGCGGGCAGCAAGGATGACTCCTTTTCATCCCTTCTCCCCGCCTCCTCAGGCCCCGCCCACAGCAAGGGGCGGGAGGAAGGCCAGCAAGATGACGAGGCCGCAGCTGGTTCAGTTTAAGGGTGAGACAATGGTGGGGGCGTCCAGACTCCGCGGAGAAAGTGACTCATCCAGAAGGCACTGCCTTAGCGGCCGCGGACCTGAAACCTGCCCCCGCCGGAGAGAGGGGCCGGGCCCAGCCAGCCACGCCCCTGACCTGGCCCGGCTCCTCCCTCGAGCTGAGCCCCCGCCCGCCGCCCCAGCCCTCGTCCCCCTCACCTCTTGGCGTCTGCGGCTACCTCGCCCCGCACTCGGAGGCACTCCCCAGGTTTGAGATTCAGGTTGCTGGCGACCAGACCCTGCTAGATGAGACCCCGCCCAGCCGGGTTAGAGGACGCAATGGCGGGAGCGGGGATGTCTAGAGGGGTGGGTGGGGATGAAGGGGTGGGGTCGTCCCCCTTTTAGGGTGCTCTGACCAGGCCGACCTGAAGCCTGAGGAACCCGGCTGCAAATTCTAGGCTCTCCTTCTTTGTGTGGTCCTGGGCAAGTCCCTACTCCCAGCTGGGTCAATTTCTCGTCTGTAACATGACTGAGATTCTAAGAAGACAGGATCTAGAAGTTTCTGCCATTTAGCCTGGGGATTTTAGATGCTATGTCTAGCCTGGGAGGTGGAATGCTGTCTGCTCCATTGCCTGCCTCGCTGAATAGATGGAGAGAGTCAGCCTCCACATGGGTATCTGCGAGTTAAGGGCAAAGGAAGGCAAGTGAGGCTGTCTGTACATCTGGAG